>CM076937.1:2400000-3000000 GCA_039566165.1 Maruca vitrata | reverse complement strand
CAGGTTTAAATGATTTTTCCTTTGTATCGGATCAGAATTGATCATAGAAGACTAATAAAAAGATGATGTGTCTTTTTAATTCTACGAGAATCTAGTTGGAATCTAATAATGTTATGAGCGAGCAGAATACAGATTTGGAGGAGACCTTTGATAAGCAATGGGATGGCAAAGCCTACAAAGAAACACATGTAAATATTGAAACGTTATCTATAAAGTTTCAACAACTTTAAAAACCTTTTTCATACAAATACTTACATTTATTACAAATGTATCGCGGAGCATTGAGAAGAATAATTCATTCATTCCCGCATAAGAATATGAGCCGTCTATGCTCTTGAAATTGCATTCTGCATGACAACAGCGACATAAGCCGTTAATACTCCAAGTGTCCGACATTTTATATCAAGAAATTAATTCATAATTTATATAAAATTATGCGAGTATTGTTCGCTTCGCTGGCTGGTAGACATTTTTTGTTTTGACAGCTGACTTTTTGTTTTTTTCAATGGTCATTGAACTAAAGACTAGTCTACACTAAAGGTAAATATAATGTGTACAACGTCATCTATTGGCGAGTAGCGAGAAAATTTATTTTATAAGCACGGTATCCAAGGCTAGAGATTACGCCAAAATAAAAAAAAACTGCATTGACAGTGACAACTTGTTTGTGCTTGGGAAATGAAATCTGGGTTTTTCTTCATTAATTTCCATGATCGAAAACTTTGATATACGATGTCTGGAAACCAGGAAATATGGAATTTAAGCGCGTTATGTCGTTGCTGTCATTCCGATGGGTATTTCAAAAGTCTGCAAGAAGCCTATGTTTATGAACAAGAGATTGAAATCTACTCAAAAATGTTGAGGGATACTATCAGTGTAGAGGTAATGATTTTGAGGAATTTTAGCGCATAAACTCACTACTTTATTCATACATACGTCAATAGCTTGCATAAAAATAGATAATAATATGGCACATTGTGGCCTGAAAGCATGCTACAATGGCCAATGGTAGTTATTTCTAGATTTAAAACCTTTGTTTATTTCATGACCCAAAAAACTTAGCCTCGAAACCAGTGATATAGTCAGCAGCATAAGCAGTTGCACACAATATCCAAATATATTAAATTGCCTCAAGCAGTTAATATGATTAGCATTTCTAAACATAAACTGCCAAATTTTATCACATTTATATGAACATACCTAAATAACTAAGTATCAGGGTTATCTTAATGTATAAATTTACTGATTGAATATTAAGTTGGCCATTGTTCATTATTATAACAAAAATTGCTAATCATTTATTATATAAGTAATTCAATACATCACTTAGTCTTTGAACTATTTGTGCACACAATTTTATACAATAGGCTAGTTTCCTAAGTCTGATTTGAAATTTGAAAATTTCTTACGAAATCAGACAATAATAGGCATTTGAAGTTAGGTGGGAAAGTCCATTACTAAAGTGCGAAAATTCAATCAAAATACTATGCCATCTTATAAATTACAGAATTAGTAGTAATTTTCACTATGAACACATATTCGTAAACGCAACATTTGGTATAGCTGCTGAAGAAAGCCCTTACGATAAGCATACAGTATACAGAGAGGTGACATCATAGCTCTATGCGAAATTTGTACGAAGCGTTTTGAGCTCGCCCAAATTATGTGCTATTGAAACTATAATATCTCTGGATTTTTCCAAATATCAAACCATTCTTTTAACAGCACCTTTGCAATTGTGTGGTCCATTAATCTATACAAAAATAAAAAAAATAGGAAACTACCCTATTCTCATTTTACCATACTATTATAACAGTTACCATACTTATGAATGTATGAATTAGTTGTCTATTTTTACAAGCATTTATTTGACTTGCCATGTGTAAGGTCGTATAGCTAAATGACAGCCAGTTTAGTTTTATTTATGACACATATTTAAGAAGAAGAAAAAAAACAATTGTAAGACAGCGAGCGTGTGACTATCATCAATAAAAACTAGGATCTACGAAGTTGGCTTTTATTCAAGCAAAGCAACATAATAGCTCTCCCTCGACGTTTAACATGGTCCTTCGAGGTCGGTGAGGAAGTCGTCCTAGTGGTGACGCGGTTTTGAAGTGGTGGTGCCGTGCTGGTTGAGGAGCAGCATCCTGAGGGGTTGGAGCTGCAGCAGGAGTCCAGGCTTGGTGGAGAATCCGGCTTTGGACTTCGGGACGGTGCTGATGCTGAGGAGGAGGTGCCGTCAGGAACCAGGTCTGTTGGAGTGACATCATGTATGTGTGTAAGGGACAAAAACAGTGAGTGTTTGATTTTTTTCGTCTTCAAGTCAAGCGAAATTGATCTTTGTGTGTACGTGGTAGTTATCTTGAAGAAATTTGGTGGTCAACAAGACATTATTGGTAGTGGTGTAGAAATTTGAACCTTATGTGTGAGTGAATTTTAACTTGTAAGAATTTGGTTTGTTTACATTAACTTAGCCTAATTTTTAAGAAAAGTGGTTCCGACGGGGAACCTATGCCCGATTTTGTGTCGGCTTTAAGTGTTTCAAAACACTTAAAATTTTTTCGTGGTTTTTGTTGTTGACACTTATCTTGTCATATTAAAATTTTGATGTTGTCAAAACTGAAGTGTTTGAAGTTTTCGTTTATTTTATTTGGTGTTTACATTTGTTAAAGTTTCTATATATTTTATTTACGTGTTTAATTTTAATTTTCTTTAACGATGGATTCAGAAATAAATTTGCAAATTGATAACTACGAAAAAATTTATAAAGCAAGAGTAAATTATAAAAAGTCACCAAAGGATCGTATTACTGAAATATATTGTGAAACAAAACTAGAATCATTAGAGGCATTGTGGAAATGTTTTTGTGAAACTCATAGAACTTTAATAAAAAGCTATGGTGATGCATTAAAGAATCACGAGTATTGTGAGAAAGACATTTACGACATCACGGAGGAAATTTACACTGATTATAAAACGGAACTAAAATCTAGAATTAACACATTTACTAAACAGGATACCAAAATAATAGAGTCTCATGGTGAGGTAGGTCAGAGATCTGATAGGTCTGATCTATTCCAGTTGCCTAAAATTGTAATACCGAAATTCTCTGGTAATTACACAGAATGGATCACCTATCGGGATTTATTTACATCTTTGATACATAATAATTCAAATATTGATAATGTGCAAAAAATGCACTATTTGAAAAGTTCATTGTCTGGGGAAGCTGAGCAATTGCTCAGACAAATTCCAATATCTGAGGCTAATTATGATAGGTGTTGGAATCTGTTAAAAGCGAGGTTCGATAATAAGCGCTATTTGTCACATTTTATTTTGAAACGGTTACTTAGTCAGAAAAATATTATTAGTGAATCTGCTACTGCTCTAAAGGAACTCATTGATACAACTAACGATTGTTTAAGTGGGTTAGCTAATTTAGATATTAATACTAGTAATTGGGATATAATTGTTATACATATTTTGTGCTTAAAACTTGATTCTGAAACTAGAAAACAATGGGAATTTAACGTTACGAATAGTACTTCATCAGAAGAGTTGCCTAAGTATAATAAATTTGTTGAATTTCTAACTAATAGATATAGAGCACTGGAATTTTTGGACACCAAAGTGGGGTCTAATAAATATCAACGAATAAATAATAATAGTCAGAATAACATTGTGAAATTCAAATCAATGCATACCACTAAAGTTTGTGTATGTGTGTTTTGCTCGGAAGATCACAAGCTAAGCTCTTGTAGGAAATTTGCAAATGAGAATGTTGACCATCGTCGTAATTTTGTCCAGTCCAATTATTTGTGTTATAATTGTCTAGGAGCCAATCATGGGGCAAAGGCTTGTCAATCGCACATCAAGTGTAAGTTGTGCCATCGTAAACACCACACACTTTTACATCCTAGCAATGGAAATGGCGCGCAATCTAATGTTGCGCAGGTTGAGTCGCAGGGAGAGGATAGTCCACCAAGGGAAACGGAGCCTAATAATAAGGCAGGTAAGGCAAGTAGCTCATCAGCTACTGTCACATGTAATTTTTCGACAGGATCTGTAAAACAGGTATTGTTAGCGACGGCGCTAGTCAGTACCGAGTCGAAAAATGGGAGCTGTCATGTTTTAAGAGCCTTGTTAGATCAAGGGTCTCAAGGAAATTTCGTTACCGAATCGGCGGTAAGTGATTTAAAATTAACTAAAACCCCCATACACGGGAAGATTTTAGGTGTGGGTGGGGAAAAAGGATTGATCTCAAAAGGGGTAGTTGACATTAAAATCAAATCCAGATTGAATCCCAGCTGGAGTGTGAACATAAAAGCTTACGTTCTGAAATCCATTACTTCTCTTCTTCCCAGCCGGAAAGTAGAAGAATGTAATCTTTCAGAGTTTAAAGGCATTGACCTTGCTGATCCAGGGTACAACCGGCCTAATAAAATAGATCTGTTATTAGGTGCCGAAGTAGTCAGTAAGGTCATGCAGGAGGGGATTAGAAAGGGATCTCAGGGATCACTTCTGGCGCAATCCACCACTTTGGGTTGGGTTATGTCAGGTACTATTAATGCAGCGGTTTCTCAAAATAGAGGGGTTATGGCATTGCATTGTCAACCAGAAGAAGGCAATGATCTATTAAAGAAATTTTGGGAGTTAGAAACGGGTATAGGGTTGACAAAGGAACAAGCTTATACAAAGGAAGAAAATAAATGTGAAGAAATTTTTAGAAATACTACAACCAGAGATGAAACAGAGAGACATGTGGTAAGAATGCCTTTTAAAACGGAAGACCCCGAGTGCAAAACAGGAGAAACTAGAAATATAGCAATTAAGAGATTGAAGGGGTTAGAAAGAAGGTTTGAAAGAGATAATAAATTGAAAGAAAGTTACGCAGCAGTGGTAAATGAATATTTGGATAAGGGATACATGATTGAAGTAATGGAACCTGATGAGAAAAGAGACGAATCTGTTTATTTGCCGCATCATGCAGTAATAAGAAACGATAGAGAGACTACTAAGCTGAGAGTAGTATTTAACGCCTCTCAAGCAGGAAAAAATGGAGTTTCTCTTAACGATGATCTTATAGTTGGACCAACCATCCAACCAGACTTGAGGCATTTAGTGACGGTATGGAGATTGTCATCGATATGTCTCACGGCTGACATTGTTAAAATGTACCTACAAATAAAAGTGCATAAAGATGATACGGACTTTCAAAGGTTGGTATGGAGAAATAATCCGAATGAAGAAATTAAAGATTACAAACTGCTTAGAGTAACCTTCGGAAATGCTTCAGCTCCTTTTTTGGCAGTCCGAACACTACAACAAGTCGCCATTGACGAGGGTGCCAACTATCCTTTAGCTGCTGAAAAAGTAAGTAAAAACTTTTATATGGATGACATGATGTGCGGGTGTGAATCTGTTGCAGAAGGAATGGAATTATATACACAAATGAAAGGTTTGTTAAATAAAGCAGGATTCAGTTTACAAAAATGGTCGAGTAATAACGAGGAGTTGCTGAAAATGATAAAGGTAAGCGAAAATGGAAATGAGAAGGAGGAGTTCAAGGATGGAATTAATATTAAGATGGATGAAGTGATCAAAATTCTTGGACTTACCTGGGAACGTCACAGCGATCATTTCCGGTACAAGGTCGATCTGCCAGAACTGCTGCCACCGATAACTAAGCGTAAAATAATCGCAGATATATCACGCCTTTTTGATCCCTTAGGGTGGGTCACGCCGTGTATAATAGTCGCAAAAATTTTGATACAAAAGTTGTGGATAGCTGGTATAGATTGGGACGAAAAGAAGCACCTAAAGAATTGTTGAGCGAATGGTGTACTTACCGGAATGATCTGAAAGGTGTGACAGAATTGAGAATTCCAAGATGGCTTGGAACGAAGACGGGTGACGTTCGACGGGAACTCCATGGATTCTGCGATGCCTCGAAGGTAGCGTATGCTGCTGTGGTATATCTCCGAGTAATCGATGCGGAAGGGAGAATCCACGTAGAATTAGTCGCAGCGAGGTCTAAGGTAGCTCCAATTAAACAGGTTTCTATCCCCAGGTTGGAGCTATGCGGGGCGGTGGAGCTTACAAGATTGATGGTGGACATAGCCAAGGTATTGAAAATAGAAAATACTCACTTACATGCGTGGACGGATTCCACTATTGTACTAGCCTGGCTGAATAGCTTACCTTGCCGATGGAAAGTGTTCGTGGCTAACAGAGTCGCTGAAATACTTACTTCCATAGATCCGCATCAATGGTCACACGTGAGTACTCAGGAAAATCCAGCAGACTATGCATCCAGAGGAGTCCTACCTTCTGAGCTGAAAAATAAATCGTTGTGGTTCAATGGTCCGGATTTCTTAAAATCTGAAAATATAAAATATAAAAAACCTACAGAACTAACTACTACAATAGAGGCGGTAAAGGTGCACAACATAATAACAGAGGAAGATTATTTTGAAAGATTTTCAAAATTGAGCAGACTGGTGAGAGTAACAGCTTATTGTCGTAGGTTTTTAGAGCTGAAGAAACAGGAACCTGAAAGAAAAAAGAAATATTTAACATTAGAAGAAATAGAAAAAGCTTTGGAAATTTGTATTAAAATCGATCAAAAAACATATTTTGCAGAGGATATAGAAGCTATAAGTAAGAACTTGCCGGTTAAAAACAATGCATTAAAATCTTTGAATGCAACATTAGATGATAAAAACATATTGAGAGTAGGCGGGAGATTGGAAAATTCTCGAATGTCGTCAAGTCGTAAGCATCCAATTGTTATGGCGAGACATTCCAAGCTCACGGCTTTGTTGATTGCAGATGCTCATCATCAAACGTTGCACGGTGGTCCGCAATTAACAATAAATTATCTACAGAGCAAATATTTTGTTATAGGGTGTAAGCAGTTGGTTAAAGCGCATGTCAGAAAGTGCGTTGAGTGCGTTAAAAATAAAGGGCGTACTTACCAACAATTGATGGGACAGCTTCCAGCTGTTCGGGTCACTCCAGCTCGTCCTTTTCTGCGAAGTGGTGTGGATTTTGCAGGTCCTATCGAAATGCGCACTGCAAGAGGTCGTGGACATAAATCCTATAAAGGATATATATGTTTGTTCGTGTGTATGTCCACTAGGGCAGTACACGTAGAGGCAGTCAGCGAACTTACATCACATGGCTTTCTTCAAGCCTTTAAAAGATTTGTCGCCCGAAGAGGTCGCTGTGAGGACATCTGGAGCGACAATGGGACTAATTTTGTTGGGGCAGCTGGGGAGATCAGAAAACTTTTCTCCAATGAGAAGGACAGCATTTTACCTGAAATTGCTGAACAGTTAGCTACCAACAATACAACGTGGCATTTTATTCCGCCACATGCTCCCAATTTCGGTGGGTTATGGGAGGCCGGAATAAAATCTGTAAAGTTTCACCTGAAACGGGTAATTGGAACTTCAACCTTGACATACGAGGAGATGTCCACTGTTTTAGCACAGGTCGAAGCTTGCTTGAACTCGAGGCCTTTATCCAAGCTCGAGGGAGATCTAGAGGATATGGTTTTGACTCCAGGTCATTTCCTTGTCGGAGAACCTCTGGTCACGGCTCCTGATCGTAATTACGAGTCCTCAAATGTGAGCTCGCTTCGAAGATGGCAATATACTCAGCGTATGATCCAGGAATGTTGGCGTAAGTGGTCGAAAGAATACTTAAACCAATTCTTTCATAGGTATAGGTGGTCGACTTAAATGACGCAACCAAAGGTCGGCGATGTCGTTTTAATAAAGGAGGACGGTCTTCCCCCATGCAGATGGTTATATGGTAAAGTCGTAGAGGAACACCCTGGTCAAGACGGAATTACGAGGGTGGTCACATTGAAATGCAAAAATTCCTTAATAAAACGTTCGGCGAATAAATTGTGTATTTTACCAGTAAACGATTGATTTGCATGTTTATAATCTTGTTATTTTTTAAGTTTTAAGGTTTGTTAGGTGGTTTAACTTTACAATAGACGATTATACAAATTGTTATGTGTTCGCGTTAATATATGGTTTATTGTTAAGTTTCGTTGATTGGTTGGTGTAATGATTTAATATTACTTGGTTTTTAAACTTTATTGGTTTGTACCAAAGGGTGAATGTCTGGATGACAGTTTGGTTAGTTCATAGTTTAATATTTGTGTGTTTTGTCTTATCTTCCAAGCTGTGTTTTATTGTATTCATTTGTAAGCTCAGCAAGGATAAACGGTAGATTTAATTGATTACTCTTAAAAAGGACGAAATAGCAATTTGTCCTTGGCGGGCAGTAAATGTAAGGTCGTATAGCTAAATGACAGCATTAAGTTTAGTTTTATTTATGACACATATTTAAGAAGAAGAAAAAAACAATTGTAAGACAGCGTGTGTGACTATCATCAATAAAAACTAGTATCTACGAAGTTGGCTTTTATTCAAGCAAAGCAACATAATAGCTCTCCCTCGACGTTTATTAGTTAGTCTGTATGAATAAAATCTTGGAAGCAAAATTTGCACGACTTTTTGACTTCCAAGTTATATGAAACTTTTTATTTAGATACAGCTGGGTGGACCACGCAATTGCAAAGACACTGTTAAAAGAATTGGTTTAGTATGTCAAAAACAACTTTTGCTATAAAATTATTTTGATAAATAATTCTTTTAACATATTTTGTTGTTCACTGTTCGTGAAGTTAAAGCTTCTCTGACCAAGATACTCCTGGGACTCTTCTTTAAAAAAATTTAAAAATATATACCTCCTCACATTGCACACATCCACATCAACTCTTAATCAAATCACACACACTTTATTTTTTCATAAGCAGATACTTCAATCTCCTTTTGTATTGTTAATAATAGGGTATTTGTCTATTTTTTATTTTGATATAGTTGGATGAACCACTCAAACACAAAGACACTGTTGAAAGTATCACTTTATATATCTCGATAACTCGACAAGATATTACAGTTTTAATTGCACATTATTTGGGCGAGCTCAAAAACGCTCCATACAAACGTCCACAGGCGTGTGACGTCACACGCCTGTTGTTTGTATGGAGCGCCTATAAAGTTTGTTCGGCAGGTTCATCAAAAGTTGCGTTTAAAGATGTTACTTATTCTGTTATTTATAAGATGACAACGAATTTCAAATGATTTTCGCACTTTTGAAATGGACTTGCCCACCCAACTTTAAGAGGCTTTTGATTTCATTAATGATTTACTTAAATCTTACCGCTTATCATAAAAATTGCAAGCATAACAACCACAGTCAAATACCCTAATGCCACTGTATAACAATGCCCCACAGGACAGGCCTAGCCTGGTAATGTATATATGTCTTTGTATCTTTTTGGTAATAAATCATTATCTTATCTTAATGTTGTGTAGCTTTCCCTGCTATTCAAAATAAAAAAAAAGCTTGACTATCCATCAATATGATACATTTGTAATATTGTGCAATTGTGTGTAAAATCAGACTTTAGGAAACTACCCTAAACTATGTGTGTGTGTGATATTTTATTTTAGGCTTAAATTATTTATTACTTTCATTACAGATTGTGCCCCCAGCAGTGGATGTAAGCTACACAATTTGCGAGGCATGCATTCAGAGGCTCCGAGATGCGAACAGCTTCAAGAAACAAGTTCTTTTGTGCGAGAGGAAGTTTGAAGAATACTGTAAAAGTTAGTAATATTTTTTTATTAGTGCTATCTATAAGAAATTGGTATTTGATAAATTCATGACTGAAGAAAATTTTGGTATCAATACACAATTGTATCATTAAATAAATTTTGGTATCTCAATACACAATTATATTTTTAAATAAATTTTGGTATCTAATACACAATTATATCATTAAATAAATAAATAAATATTACACAACATCACAATGGATTGATCCCGTGGTAAGTAGCTTAAGCACTTGCGTTACGGAAATCAGGATCAACAGTGGATACACAAATAAACTTAAATATATTTAATAATTACCCAGTATTAAACAATTTCATTTCCATTGACTCTTTAAATTTATACCAATTTTGTTACTTTTTTGTCTATATTCAAGTGTTGTCAGGTCCATCCTATACTCTATAGGATGCCCTGGGTATGTAAGGATAAAGGGGCCCTATGACTTATAAACAATATATTGTGTAAATAGACGAAGAAAGTAATGTATGATTTTAGAATTTCGCGTTCCATTACTCTATGAGTAAATCTACTTTATGAGTCTACGCGCGTTATTAGTCAGTTATCAGTTCGCTCGCGACCACGATTGCTGTAACCCAGTCTGCACGTCGGGCAGTAAGTAGCTATGTAATTGCCTACTCCTAATTCCGCGTGTAGTCCCATAAAGACTAATATTTAAAGAAAGTAATGTCAATAAATATCGGTTATCGTTTGGTGATCTGGCTGAAACTAGGGAATTTGTATTTGATCTGAGAGGGGCCCTATCGATCATGGGGCCCTCGCCACCAGCCCAAAGTGCCCACTAACCACTGTTACATCGAGCCAGTCACCCGGCTCGGTGGAACAGTGGTTAGTGACCCAGTGTCACTACCAACTATTCCAAGAGTATTGGGTTCGATTCCTACCCGGGACAAATATTTGTGTGATGAACCGGTGTTTGTTCTATGTCTGAGTGTGTTATTAAATATATTTAAGTATATTTGTGTATCCACTGTTGATTCTGATATCTGTAACACAAGTGCTTAAGCTACTTACCATGGGATCAGATCATTGTATGTGATGTTGTGTAATATTTATATTTACTGGGAAAAGGTGGCTTGAGTGTTGCAATAGGAATAATCATTTTCTTAACTATTATGGTTATCAATAGAAATTATGTTTTTAATATTATATTAATTTGTTTCAGATGAGCTGATGAATACAACAAATGATGTTAAAATTGAATTGGACGATCAGAATGATTTTGATGGTAAGGAAGGAACGTTTATACATAGTTATAACATAAAAATGTACATATATGTTGAACAAGGGTCTAAGAGCCAAAATACTAAAAATATCATTAAATATTTGACAATACAATAATCATCATCATCATCACCATCAGTTGAAAAATCTCTCAGGTGTGCAGGTTTCCACACGACGTTTTCCTTCACAGTTAAACCATCGAATAGTCGTACATAATATTATGGTGGGGTTTGATTTGGCGACCTCTTGCATGGCAAGCAACGACCTTAACCACTCGGCCATCGACGCTTTTGACATAAAATACATTTTATACTTAGCCCATGGTCACTTTTGACCTTTTAGGTCATAAGAATAAAACGTACAGCTCTTTTTTCCATACTGACTATGATGATGGCTTGGAGTAGCCTCGTCATCATCATCGGACTTGCGGGGGAGCAGATGGCTCTCACCCCTACGATGATGGCTTGGAGTAGCCTCGTCATCATCATCGGACTTGCGGGGGAGCGGATGGCTCTTACCCCCTACGATGATCGCTTGGAGTAGCCTCGTCATCATCACCGGACTTGCGGGGGAGCGGATGCCTCTCACCCCTAACATTTTATTCTGTTATTTTTCAGATGGCCACATTGGCGATGATGATTTTTCTCATGGATTTGGTAAGTAGTGTTAGTTTTACATATTTTTAGTTTTCTGTATACGTGTTAGTAACAGAGCCCACGACCAAAATTTTTGTCTCATAGCAATACGGCCAAAACCGCATCAAATCGATAGATAAGATTATTCTGAACTCGAAAATACCAATATCAGACATTTTCCGCGTAGCGTTTGATCTGACCGAATTTTCAAAATTGTCAAAGAATTTTACCGAACTGCATCATAGCAATTTGTCTGATTTGCAGACTGTAGTTGAATGATGATTCTGAGATACCGGAAACATATTTTTCAGACGTTAGTGGTGTAGCGCAAACCCGTAAAATCACTTAAAAAGATTAAAAATGAGACAAAAAAATGTCTCATAGCAATACGTCTGAAAATCTTTTTTATTAGTAAATTTTGGTTATTTGATGCGAACGACGGAAATGTGGACGCATAAAATTTTGAGACCGTTTTGAAAATGTTAACAAATTTTACCGATCGGTATCATAGCAATATGTCTGAAAATTGCTAGACATGATAGAATAAGTTGTCCACATGTGCAAAAAATTTATATCAGACAAATGAAGTGTAGCATCTTTTCTATCAGACAACTTTTCGATACTCAGATATCATTTAAGAATCGTATTGAGGTATCTTGAATGAAACCAATGAATAATAGTAAGAAAGGGGCAGGGGCGTAACAAGCGATGAGGCTGTTGAAATTAAATACTGATTGATTTGATAGTTTTGGTTTTATTTAAAGCACACTTGTTATTTTCGTTTTAGCATATACTCCATATGCTACACTTAAAGTGTCTGAAAGCAGGTTTTTGGTAATCAAGGCAGCAAAACGAAAAGTTAAAAAAAAATATCCGTATTGCTATGATACAGGTCGGCTAAATTTGTTGACATTTTCAAAAATGCGCTCAGGCTATGTGCTACGCACAAAATGTCTGAAAACAAACTTTTTCGTAATACAATTATAAAATCTATGTACATTATCACTATCAGACGTATTGCTATAATACCGACTGCCTTTTTTTGACACAGCAGAAATGGCCTCCCACGCAGTTGCTACACTTTCGACCGTTACTATATACCTAGTCGGGTTCAGAATCATACAATCTAAAGATTTTATAGGGTTTTTGCCGTATTGCTATGAGACATGGTTTTGGTCGTGGGCTCTGTTACTATGTATCGCTTCAATAACAATACTTGTCAAAAGAACCAAGTCTCGCAACTTAGTTGTTCTACGGTGAAAAGTTGTGAGATCCATGTAATACCGTCAGCTATTTTATGGCTTTTTTATATCTTTTTTCAGAATTAGAAATTCAATATGGTGTGGTCACGAAAAAGGAAGAAAATGGTGAGCTATTTATAATTCATTTTCTAGTATATAAATGTGGGATGTGGCTTGAAACAAATATTTAGAGGAAAATCTTCACTTTTATTGACCAGAAAAACATTTACATCATTATTTTTCCATTCCTTGACATCATCTACCAGCTGTCACTTTCCATCGACAATCTATATAAATAAGGTAATAATGTAAATTAAACAAAAAGTACTAAATCTTTTAACAAAAATATTAAAATCTAATCCACATAAATATAAAATAAATGAGGCGTCCGTCCGTGTGTATGTGTTTGTAAGAATATTAGAATATAAATTTAAAAACTTTAAGTGCTAGCTTGCACTGGCAGTTTTATTATTTTTGAAGAACGGAATAAAACAATAGATTAACTGTTGACCGGGGATTTGAACACCCGACCTTCCAGGAATCGCGCCCAGACGTGCGGACCATTACACCAACCGACAGCTTATTGAAGCCGTCGAGTTTTACCCGCATATTACCTTTTAGCCACAGGTGGCGCCATCTACCATTAGTGATACACACTAACGGCCGTAGACATTTCATTGCAGAAATGTTAACTACAGAATTTACGCGATTCCTGGAAGGGTGTTCAAATCCCCGGTCAACAACTATTGAATTTTTCCGTTTTTCAAAATATTAAAATAAGAATATGAATCGAGATGCTTTATTGACCACAGATACAAACTCAATTGACTGAAACTAATATCAAAATACAAAAAACAGTAAAAAAAAACAACAAAAAATAAATATATTAAAAAATAAACACAGATATAAGAATAAGTGGCCAGTAGTAGAAGATTTGCTTTAGTGAAACCTGTAATTAGTAAATCTAAATAAAAAATTTTTTTTCTTTATTTCAGATATTGATGCAAGTCTTTTCATGCAAGTAAAATGTGAAGGTAAGATTTTGGTTACAAGCCTTTACCCCTATCAAGGCACAGCATATAGATTTTTTATTAGTTTTCGTCGGTATTACAACTGCATAAGGTTCAAAAATCTGGTGGGATCTATTTTCCCATTGCACTATTAAGGGCCAAAATACGATTTTGTTTATAAAATCGTCTATCATTATAAGCATTACTTTATAACCATTGGGCATTGCCATTTTTGGATTGTCTGTATGTTTGTGCACGCAAATCTCTGAAACAGCTTATCCAATCTAGATGTGTTTTGTCAGTGATATAATGCGGTAATCTCCACTCACAATTTAGTGTTTGTTTCCAGTCAATCGGTTCATAAATAATTACCTAAGTTATGCTAATTTAAAGAATCACGTTGTACTTACTAGGCGTTTGTAAGCAGGTATTCAAAAATTCTGCCTAAAGTCTCATTTTAACTGTTTGATTTATAAATGTATAAAGAATATGTTATTTCTTTATGTTTATTTCTTACTAGCTGTGCCAGCGACTTCGTCCGCGTTTCCCTCCGCTTTTTACACATTTCCTTCTGTTTATTTGCTTCTATTGGTCGCAGCGTGATGTTAGATTTCCTAAAGCCTTCCTCGATAAATGGTCTATCCAACACAATCATTTTTATTTTATACTAGCTGTGCCAGCGACTTCGTTCGCGTTTCCCCCGTTTTTTACACATTTTCCATTGTATCTTTGCTCCTATTGGTCGCAGCGTGATGTTATATAGCCTAAAGCCTTCCTCGATAAATGGTCTATACAACGCAAAAAGATTTTTTCAAATCGAACCAGTAGTTCCTGAGATTAGCGCGTTCAAACAAACAAACAAACAAACAAACAAACAAACAAACTCTTCAGCTTTATAATATTAGTATAGATTATTAGGAACGACAAACAGTTACACATTACATAATAAACAAAAAATATAATTACATTCTTACATATAAAGTAAACGCATAACAAACAGCGATGTCCACAGATGAACATAGACAAGGTCAGTGTAGGTTACAAAGAAATAAATATTTAAACTTAAACAAAACAAAAGACATAGTTATATAGTTGACTATGTGTGCAAATCAGTTGATACCTTTTGCTGCAAAATATCTTCTTTAAGGCAAAATATTTTCAATTCGAACCAGTTGTACCTGAGATAGCGCGTTCAAACAAACAAACATACTCTTCAGCTTTATAATATTAGTATTGATATTAATTATTAGTATATATTATTATTCTATTGCAGAAGACAACAAGACCAAGTTAGAATTTGATATACCCAAATTGGAAAAGAAGAATGAATCGAAAGGGACGGATGCTAAGAAGAAAAGAGACAAAACTAGTGAGTAGATTAAAATTAAGTATGTGTTAAAATGTAACGTGGTAAGGTAATTTTTACCTGTTATTATATACTAGCTGGCGGTTCGTAGAGTCGTGGGTTCGATTCCCACCCGGGACAAAAATCTGTGTGACATAATCTACCACTATTACGTCCATTGACATTCATACTCATAACTCTTCTAGCCAGATAGCTTTCTTCCCTTCTCATAACATGCCCGTACCAAGCTACTTTTTATTGAATTAAATATTTTACTGGCTCGGTGGAACAGTGGTTAGTGACCCTGGCTGGCCTTCCAAAAGTCGTGGGTTCGATTCCCACTCGGGACAAATATTTGTGTGACGAACATCGGTGTTTGTTCCGTGTCTCGGTCTGAATATGTATTTAAGTATATATTTATATATATATGTCACCGTAAAATTGCAAATAAGGATAGATTGCAATCTATCTCGCGATATTGTGAACTGTCGAATAATTGTGAACTATAGTTCACGGTTGACTTTAAGGCCGACCAATCAGGGATAGCCTTCGGACGGCTGTCCTAAGGCTGTCCCTGATTGGTTGGCTATAGGCTATGCCTCTAACTGACCAATCAGGCATTGTCATCATTGACAAGTGACATATTTAAGATCGCAATTTATCAGTTTCTCTTCGATAGATTGCAATCAGATGAATAATCACACGATAAATTGTAAGCATCATGTTATGGTTCACAATTATTCGACAGTTCACAATCTCGCGAGATAGATTGCAATTTAACCTTATTTGCAATTTTACGGTGACATATATATATGAATGTATATCAATCTCTGACGCCCATAGTACAAGCTCTGCTTAGTTTGGTGTCAGTAGCGGTACCATGAGTTAGGTATCGAAAAACCTATTGAATTGTTTTTTCGTACTACCGATTTTAGTTCTTAGCGTAACCGCTAGGGGCGCTGTACTTTTTTTCATAGACATTCTTTACATAGGCGATATCGAGTCTGTCACTTTTAAACTCATGGTAGCGCTACTGGTTACCGTGTGTGGAAATGTCCCAGATTTTGTATATTTTTTTAAAATTTCAGAATCAAATCAAAAAAGAGGACCCAAATCGAAGATGTACGATCCATCATTGGAAGTGCAAGTCAAAACGGATACAGGAATTCTGTATTCTTGCAGAGCCTGTGGCGGCAACTACCCTGATCAGAAAACTCTTAAGTGTCACATAATGGCTACTCATTCTATAGGAAAATATAAGTGTTTTTATTGTGACAATAGGTTTATAACAACCGGGGAGAGGAATGAACATTTAAAAACACATACAGAATACGCAATGAACTGTAGTTTTTGCGACAAAGTGTTTTATACTAAAGTATCATTGAAGGAACATATGAAAACTCATACACGGTCTAAGGTCTTCACTTGCGATCTATGTTCAAAGGATTTTGCACATAAATGTATGTATTATTTTGTTTTTAAGTTACTACGATGATGGTTTTTAGTTTAGGGGTGAGAGTTATCTGCTTTAACGCAAGGCCGGTGATGATGACGAGGCTACTCCAAGCCATCATCGTATGTCTGGAAACTAAAGGCTTTCAGTAGCCTTGTCTTCATCATCCGACTTCAGCACATATTATGCTTTGACTAGCTCTGTGTAGCATAGGATAGTGCTCTCATGAACCAAGAGTCGTGGGTTCGATTCCCACTCGGGGCAAATATATGTGTAGTGCAAAATAGGGAATATGCATAAATCTGCAATCTTGAATTTTTCAACAACTTATTAAAAAAGGCTTAAACATAAATACTAAAATGTGAAATAAAAATGAAAATCGGTTCTCAAACGAAGGATTTATAAGGAATTAAAGTAAACTTTCTATCTCTTTCTTACAAAACGGTGTTTTTTATGGATCGCGTATGGCCGTAGTGTAATTGTGACGTCATCTGCCATATCGGATCTCTCTGTCCACCCGGGAACTTTAAACAGCTATATCTCGCTTGTCGTTAAAGTAAATTGAAAAATATAATTACATTCATATTTCTTCGATATTAAAGATTGATTTCTATAATAAAAAAAAATGTGTGCATATTCCCCATTGTGTTTGTTCCATATATGAGGGTGTAATTTATATATTTACTAGTGACCCGCCCTCGCTTACCTTCGGGTATATCACTACATAGTAAAAGCAAAGTCGCTCCCCACATCTGTCTGTCCCGATATATGCTTAAATATTTAAAAATTCGCAACGGATATTTTTTTTTTTTAAATAGATAGACGAATTCAAGAGAAAGGCTGAAGCGAAGCGAAGGCGGGTAACTAGTTAATTATACATAAATCCTTCCTCCTCAAGCCTATTCTGTCCCACTGCTGTATAGGCCACCCTAAACGGCGTTTAAGCAGCCTTCAGGGTGAGTGCGACAGGCTCAATATGGTCTATTGTGCCTGTCGACCTCATATGTGGATCTCACTACCGCTTACCATCAGGTGGAGTGAGGTCATCTTGTTAACCTATTCTATAATCTTACATGAGTTTTTTCTTTTACAGCCACCCTTGTAGTTCACCTAAGGGGCCATTATGGAACCAAAAAACGTTGCATTTGCCACGTTTGCGGTCACGGTTTCAACGATTCTGCCAATCTAAGAGCCCACATATTGACAGTACACGAAAAACAAAGACCTTTCAGTTGTGAGTTGTGTCCAAAATCGTTTACGGCTAAAAAGCATCTGAAACAACATATGCTGAGGCATACAGAAGAGCCATCGTTCTTCTGCGATCAATGTCCCAAAAGATATTACTGCGGCACTAGTTTGACCAATCATAAGAGAACACACACAGATCATGCTCAGCCTTTTAGGTACACTTGTAAAGTTTGTAGAAGGAGGTTCACAGAACGTGGTGCCTTCGTTAAACATCTTAGGAGGGCACATATTGGCCAGAAACCGCATAAATGCAGTATTTGTGATAAAGATTTCGTTTGCAAGTATTCTATGAAGAGGCACGAATTGGAACACAGTGGTGTTAAGCCGTTCGAGTGTGAGGTTTGCAATACGAAGTTCAAACAACGTGGGGCACTCAATAGGCATGTAAGTAGGAAACATGGTGTACCCAAAGATGGTTTGTCGGAGAAATGTGAGGTTTGCAACAAATTAGTGACTAATTTGACGAAACATATGCAGTGTCACAACGAGAAGAAGTATCCATGTGAATTCTGTGATAAGAGTTATTCGGAGAACAATGTGTTGACTCGGCATAAGAAAGTGGTCCATTTCGGTATAAAACCACATGTATGCGAGTATTGTGACAAGAAGTACGTCAAAGTGCAGAGTTTGAAGAATCATCAGTTGAAAGTTCACAAGATTGTGTCCAAAATTGAGACTGATGAAGATTTTGATAGTGCAGTGGCCAAGTTTAGTATCAAAAATAGGAAGGGCAAAATCAAAACTGAAGAATTGGGTGATGAGATGCCGTTTATGTAACATCAAGTGTCATTTGAATCAATGTAAATTTAAAACTTTAAGTGCTAAAGCTTGCACTAGCTGTTTTAATATTTAGAAAAACGAAAAGAATTCAACTGCCTCACTGCGGCCCGGGGACTCGAACTCCCGTCCTTCAAGGAATCGCGCCCAGACGTGCATTACCATCATACAGAGCAGTTGAAATTCCTGTAATGAAATGTCTACGGCTGTTAGTGTGTATCACTGATAATAGATGGCGCCACCTGTGGCTTAACAGGTGATATGCGGGAAGAATTCGACGGCTTCAATACATAGCTGCTGGTCTGGTGTGATGGTAATGCACGTCTAGGCGCGATTCCTAGAAGGACGGGTGTTCGAGTCCCCGGGCCGCGGTGAGGCAGTTGAATTTTTTCCGTTTTTCTAAATATCAAGTGTCAGTTTAGTTTAGTCACAATTCACAAACTCTTTAATAATAAGGTCCGGTCGATTTCGGCCATGGCGGCTGATCTTAATGGAGATCAGTCAAGTGCGCAGGACATATTATAGTGCACAAGTGCACGCGCAAACACAAGTGCACTCTCTGTTCCCTTACTCTCATAGTTCGGTGAGACGGCAATCAGACATGACCGATGAGAGATCGGGCGTCATCACACACATACATGATACAATGTTTTATTGTAAGTTTTTGTTTGGTTAGTCTGATCTATCAAGCTATGAAGGGAAAAATTATTATAATTTAAAAAAATGTATCTAATTTTTTTGTAAAACTCACCTGACTGGAATATTGCTTATTAAGATCACAAATTAAATTATTAAAAAATCGTTATGTAATTAAATTTAGATATAATAATGATGTTTCAAATAAATTTTCCTATGAAAGTAAGAAATAGTTTTTTTTTAAATCAAATAATTATTATTACCCATCATATTGGAGGTCTTGCACATATAATGACAATGGGGCTCCTATTACTTTGACAGAAAACTACCTACCGAATAGACAAAGAAAGTTATCATCAGCCTATAAACGTCCGCACTGCTGGGGCACGGGCCTATCCTCAACAAGGGCGATAAGGCCTTAGTCAACCTCGCTGTCCAATTGCGGGTTGGTCGACTACACTAAGAATCTTCGTAGGTGTGCAGGTTTCCTTACAACGTTTTCTTTCACAGTTAATGCGTCGATTAATCGTACATATGAATTTCAAATATGAAAAACAGGGTGGTACGTGGCGGGCGCGGGGTTTGAACTGGCGACCTCTCGGATGGCGAGCAACAACCTTAACCACTCGCCCATCGACGATTTTTTGACTGGCTCGGTAGAACAGTGGTTATGGTCCAAGATCCCAGAGCTGCCAGACATCACTTATTTTCTAATGGACAAAATATATACGATTGAGTAGTGTTGGGGTGTACTATCATCATATGACTAGTTGCTACCTTGCCCAGACAGCCATTTTTCAGATATCAACCAATCAAGGTACATAGAAACACTGCTCACCTCACTTAAATTCTGATGGCTGATTTTAACATATATTTCACACAATATCATTAAAAATCAGGATTCATTACTCCCAGACACATGCGGTCGGCGGTTTTACCTTACAGACGCTTTAAAGCTATGAAAAAAATTTTACTTTTACTTATTTTCTGACGCTTGATTTTTATATATGTTATTCAAACAACTAAAAAGTGCTCATCTGACCGCAATAATTATAGAATTGTACCTTACAAACTATTTTATTAGAAAAACTTAACTAAATTCAATTAAAAAAAATCTAAAACAGTTGGGTCTGGTGAATGTTTGGCCCTTGGATCGATCTATCCGTTTGCAAAACGTTTTAAAATAGTTGTTTGAATAACATATATAAAAATCAAGCATCACAAAATAAGTAAAATTAAGTAAAAGTAAAATTTATTTCATAGCTTTAAAGCGTCTGTAAGGTAAAACCAGCTGTGTGAAACCAAAACCACCTGTGTTGACAGCTGTCAAAAGACGCTACTACATCGAATCCGCAAATAAAAGTGTATAAAAAATAGATAATCTAATAATTAAGTAACAAATATGTAAAACCTATTAGAATTCTTAAGTGCAATTAAGAAAAATAAATAATTTTTATGAAGACTTAACGTTCAATACGTAAACAAGATCTAACAAGAACATTGTGAAAAGTGAACCATTGTGAAACATTTTAGTGAAATAAGAAGTTAAAAACAATAAATTACATGTTATAACACGAACTAAAACCCTGAACATTTGGTGTAATATGATTTTTTTTCTGAAGAACGTAACATTGTTACACTAAAATAACCTAAAATATTTCTGACGTTTTACTGGCTATTGCTATTGCCTACTGGAATACTCGGCGTCTTTGTAACAAATACGCAAATATGTCACGATTCTGTGCAGGTTGTAAGCAAAAGCTACCTAACAGGGAGTACTTGACTTGTTCATTGTGCAAAGAAACATTTGATTTGGAGTGCGCAAATGTATCATTTGCCAGATACTACCACTCTATGAATGCCGATCACAAAAAAGCTTGGAAATGCCCAGTCTGCCGCTGTAATACTCCTAAAGTTGATAATACGAATCAAAAAATTATAGTTTGTGATGATAATTCAAATGATATGCAAGAGCTATCTTATATAACTACCAGAAAAAAACCATCTTCAACTATAAATGCATCAATGTCCTCACCAGACTTAAGTATCTTAGGAGATACTTTACTGCCAACAAGCGACAACATTTATGAGGAGGAAATTATAACCATTGCAAATCCCAAAGATGACACTCTCACACTGGAAAATATAAACAAGCTATTGCAAGTCCATCTTCAAAATAATTCTAAGTCAATAATTAACGAATTAAAAATAATAGTAAAGAAAGAGATTGAGGATGTTATTGCTGAATATAAACAAGAGATAAGGACAACGACTGCAGAGTTACAGAATAAACAAGAAGAAATGAAGAAAGATTTAGAGATTCTTAACAACAAATTGAAACAGGTATCTCAAGAAAATGAAAAATTAAGATTAGTAACCAACCAATTGAGGGCAGAAATAATAAATAAGGATTCTGACACTGAAAAGACCAACAAAAAAACATTTGTGTTATATGGTTTAGTAGAGAACAACTGGGAACCTGAAGATCAAATTTATGATCGTGTGATAAATGTTTTGTATGATATCCTAAATATTGATGTAACTGGATACATCGAAGACATTTCACGATTAGGAAATAAAGGAAATATGAGGCCACTAAAAATAGAGCTTTTATCAAAAAGAATGGTAAATTATATAACAGAAAATCGTCATTTTTTCAAGAACACTGGCATGGCTGTGTCCCCATATCTCCAAGAACAAGCTCTTAACGAAAGATATACTCTTAGGAAAGCGCTCTTAGATGCGAGGAAAAATGGACAACATGCCATATTAAGAAACAATAAATTAATTATCAATGGACAAGACTGCTCACATTACTACCTCTCACAGGAATTACGTAAAGACCCTAAGAATGAAAATAATAAGAATAAGACTGATATGATAATAAAAAATGCAGGAAACACACAGACCACACTGAATGAATCCCAACCACAAAAACAGAATTACTCACATCCAGACAAACGGAATATCGTAACACATAACTTTCGAGAAAATTACCATAATGTACCAGAATATCAGGAGCCTGCCAAACAAAAACCCACCTAATAGAAGCTCTCCTAGAGGAAAACCAAGATCTCAAAGCAATATGTCTTAGCGAAACCTGGCTTAACCCGGATAAAATTAAGAACCTAAATATAAACGGCCATTATTTAGCATCATCATTCTGCAGAACAAACCAAGAAGGAGGAGGAGTGTGCATATTTTTAAGAAATTTTATTGAAAGTAAAGAACGGCAAGATATAAATAAATTAGCAATAGAATCCATATTTGAAGTATGTGCTGTAGAGATACTTAAATTAAATCTAATATTGATAGTGATATATTGGCCAAATAGTAGCAAAAACTTAGACACTTTTCATACACAAATTAACAATTTAATAAAAATATTGCAGTCGAAAGACAAAACCAAATCCATACTTATAGGCGGGGATTTTAACATTAATGTGCTAACAAATAATAGAAACAAAGAATTACTCTTGAATGAAATGCTTACATGTAATCTCAAGCAACAAGTAAAAGAACCTACAAGAATAACAGATCATTCTTCCACTTGCCTTGATCTTATATTTACTAATACCAAAGATACCCTAACAGAAACTAAAATCCAGGACTTAGATCTATCTGACCACAAAGGTGTATTATTCACATTAAAAACTAAAAAAATATCACTAAACAAATTAATCGTCACAAAAAGAATCTTTAGCCAACTCAATATACAAAAATTCAAAGAAAAATTACAACTAATAAATTGGACAGAAATATTAAAAAATTCTAGAAATATAAATGAAAACTATGCTGTATTTAATGACATTCTATACACAACACTTAATGAAACAATACCTAAGAAAAAAATATCAATAATGTACAAACATAAAGTAACTTGGTTAACAAAAGGTATAAGAACATCCTCTAAAAATAAAAGACTAATAAAACAATTAATGTATCAAACGAAAAACGACGCACTTAAAAACTATTATAGGGCATATGAAAAAATATTAAAAACCGTAATAAAAAAGCTAAAAAGCTGAGTAATTCATTTAAATACTTCAAATCACAAAATAAAATTAAAACAATGTGGCAAATTATAAATTTCCAGACAAATAAAAACAGTTCATTGAATAAACAAAATATTCAACTTAAAATCGATAAAATAGAATATTCAGATCCCATAAAAATTGCTAATCAGTTCAATGATTATTTTACATCTATAGCTAACACCAATATTCTACAACATACCAAAACTAACCCTAGTAAAACCAACATCTCAAATATTATAGAAAATACCATATATCTTAAACCAGTAGAACCCAGTGAAACTTATAGTATTATAAAAAACATGAAAAATAAAAACAGTTTTGGAATAGATGAGATACCCCAATATTAGTAAAAAAATGCATAAATAACTTAATTTTGCCATATACTATACTTATAAATCAGTCTTTCTCTGAAGGAACTGTTCCGGAGGACTTGAAAATATCACTCATTAAACCAGTTCATAAAAAAAACCGGCCAAGTGCGAGTCGGGCTCGCGCACAAAGGGTTCCGTAGCAGCAAATATAATAAAAATCAACCTATCTCAAAAACTATAAGAGATACTTTGATCAAACCAAAAATCGTTGAAAGAGTTAATTAGCATGCATCACCTCTATTTTTTTTAGAATTTTATACCCCGTAGTTATAAAAATAGAGGGGGGACATACTTTTACGACTTTGAGAGCTGATATCTCCAAAACCGTTCACTTTAAGAAAAATGTTTTTTAGAAAACTCTATATCATTTTAAAAGACCTTTCCATTGATACCCCACACGGGTATGTACATCGAAAAAAAATTTCATCCCTCAGTTACATGTATGGGGGCCCCACCCCAATTCTTTTTACTATTTAGTGTCATATTTTTGTAGCGGTTCATACAACACATATTCCCATCAAATTTCATCACTGTAGTACTTATAGTTTCCGAGTAAATCGGCTGTGACAGACGGACAGACGGACAGACGGACAGACGGACAGACGGACATGACGAAACTATAAGGGGTCCGTTTTTGCCATTTTGGCTACGGAACCCTAAAAAGAGATAAATCAAACCTTGATAATTACCGCCCTATAGCTTTATTACCCACATCATCAAAAATAATTGAACAGGCAATGTCAATGAGACTAAATTCGTTCTTCGAAAAATACAAAGTCCTTGATGAAAGTCAAAACGCTTTTAGGAAAAATAGATCTACGACATTAGCCTTATTTAAATATGTTCAAAATATTTTAGACATTATAAACAATAAAAAGCACGCAGTTGGATTACTCCTTGACCTAAGTAAAGCATATGATAGAGTACAATATGACCTCCTTCTGGACAAACTCTATAATGTAGGCATAAGAGACATTACTCATAAATGGTTTTAGATCATACCTCTCACATAGAACACAGTATGTAGAAATCGAATATACAGACTTTATAACTGGAAAAGTAAAACATGTAAGATCTAAAAAGTTAAATATTAATAATTCTATCCCTCAAGGCAGTGTACTGGGTTGCATTCTGTTCTTAATTTATATAAACGACCTGCCAAAAATCTTACATGAACATTGCACGCTTTTTGCAGATGACATATCCATCACCATACCTTGTGCTGATACAAAGGAATTAACACAAAAATTAAATTTAATCTTGGATAAAATACTTAATTGGCTAAACTATAATAATCTACAATTAAATTTTAAAAAAACAAAAATAATACAATTCGGTCCCCATCAAAGAAAATCACTTGAAATTAATTATAAATACAAAGATAAACATATAAAATCAGAAAATTCTGCTATTTTGTTAGGACTGGAAATAGATGGTAAATTAAACTGGAAGCCACATATCCAAATGCTTAATAATGAACTATGCGCTCTTATATATTCGCTATACCATCTTAAAAGAGTTACAGACATTAAATCTGCCCTCTCTGCATACTATGCATATGCCCATTCTAGATTTGCATATGGAATTGTGATATGGGGTAATAGTACAGATATACAGAACATTTTTGTCTTGCAAAAGAGATGTTTGAGAATCATATTTAACATCAATCCACTCACATCATGTAAACCATACTTCATAAAATATAAAATCTTAACATTAACCAGCTTATATATATTAGAATCATGCAAATTTGTAAAAAAACATATATATCTATATTCAATTAATAACACAATAAAGCGTAATGACAGGTATAAACACAAACTAGAATATCCTTCAGATAAACAGTACCAGTTTTACAGGTCAGGCCCATACTGGATGTCCATAAGGATATATAACCAAATTCCTATAAAATTGAAAGATATAGAAAATACAGATATATTTATAAAACATTTAAAAACACACCTTTTAAATAAATCCTACTACACGATAAATGAGTTCTTTGCCGATAAAAATATATAAATAATACAAGATAATATATATTTATACAAGATAATATTTAAGTATCTCAATTGTAAAATTGTTGTAAAGTTATTTTATTTCTATGTGCAATATAATTATATATTTAAGCATAAGTTATACAGCTGTCCACACTTTGCAGTGCCCTTACAGGGTGTCATGTGTAAAAATGCACTTATATATTTTGTTACCATCTTTGTAAACCATGTGACTGCAAATAAATAAATAAATAAATAAATAAATAAATAAATAAACCGCCGACCGCATGTGTCTGGGAGTAATAAAACCTGATTTTTAATGATATTGTGTGAAATATATGTTAAAATCAGCCATCAGAATTTAAGTGAGGTGAGCAGTGTTTCTATATACCTTGATTGGTTGATATCTGAAAAATGGCCGTCTGGTCAAGGTAGCAACTAGTCATATGATGATAGTACACCCCACCACTACTCAATCGTATATATTTTGTCCATTAGAAAATAAGTGATGTCTGGCGGCTCTGGGATCTTCCTCTATTAGTGACTCAGGTACAAAACCTACGGTTCCAAGAGTCGTGGGTTCGATTCCCACTCGGGACAAATATTTGTGTGCTGAACGTCGGTGTGATCTAATACATATACATATACTACTTACGTGTATATAATACATATAGTGTATAAGTATCTATGTATGTATGTAAATCAGCCTCTAACCATAGTACAACCTCTTGCTTGGAGTCAATGGCCAAGAGTGGGGTACCAAAAAAATTAAACTATTCTTTCCAAGTACATTATAACAAATAAAAAAAAATAAGGCGTCCAACCGATTTCAGCCATGGCGGCCGATCTCAATTTAGATCAGCCAAGTGCGCAGGACATATTATAGTGCACTAGTGTGCGCGCAAACACAAGTGCACTCTCTATCCTACTCTCATAATTCGGTGAGACGGCAATCCGACATGACCGGTGAGAGATCAGGTGCAGGACCAGCGGCTACGTGCTTTCCGAGGCACGGGCGTGCAACCGCCAACTTCCTAACCCCGATCTGAGTAATTTATTTACAGAAAAACTCACTCAAATTTTGGCCGGACTTAAACCGGGGTCCTCTCGGTCCTTACACTGCGCTTGCCAATAGACCAACGAGGCAGTCAAGTACATTATTAGGAATATGAATATATTCTTCACACAGATACATACAAATAGGTACACAACAAGAACACTTAAAGAAGATGAATATGAATATGATATGAAAATATGAAGAATTAGTTCACGTTTCCCCTCGTTTTTACACATTTTCCATTGTTTCTTTGCTCCTATTGGTCGCAGCGTGATGGTATTATTGGCGTTAGCCAAAGTTCAGACACAAATTTCAATTATTAAAGATTTTATTAACGATTTCACACTTTGCAAGTAACACACTTTATAAAAATTACACATATTTCACAATTTACATTTACACTGTTTCTTAGATCAAGCAGGAATACCCTCCGTTCGCAAAACGTCGCCTTTATATAATGCAAGTTACCGGAAACCGAAACGCCAATCATGATTATATTAGTTAACATTTAGAAATATATTTTATTGATTAATCCAAACATCAAAGAGGGCTCTGAAATCTTTTAAAACTATCAACAAATTAAGGGTTAAATTAATAATGCCTATTAGTATTATTTTAAATTACAGACAGAACTCATTCTAACAGTGAACCGGAAACGACAATTATAATAATTTATGAAATAATAATTTAAACTTACAAATATACTTTCGTACAATATTTAAGTAAATAATATTAAAACAAGTGGTTTTAATATTATTTCATACCATGTAAAATTAAATAAAATTATCAACACGAATTAAATATCCATAACAGGAAGTTACTTAGTAATATTATTTGTTTCAATATTTAAGAATTACACTTATAAAATAGTATTTTATCATCAGTTAGCATAGTTAATTGTATTATTATTAAATTAAAATATTACAGTTCGAAATACCTTCTAGTCTACAACCGGAAGTTGTAATATTATTTAAAGATTAACCTAACAGCTCGGCCATCCTGTAAATAGCGAGTCCCTTCGCGTAGGTATTTAAGTAGCAAAAATACATAGTTTTATTTCGGCTTTGCTTAAAACTAAATCTAATATCCAACAGCTTTAATTTTGTATTGCATCTGGTTGTACATATAAGATTATGGCAGGAAACACTTTGACTAGGTTGAGAATATTAAATCAAATTAAAATATTAAACAGCCTCACAACACAATAGATATGACCACAAAGAGAAATAAAATTAAAAAAAAAACACGAACATAATACGATTGTAAAAAAAAATCTGTTAATACTTAACTGCCACCATGCAAAATTATTTTTAAAAAAATCAAAATAATCGAAAAGTAAATGAAGATATTTAGACTTGTCTAACGTGCTATTAATTGTAGAATATTACATACCTATCTAACTAAAAATAAATAATCTTAAGATTAAAATAAAACGTAGGTCACCGGTAACCTACGCGGCAGTCACGTATTAATACATTAAAATTTTTGAAATTATTAAATTAAATTATACATAATTTACCAAGGATTACATTTCAGTTAAGCATTACCCTATTCAAATAAATATTTATTTATTTATTGGAATAGCTACAGAAAATCACATTAAATAAATCTTAAAATTAACTTTAACACGATCCTTTGAAGACCACATCAAGCTCCAAAAAGTAAGTAATTCACGGACGGATATCAAACATTTATAATATGCTAACTATAAATTAAAATATCAAACAATTCGAGTTAAATTGGGTTATCTCCTAAAGACAGATACACCTATAGAAAAATAACAAATATTAATGAATACTTTAAATGAACAATGTTTAAATATACAAAAATAATACCAAGAGATAACTGCTTGGTAAATTTACTACTCTTCCCTAAAAACTCGTTGACTTTAGCCTTAAATTGCTGGAATGTGTCATTGAAGATATCAACATTGTCAGAGCCTATTGTACGCGTCAGTCAGTCGGTATGTTGCAGCGTGTGTCTGGACGTTAGTGCAGGCCAGTGGTTTCCTAAAAAATGGGACTGGGTATCGTAGTAGTTTGCAAGGAACCCTTATATTTATTTTACTTAGAAACTGTGGACAGTCTATAACATTTCTTACAGTCTTAAAAATAAACATTAGGTCTAAAAGCTCTCGTCTGGTGAAGAGACTGTCCGTATTGAAATGGTGGAGCAATCCTTACTAATCCTTACTAATATTATAAATCCGAAAGTAACTCTGTCCGTCTGTCTGTCTGTCTGTCTATCTGTTACGCTTTCACACATAGAGTACTGGACCGATTTAAATGAAATTTGGTACAGATAAAGTCCAGAGCCTAGAAAAGGTTATAGGCTACTTTTTAACCGATTGCGCTATAAGGAAGTAATGTTTTACCCGTTGAACGTCTCTACGCGGACGAAGTCGCGGGGGAAATCTAGTATTAAATAAACAACAAAAATTACTCAACAATACCACAATCACCACAATACTTACATCGATCCGACCCCGCGATAAGCAGCTCAAGCACCTGTGCTACGGACATCAGAATCAACAGTGGGTACACAAATATATCAAAATATATTTAACAACACACCCTGTGTCGGAAAAAGCACAGACGTAAGTCACACAAATATCTGTCCCCGGTGGGTATCGAACCCACGACTCTCGAAGACGTAGTAGGTAGTGAGCACCTCCCACTATTCAACCGAGCCGGTCAAATGTTCGATTATTCGATGCTTCAACGTTGTAGGAAAACATCGCGTAGAAACCTTCACACCTGCTAAGAAATTCCAAGGTTGC
This sequence comes from Maruca vitrata, assembly GCA_039566165.1. NCBI lineage: Eukaryota > Metazoa > Arthropoda > Insecta > Lepidoptera > Crambidae > Maruca > Maruca vitrata. The sequence continues at coordinate 2,970,479 of CM076937.1, read as the reverse complement.
GCAGTTGACCAACCCGCCCCGACCAGTGCGGCCGACCAAGGCCCGATCACCAGTTTAGGGCTGGCCCGCGCCCCAATATTGAGGACGCATATGGGCTGATGATATTGATCCAATTTATCATTGTCGTGCTTATCATTTTCCTTTTGCTCCATCATCGCTAGAACCACTGCCGAAATCTATCAAATCTCATCCAATCCACGGTTGATTAAGGCAATAGTCACGATATTCTCACGATAAGTACCCTCTACATAAGTATACGTCAATAACATTTTGAAATAAAGAGTCATAAATCCTGTATTAACTGAGAACGAACACCTCAAATTTAAACGACATGTTTTACACCTTTCTGTTAAGTCTTATCAACTAGGTATTTTTATAAAACCAAAACGCTAAGTTCCGATACTTATTCCTCGATTTCAATTAGTAGATACAATGCAAAATTAGACACCTGCTTCTCAGTTTTGATTTATCAAAGCTACTAGAAGACTATTATTATTGCTATTAGATATTCTGGTGCCCTATCCTTTCACACTTAGAACATGATTGCTCAGTTCGGTTGCAAATAAATTATCTAATGTTTCAATTATTTGCTATCGGCCTAGGATCAGTTGGCTTATTAACTGGAGTTATTTCCCAAATCGGATCTTAGTAGGATTATCAGTTTTGTCTCTAGTATTAACTACTTCAATGGCCAATCTAAAAACTATTATAAAGCTGAAGAGTTTTTTTTTGGGAAACCTTGAATCTAATTGAACAACTCCTTTTATGTTGGATATAACATTTATCGAGGAAGGCCTCAGGCTATATTACTTCACGCTGCGACCAATAGGAGCAAAGAAACAATGAAAAATGTGTAAAACAAAAAACGGGAGAAAACGCGGATGAAGTCGTCGGCACAGCTAGTCAAAAATATTGAAGGACCTAATTTGGTTGTGAAAATTGCCCATTGAGCTCCAATTTAACAATCATCGACGTCATGAATTAAACTATCTATCGCTTGCATACTGATCATTCTGTAAAGATTCAAAAATTAATCTTAGCATAAAAAATAAGTTCTCATCTTTCTCCGTAACGTTTATTGAGCATTTCAATAAGACGTTGCGCATTGTACTCACGATACGACATTATTCAAAGAGTTTCTATTAAATCCAACTACATATACTTCAATGGATTCTAGAGCTTGATACCATGACCCACCTATTTAGACCATAAATTTACGAAGCGAATTACGTATTATATCCCTTTAATCAATCCATGTTAAAATTGTCTGCTATTTGGATATCAAATTCCGATATCACATTATTGCTAAAAAGGCAATTTCGGTTCAACTTATTCCAGACATCCTTAAGTATCGAAAAGTTTATCTAAAATCATTTCCCGAGACCCTAGAATGATTAGATGTTGAATGGGTTTTCGGCCCACTCGATCATGAACTAGAGTGCCTGTGTTCCAGCCCTTAACCTCGGCCAACCGATAGTCCTAGCCCTTGACCTCGGGCATCCAATAGTCCTAGCTCTTAACCTCGAGCATCAGACAGTTCCAGCCCTTGACCTCGGGCAACCAATAGTCCTAGCTCTTAACCTCGAGCACGAGACAGTTCCAGCCCTTGACCTCGGGCAACCGATAGTCCTAGCTCTTAACCTCGAGCATCAGACAGTTTCAGCCCTTGACCTCGGGCAACCGATAGTCCTAGCTCTTAACCTCGAGCATCAGACAGTTCCAGCCCTTGACCTCGGGCAACCAATAGTCCTAGCTCTTAACCTCGAGCATCAGACAGTTCCAGAGCTTGTAAAACACACATACAAACATAAAATCAGACCTTTTTCCCAGAGGGGTAGGCAGAGATCACTTCCAGCGATCCACTTTTCATCTCTGCGGGAAAAGTGACGTGACCACGTCGCCGCCATTCTGCTTGCTTGTAAAAAAAAATACAAATTATTAGAATTGTCTAAAACTGCATTTCATTCGTTATTTAATGTCCATAGTCTAATAAATTTCTATGTATTTAGAACCTCCTTCACCGCTGTTAAAACCAAAGCACAGGGTGCATCATACTCGTATGTCACTTCCAAAAATCCTATCTATCAAAAGAAAATAACTTCAATGCTTGGCTATATAATAAGGAATACGAGACCCTGCAAATTGTTTGTCACGTAGTATAAGTCAAGATGAGGTTTCGATATGGCGTTCTAATTTTTCTAATAATACCTTAGGCTTAGAACGGATACATTACATTTCATTAATTTTAAAATTTTATGTTTATTTAGTTCAGTACCGTATGCAGTTAGAAAAATCAGAGCTTTACCATACGTTAAAAGGGAAAGATTAGCCCACCTCTTATTCCGGTTTCAAGATTACGGTCCTCTTGTGTAGGGGTCCGCTTGCGACATATAAGTCATTTTTGTACTACAGAAAATGAACTATCCGATGCATATATGGTACAAGACCGCGTGACTCTTAGATACATTTCCAAATTCCATCCGTTCACCCGTAGCCTCTCCGTGCATTTTAGATGTTATCATAGTTTATAAGAACAAGAAATCTTTCAAAAGGCAATCGGATTTTACCACTTTAATACCGTAAACAAACATAAGCTTATCGTTCCAAGCTTCAGGCTCAAAAGATTGAAGCCTCAAAAGATTGGAAAATCGTTCCTAAATTTAAGCGTGAAATCGCTCAACAATAATCCGCGAAAAAAAAAAAAAAGTAATTCAATAGAATTGCTTTTCCAAAAATCAATGAAGTCGTATCTTTATATATATATTTTTTTATATAAAGCAGAAGACCACCTAAATGACAAAAATCCATGTACATGTGAGCTGCTCGTTTTAACATCCAAGAATAATGTAACTTGTATATATATTTTATTGTGATTACAGAAATATTTCTTGCAATCTACTCGCAGAATAAACTAATAAACTATTTCATATAATTTCAAATATATACAACTTAGCACATTCATTCAAAATATTGAACAACCTTACTCATTTCTCGGACCTTGTCCAAGTAGTCCAGTCAAAATAGACAAAAATAAGTGCTAACTTAGACAAAATTCGCATAGAGCTGAAAATTGCCAGAGACGTTAAATACATCATAATAAACGAAATATCAAAAATCCCCATCAATCCTACTTCTGCAAAAAATTTTATTCAAGGTCAAAAGAATAAAATTAAGGTGTTTTCCATTTTTCTCGAAAACAGTAAGTATTATCGTAAAAATAGGTCAAACAAAAGTTGTAGATCATACAATTTTCTACAAAATTGGTCCAGTCACTTTTTCTTTTCCGACTCACCATTCGCGAGATATCGTGGTTTTAATCATTAGAAAATTCATATTTTACATAATATGCATTCATCTGTTGATATCGTTTTAATCGATATATGACCTGGAATAGGTTCACTAGGGTAACGTTAAAAACCGCCCAAGTGTGAGAAAAAAAACATAGGTTTTGTATGAGAACCCACTTTACACGTTGGTTTCATGTTCTTTCTAGTATTTGATATTATAGAGGCAACTGAGATACATCATTCGTTAAAATTTTAACTGTCTAGCACAATCGCATGGGGGCCTGGAAGCGTTTGAAAATACAACTTTTTCAACTTTGTGCATCGCTATATCTCTGAAATGGTGAATCTTAGGAACAAAGTGTTTACACATTTTTTATAGATAATTACGTGATAAGTAATTTTGTCATACATACTTTTATGATTAAACTTACCGTTTCGCTCAAAAGTGCATAAAACTGATATTTGTGACATTTGACCTTGATTTTTTTTTTGCAGACGTGGGATCGATGGGGACTTTTGACAGATTATTTGTAATAGTGTTCCCTACATTCATGCCAATTTTCAGCTCTATGCGAATTTTTCCTAGGTTAAATGTCTATTTTGACTGGACTAAAGTGTCGTTAGTTACATTATTATCGCCTCCGTTCCATACAACGGTATTGGATAAGCAATTCCCTATTTCAAGAATTTGTAAATTGTTTCCTCTTTTTCCTTCAAAATAGAAATATTATGTAAATTAAAGATCAATGTACATAATATTACTGCAGTCGTATCATGTTACACTAACTTGTATAAGGCGTCCGACAAATTTCAGCCATGGCGGCCGATCTCAACTAAGATCAGCCAAGTGCGCAGGACATATTATAGTGCACAAGTGCGCGCACAAACACAAGTGCACTATTCCCTTTCACTCATAATTCGGTGGGACGGCAATCCGACATGACCGATGAGAGATCAGGCGCAGGACCACCGCGTAACCGGCAAAACGTGCTTTCCGAGGCACGGGCGTTCAACCGCCATCTTCCTAACTCTGGGCTAAGTAATTCTATTACGGAAAAAAAACTCACACAAATTATGCCCGCCCCCGGACTCTAACCGAGGACCCCCTTGGTCCTTACGCAGCGCTTGCTACCAATAGACCAACGAGGCAGTTCCACTCACAATTACTTGTATATAGATAATGTAACCAAGTAGTTATTGCATAATTTTTTTTAACTTTTCCTGTGTAAATGAAATAAATAAACTACTAGGATTCCGACTAGACAACATACATCCACAATATTCGGGTTCAAGTTCAGCAAATAGTGACCAGCTGACAGACAAACTTGCCCGTTGTAAAGTATCTATAAATGCGTTCAAATCCTCATAATTCAAACAGACATAACGGGCTACAAAAACTTGTCAAGATTATTAGTTTCAATTACAAATCATTATTCGGGCGAGCTCAACAACGCTCGACAACAAAAGTATCATTATTAACGTCACGTCCATGTTATTTGTTTGCAATGAATTAGAAATATGTTACGCATGTATACGAAATATGGTATTAAATATTGTTTTATCCAAATGCTTCTGTATGGTTTTATCCAACCCATAATGTATTTGGTTGACTCAATAACTAAAATAATTAAATTAAGTTCGCCAACAATTACTACACCTATTACACAATTTCCACTGGTAAACATGAAAACATCACACGCCAAATGAAACACCCATCTTTCTTGGTCTCAAAATGATCACGTTTTTGCAATAAAACTAAATAAAAGAAATGGTCAGCTGATCAAATTGCGATAAACACATTACATGTATTCGACAAATAAGTTTTAGTGGACGTTATCATGTTCCTCGTACCCCATTACAATAATATAGTATTAAGTGACCTAGCTTACTAACATTCAGGGTTCAGTTCTTTCATCGCATATACCGCGAAAAGAACATATCCATATCTTATCTAAGTCACATAAATTATAAAAAAAATTATTCCACTATAAATCAATCGTATCTCCTAAACGGTAGATCCACGCGCCCTCCACTCATTCGATTGAGCCTTCAGGAAAAGTGACCTTGTCGTGTCCTTGACTTTTCATGCCGTTTTAAAATTCTTTCACATACTGTCAGTTATACCTCTTAAAAGTTTGATAAAGATCTACATGTAACATGGCACTTTGCTTGTGTAAAATAAGAACAGTAACATAGTGAACGATATCTTAATTACCTTATCCTCCACAACAGCTATTAGTCTAGTTATATCGTAAAAGTGAAACAATAATGTAATAAAAAAAATTACCTTAATTTTTCTCCACTTAGGCGTGAGAGGAAATTTTGTATATCCTGTACGATCCCACTTCTGAACTGTTGGCGTTAGCCAAAGTTCAGACACAAATTTCAATTATTAAAGATTTTATTAACGATTTCACACTTTGCAAGTAACACACTTTATAAAAATTACACATATTTCACAATTTACATTTACACTGTTTCTTAGATCAAGCAGGAATACCCTCCGTTCGCAAAACGTCGCCTTTATATAATGCAAGTTACCGGAAACCGAAACGCCAATCATGATTATATTAGTTAACATTTAGAAATATATTTTATTGATTAATCCAAACATCAAAGAGGGCTCTGAAATCTTTTAAAACTATCAACAAATTAAGGGTTAAATTAATAATGCCTATTAGTATTATTTTAAATTACAGACAGAACTCATTCTAACAGTGAACCGGAAACGACAATTATAATAATTTATGAAATAATAATTTAAACTTACAAATATACTTTCGTACAATATTTAAGTAAATAATATTAAAACAAGTGGTTTTAATATTATTTCATACCATGTAAAATTAAATAAAATTATCAACACGAATTAAATATCCATAACAGGAAGTTACTTAGTAATATTATTTGTTTCAATATTTAAGAATTACACTTATAAAATAGTATTTTATCATCAGTTAGCATAGTTAATTGTATTATTATTAAATTAAAATATTACAGTTCGAAATACCTTCTAGTCTACAACCGGAAGTTGTAATATTATTTAAAGATTAACCTAACATTATATAGCCTAAAGCCTTTCTCGATAAATGGTCTATCCAACACACAAAGATTTTTCAGTACCAGTAGGTACAGTTCCTGCAATGAGCGCGATAAAACAAACAAGCAAACTTTAGCTTTCCTATACATTTATAAGATTTTGGTAAGGGAGGCATAATAGGTACATACATGTAATAATGTATTGTGGTATTACTAAGCACAATCTAAAAACTGCCGCAGAATCAAATAAGTGAGCAAAATTCACTCATGTATCATTCACATTTTATGGCCTACTTATGACCTAGTAACAGTACTAAAATGCAGGTAGTTGAAAAAAAAACTTGACAAATAATTTTCCCCAATAAAACGATTAGACAAATCCAAGAAATCAGAGTCGAAAGTTAGTTTTAGATCGTAAATTCGCTCATCAGTTGAAATATGCGCTAGCAATACGTCTTGCTACGAGAGGAGCGTATGTTTACTAAATACATAATAAAAGCATAGCCATATTTCTTCGGAGCAGTTGAATTTAAGCTCTATTGAGAGAGTGCTATAGACTATGCAGGTGTTTTAATAGGTAAACGTCGTCTTGCCAGTGTCCGAAGAATTGGAATTCGAAAGTAGTCCGCAGTATTCGCGGCGACACAGAACGATACGCTCGCTTGTAAAAAACCCAATCGAGAAGCCACTGGCCGAAAACGTTGCGGGTGAAAAAAAAGAACAAAAAAGTGGCGCGAACTTTTGACAGCTGTCAAGTGTCAAAATTTGCGTGTGAAAAATTCTGTTGTTGTGGTTTTTTTTTCTGTGCACAAGACAACTATAAAATTTCTGTGTCCCCGTTCCTTGAAGAGTTTTTGTAATTGCCGACATTTTGGTGTCTTGGTCGTGTGGAACGAAGGTAAGCGATACGAGTCCTTGTTGGAAACTAGTTAAGCTTGCAATAGCGTATGTTTCTCAACGCTTGAGACAGGATTTTTATTTAAACGAGTTTTGTAATATTTAGCTATGTTTGTACTGAAGCCGCAGAACATGTACGATCTTTGTCGGCCCGTGAAGGTATGAGAAAAAAGTTAAGACCTTTTACTTTTTTACGCATATTAAAATAGAAAAAGCAGGAGCATTGGTTATGTGTAATATACAGTAAAACCCGCTTAAGACGATTTCTCAGGGACCCTATCAAAAACGCGTCTTAAGCGGGAAAGCGTATTATGCGGGAAAGGGAAAATAACACGAACTATATATATAATTATGTATTATTTTAAAATTTCGGTATAATAGGCATTAAATTGTACGTATAAATTACATTCAATACGTAGTGTAATTAAAATTACATTCACATTATATAATTTTAAACTGTCATGGTTACACACATTAGAAAACTGAAACTGTTCGGGATATTTACCATGCTGTTTTGTTTTAATGAGCCCCCGATATTTCGGCACTGTTGCAAACGCCATGATCACAGGTGAACTGTAGGACTGCGAGAATAATGACGGTAGGTCTAAGGGCAGACATATCGGTCCACCCTCTTTCTCAGTCTTTTATTACGCACGACACCACTATCATCGTTCACATTATTGTCACTACATTCATATTGGTTGATAAATCAGTCATACCTAAGCCCGAATTAGTGGCCTTCCCTCTGTCGAAAGGCATTCGAGGACTCCTTCCCATACACAGCACCTCAGTCATTAGACCCTACGGCATGCGTTACAGAAAGTTTCTACGACGCGGGCCCTGTTGCATGCGTTTCAAAAATAAAAATGCGCTTTTAGAGCGCTCGATCTGGCGGTTTTGGGCGTATTAAACGGGATGGCAATCGTATTAAGCGTTAAGAAATGTATGAAAATATATCTTAAGTTGCTGGGACTGGCGTAAAGTGGCGTATTATGCGGGAAATCGTATTAAGCGTGATCGTCTTAAACGGGTTCTACTGTACATAACATTTCATAATTAGGTAGACTATGTATTACACAATTATTGTGATAACTAAGGAACCCCGGAATTCTTCTCACTTTATTATATAATATTATATAAATGCATTTTGATTTTGAGGGGTTTACGCGTGAAAATGATACGGAAAGCCGTTCGCATTTAAATTATTAAGCTGTGAACTTATTTGGTCGATCCTTCATAAGTTAGTATACTATTGTAAAACTGTGGGATCTACCTATAACACTGTAGGTACCTATGTTATTTTTCTAGAGGTAGAAGGATAGCAGGACCTACCTACCATTTGATATTTTACATGGAGAGTGTCTCCTTATTTGATAGTAAATAAGATAGGTTTTCTAAATTTCGTTTTTGATATAATTTATGAATAGTTTATCCTTTTCCTCTAAATTTAACATAATTCATATATTAAATAGTTAGAAACTAAAAGGCTTATGTAATATTTTAATTAGTAAATTTTGGGTACCTTCCTATAAAATAAACTAATATTTTTATCTCTCCTTAAGCAAAGGTCTCCAAACCTGCCCATTACTCTCTAACTAATGCTAGGTGTTCCAAAACACTTCCCAGCAGTGGAAAAACACACAGGTTTACACAAAAATGTTTTAACATCTTACACAGGTTTGACAATTAAACACAGTAAACTTTAACTCTATACAAAATGGCTAGAAAGATCACGTAAAGGAACACGTTTAGCAATTCTCAGTTAAGCAACGCTTGCCATCGTCATAAACGGATGGGTGGCCCAAATTGAACGATATCTCGGAAACGTATAGGGAAGGTTGCGTCAATTGGGAAACATAGTGATTCACCTTCATAGGCTTTTGTACTTGGTGAAGTCTTGAAGGCTGATAGGTGGGAACCTACTAGGCTACAAAAGGTGCAAAATTAATAGGAGCAATTGTGTTAGGTAGAACTCTTTGTGAAGGTGTGTCAATTTTCTTTGGTAATTGAGGCGATATAGACGTTAAAAGTTTGGTGGGCGATTATAAGTCGTCCATTATAAAATTACAAATATACATACATACGTAAAATCACGCCTTTTCCCAGAGGGGTAGGCAGAGATCACTTCCTGCCATGTGCTACGGTCCTGGCACACCGCTTTCGTTTCATCCACATTCATCAACCTCTTCATTCATTCTCTAAAATTATTAAAATAAACCATGTAACAAATTACAGAATTCGTGTAAGGATATTATAGAAGCAAGAAATAGCTAGGATATTTTAAACTGTCATGGTTTAACACATTAGAAAACTTAATATGTCCAGGATGTTGATGTGAAATATCGGAAGCTTATAAAAACAAAACAACATGGTATATATCCCGGACAGTTTCAGTTATTTAATCGGTTAAAAACATTTGAAAAAGATGAGAATGCTATTTCATACTTTTGAGAGAGTGTTCTCAATTGGGTTTTAGTTTTTGTATTTTTTCTTATTAACTTTTCTTTTTTTGTTCACGATAGCACAAATATTTCATGAAACAATACATTTTATCTTCCCATCATAGCGGGATGAGGTGACCAAAGAAAAATATTAATGTGGACAACTCATCCCGCGGGATGAGTTGACCAAAACCTTCAGTTTTTAATAACCTAGGAGTCAGACTAAGCAATGTATCTCTCAATAACTTCGTCATAATCGTATGTCCAACTCCGTTTGACATGGTTTAGTCACGATTACATAATTTGTGCCTCGAGACTGGTGGCTTCGTAAACCTGTTTCGGACATAACTTTCTTTTAGCCAACTGCGAATGCTTGCATAGCAATGTGACAGATAAGCTTGCAAACGTAATTGGAAGAGCGTAATATGTATATAAATATTGCGTGTCTGTGTGTTGTTTATTTAGGTACTTATATTTGTTTTTTACGAGTACACTTTTGACTTTTTAATTTCTTTTTCGTAAGGGCCTAACCTGGCTTAATGCCTTATTTGTTTTATTTTTTAATGCAATTTAAAGGTGTAATGTAAATATTTAAAGTTGAATAAATATTTCACGTCGGGTCGAGTTCATGAACGTTATTTTTTTCAATTTAATAATACTTACCCATTTGTTATTTATCTACGACAAACCCAAACTGTATGATTTGACTGATTACAATTTGTCAAATGATGTAGGTCAAAAAGGGTACCTAACTGTTCTATCGAGTTTCTTGCCGGAGTCTTCTTTTATTTATTTTTTAGAGATGGGACTATAGGAGGTTTATAACAAGTGTAATTTTCATATTTTCAGTGCTAATTCTGTATTTATAACCTAGGAATTCTAATTTTTCTCTTCTTCGAATACTCATAAATTGTCCGATATTTAATTTTAACTATTTATCGGACCCTAAACTAAGATAAAAGTACAATAGTATCAACTTTGTCTATGCGTTGTAACTTTGTAGTTATCTACTAACTACTACTTAGTATAATAACAGTACTATGGTATATAGAGTTGTGTATCAATCGCGTGCGTTTAATGAGTTCCATAAGTAAATGTTGCAAACATAATAATGTATACAATGAGATGTTTAGTAACGCTAGGAACTAAAGTACAGTCGAACGAATTGATCCGGACCTAGGGATTTAAGCACCATCATCATCATCATATAAATTCAAGGGAACGGGAATTAGCAGGAAAATCCTTTTGTATGAATAATCTGAACCGCTTAAGTTAGACACTTGAAATTTAGCATGCGGGTACCTTTGTAAACTTACAGCTTAGTTGCAACAGGATATTGCGAAATTCACACGAAAACGGGAGTTATTGGGATGGAACTTTAGTATGTAAAATCTTGTAGTCTACGCAGCTAGTCAGCCTATATACGTCCCCACTGTTGGGGCACGGGCCTACCCTAAAGTAGCGACTCTCCCTACAGAGGGACTAACTTGAGTAGGAGCTATTCCTGCAAGTGGGTAGAGTATAGGCAGCGGAGTCGGTTTTAGGCACCCCGAACAGTTTCGGTACGTTTCGTTAATGAGTTTAAAGGTGACAGACTCGATAACGCCTATGTAAAAATGTTTATGAAAACAAATTACAGCGCCCCTAGCGGTAAAGCTAAGAACTAAAATCTGTAGTATGAAAAAAAATTCTATAGGTTTTAACGTAACGTAAGTTTTCGATAGCTAACTCATGGTACCGCTACTGTATCCACAAGCTTAGCGTCACAGTGTCGGCCTATAGCCTAGATAGGGCACGCATATTCACCAGCAGAGAAGTATAGTGCGATTGCTGTTGTCCGCTGAACATTAGGTGCAGAACCTCATTTTGTAGAGACCAGGCAACGTAGGAGGTTATTTCGGGGATTCACTTTACTTCAGTTAGGGGTGAGAGCCATCCGCTCCCCCGCAAGTCCGGTGATGATGACGAGGCTACTCCAAGCCACCATCGTAGGGGTGAGAGCCATCCGCTCCCCCGCAAGTCCGGTGATGATGACGAGGCTACTCCAATTCACCATCGTAGGGGTGAGAGCCATCCGCTCCCCCGCAAGTCCGGTGATGATGACGAGGCTACTCCAAGCCACCATCGTAGGGGTGAGAGCCATCCGCTCCCCCGCAAGTCCGGTGATGATGACGAGGCTACTCCAAGCCATCATCGTAGGCCAAATTGGTCCAGGCGTTGTTGAGTTATGTGCTTACCAACACATTTTGCGATTCATTTTTATATATAAGAAGATAAATGTTTTCTTTCTTTCTTTATTATTAATGGTACACATTTAGGTACGGAATCCTAAAATGACCAGGATCGCTGGTATAACATAAATTACTTTATATTATCTACTTTACCGGCTATTATAGTAACTAGGTATATTACCTTCGATTAATTGTAATATGACTTGTTTTAAGTACCGCGGTCATCAAGGTCATGCAAATAAATTAGCTTGCAATTATCGTACGTGGAATGACTTGATTCAGTGCAAGGGTTAAAGTCACAATAGTCCAGTGATATTATAATAAACACAAGTGACCCGCCCTCGCTTCGCTTCGGGTATATACTACATAGAAACCTTCCTCTTGAATAACTCTATCTATTTGAAGGAAAAATCCCTTTGTTCCCAACGAGTAACACTGTGACTCAGGGCTGAGACGTAACAGTAGGTAATCATACCCCCAGATCATACAAAAAATACACCTGTATAAGAAGATTAGGTTAGCCTAATAACTCGGTGTCACTGGTTGGGAATGATTAAAGAAAAGTCTCCCAACGAGTCACAGTGTTACCGGTTACAGTGTTACTTGTTGGGAAACAAGGAAAAAATTCCTAAAAAGTGTGAATATGAATTTAAGTATGTATTTATAAATATCTATGTATGTACTGTATTGTATATCAGTCTGAGACGCTTAGTTTGGGGCATGGGGTCTCATCCCATACATTTAAAATGATATTCCCAAAAACTACAACAGATGGCGACACGAGTATTCATTCGTTGATGATGATTATGCAAATCCCAGAAAACGATAAATCCAACCATTAAAAATATATAAGCTAGTATTTAAAAATATAATAATAAATAATCAAATAAATTAAAACCCTTTTAGATAAATATTTTCATAAATTTAAATTCGCAATAAAAATTGTAGTTTTCGTGAGTGCTTATTTGGTAGAACGCCATCTAGTTCAAAAAATGACAAAAGTCAGTCATCAACTAGATGGCGTTGTTCGAGTATATTTTGTATTTAATAAATTATAATTCTAGATTATTTAATTTCTTTTCCTTAAACAAGATAATATATGACACGATTATAAGAGGTACTTGATTATCAATTACAAGAATGATTAATCTCTTCCTTGGAGTAATATTTTTGTATCATTTCTCCGAATTGTAGGAATGAATATTCCCTAACGCAACAAAAACTATTCAACTATCTAGTTTAAAAATTGGAAAAAATCGCATTCTTGACCCCGCCTGGACAAGATCCTCGTTTAAATAGATAAATAAATAGAATTTAGATGTTTAAATTTACATTAGAGCTTTGAATAGCAACTAAAACAAGAAATAAAAATATTCAACTATTAATAATTGGGCATAAAAATCTTTTTTCAATATTTTTCGAGTTTTTGTTCAAAAAATATATATTTCAAATAAAATAAATATAATACAATATCACTTTCATTATGTTCATTCCGTGGTAAGTAGTCGTATCACAAATCACAAATAAACTTAAAAATACGTATATACATAGCACACCAAACACGGCGCAAACAACGATGTTCGATTAAACAAATATTTGACCCGAGTGGGAATCGAACCCACGAGTCCCACGACTCTTGACGCATGAGACAGGGGCACTATCCAATACGCCATCGAGCCAATCAGCCATCCAGAGAAGAAATATTATATTATAATTTTTACATGATATAGATGTTACGGTCAATGTGAGCAATCGGTAATTATCTATAATCACCGGTAAATATAGATAATTCCCGACGCACATGGTAAATGTAGTGAATTATTCAAATTTACCGGTAATTATATAAAACTCCCGCTCGACTGTGGTAAATGTTGACATTGCTGACAAATATCACAAGTACTCTGCAATTCCAAATGTCACAAATCTCAAATCTCAAAAATATATTGATGAGAAAGAATTTTAAGACTTCCACTGAAAATTCCCTGCCAATTTGCTAATTTTATTTACACATGAAGTTTGGTTTCTAGATACTTGACTGGTTTATTTTATAACTAGCTGAGCCCGTGACTTCATTCGCGTGGACTACAGGATTTTACATACAAAAGTTTTTCCCAGTAGGTAACTCCCGATCCCTTACGAATTTAAGTCTATTAGGGTACCTGCATGCCAAATTTCAATCATCTATCTTACGCGGTTTAAATGTTTTTAGAAAAGTTATTTATAAATACATACTTAACTACATAATCACACCTAGACACGGAACAAACACCGATATTCACCACACAAATATTTGTCCCGAGTGGGAATCGAACCCACGACTCTTGGAATCGCCAGCCTGGGTCACTAACAAAACCATTGATTCACCGAGCCAGTCAAGTCAGTTTTATTTTATTATTTGCCACATTTACACAAAGGGTATAGTAATTTTATATAATTACCGGTAAATGTGATTAATTCGATAGTTTTCACCACCTTTACCACGAACACTAGTAATTATGTATAGTTACCGGTAATTATACATAATAACCACTCTATCCACTTTTACCGTAACATATATATTTTTTAACACAATAACTCGAATTTCTTCTATCGTGAACTTTTAAGTCTCTTCTCGTTTTAAGTACATTCTAGAATAGGGTATTTGACTATTTTATAGTATTATAGTTGGATCGAACACAAATACACTGTTGAAAGTATCACTTTGATATCTCGATAACTCGACGAGATATTACAATTTTAATTGCACATTATTTGGGTGAGCTCAAAAACGCTCCATACAAACCGCCCCTGGCGTGTGACGTCACACGCAAGTTCTTTGTATGCAGCGCCTAGGAAGTTTGTTTGGAAGGTTCATCAAAAAGCTGCGTTTATGGATATGTTTTCATAATGAAAGATGTTACTAATTCTGTTATTTATAAGATGACAACGAAATTTTAAATGATTTTCGCAATTTTGAAATGGACTTGCCCACCCAACTTTAAATCTTTGGCTGTCTGATTTCGCCAAAAATTTAAGTTTCGATTTCAATAATAATATTGATTTGCTTAAATCTTACTGATTAACATAAAAATGGCAAGCATAACAACCACTGTCCCTATTGCATTGTCATAAATCACTATTACAATTTGATTTAAATAAATGGTTCACTACGCATCATAAAATAACAACTTTATTTTAAATACATTTTAACAAAGTCTAAAGTTTCGTCCGCCTCTCGCGCGGCACGATGTACTTGCGCGCGATGATAGCCTATCGACGACCGGGCCGCGCTTGCTCTAAAACTCAAGAGGGCTGCCGCGCGCACACGGCGCTGCTACACAGATTAAAATATTAATGGCACGCTCTCTGCTATTTTATTATTATAGTTTTTATTAAATTAAAACGACAATAATAATGACTCATCAATATTGAATTAATAAATATTGTTATGTAAATTATTATTGTTATGTAATAATTTACATAACAATATTTACAATATTTAATAATTAACTTAGCTGTTTCAATACAATAATTAAAAATAATAATAATTGATTAAAATGTTCTTATAAATAATGGACCTAACAATCATTGTTCTATCGAAAAAGGCCCTCACAACTCCTTTTGTACAAGTGACATGCAGCTTCGAAGCAATATCAACTTCACGAACATATTGTTTTGGTACACTTTCGCACTATGTCGCAGTAGACAGTCCTTTGAATTTTGCGCGCGAGACGATTTCCTTAAAGGAGGCAACCCTGCTCTTGTGTGAGGTTCGGTTACTCGCGCGCGCGTATTGTCGTTCCGCGACCCTATAACATATGACCCTATATATCTAACCTTATAGTAAAGCTGTTTGGGAGCCTTTACAGCGACATCTTTTGATGTGCTTTTTCGACATGCTTTTACACTGGATGGGAATGGCTCGCTCTCGCTAGCGACATCTGGTGTGCAAGACGGAAATCAAACATGGCGCGCGAGATGCCCGAGTTATGATGTCTACGTTTTAATGTATGGGATGGGGTATCTGTATAGTTATGTTATCTGTGCTAGTACATATTGAAAATGACAATGGAAAGGTGGAATGCAAGTATGTGTTCGTGTGTGTGTATGTGTGTATGTGTGTGTGTGTGTGTGTGTGTGTGTGTGTGTGTGTAATATTAATGTATAATATGTTAATAACACTCACCATTATTGTATTTTATATCCTTATTATCTTCTGTGAATGAGGCTTCCTCTTTTGGCTCTGAAAAGTAAAATTAAAAGTGTTCATTGTGTGTCACATTACCAAATATGGATGTTAAATAAAAAGATCTAAATAATGTATGTATTTTTCTATACTTTATTATAAACTTACCATCTGTAAAGCTATGTAATTCAACCTTCACTTCTGTACTAAATGGTTCTGATGCTGAAAAAAAAACAAATAATGTTTCTATAAAAAAATATAATGGTCTGGTTTGAGACTACCATAAGGCGTCCAAACGATTTTAGCCATGGCGGCCGATCTCAATTGAGATCAGCCAAGTGCGCAAGAAATATTATAGTGCACAAGTGTGCGCGCAAACACAAGTGCATTCTCTATTCCCTTACTCTCGTAACGGTGAGACGGCAATCCGACATGACCGATGAGAGATCGGGCGCAGGACCACCGGCTTAACGTGTTTTCCGAGGCACGGGCGTTCAACCGCCAACTTCCTTACTCCGGGCTAAGTAATTACTTTACAGAAAAACTCACTAAAATTTTACCCGACCTCGGACTCGATCCGGGGATCTCTCGGTCCTTAGCAGCGCTTGCTACCAATAGACCAACGAAGCAGTTACCATACTACCATATCCAAGCTATAATGAATGTGAATATGTGATTTTTTTACAATGAGCGGTGTCGCGAACTTGTGTTCTGTATTAATATTTAGAAAAACGGAATGAATTAAACTGCCTCACCGCGGCCCGGGGACTCGAACACCCGTCCTTCTAGAAATCGCGCCCAGACGTGCATTACCATCACACCAGACCAGCAGCTATGTATTGAAGCCGTCGATTTTTTCATAACCTGTTAAGCCACAGGTGGCGCCATCTACTATCAGTGATACACACTGACAGCCGTAGACATTTTATTACAGATATGTAAACTGCTGGTCTGTTGTGATGGTAATGCACGTCTGGGCGCGATTCCTTGAAGGACGTGTGTTCGAGTCCCCGGGCCGCGATAAGACAGTTGAAATTTTTTCCGTTTTTCTAAATATAAAAACAGCCAGTGCAAGCTTTAGCACTTAAAAAAAAAATAATTTACACTGTGTTCTGTAGTCTTAGAAACAGAAAGATAATTACATTTAACATGCTGGCTGTAGTACTCTTTGAACTTCTCCTCGCAGGCCACCACCTGCCTCTTGAACTCTGCGGCGTCCTGCAGCCGCGGCTCGCATGCCGCACAGATGCTGTATGCGTTGCTGCTTGACTCATCGGGGAAGGGGGTCATCTGAAGATAATGAAATACAATTATTATACCAAATATTAGTCTTTATGGGTGGAATAGTAGTGAGTGAACCAAGCTAATGAGCTTGGGTCACTAACAACCGTTCCACCAAGTAGTGTATCTACAGTTTCAAGAGTTGTGGGTTCAATTCATATTACAGTTTATTTATTTATTTGACAAACCAACATCTGTTTACATCAATTCTTGATTATTAGTAATACATAAACATAATATTATAAAATCTAAATGCAACAGACAATTACAGGTAAGCTCCACATGTGTTACATACTTACATTATTTAAAAAAAAAACAAAACAAAACTTAAAATTAGGTATAACTAAGACTATTTATGTTAATAATTTATTAAGTAGTGGGAAGTAGTGTGAAGACTTTAATTTAAGCATATTTTTGCTTTAAATGGTTTAGTACAGCATTGTAAAACACAGCCAGTTACATACACAAGGGACTAATATTTGTGTGACAAACATCAGTGTTTGTCCCGTGTCTGGGTGTTTTATCAAATATTTTTAAGTATATTTGCGTATACACTGTTTATTCTGATATCTGTAACACAAGTGCTTAGGCTACTTACTACGGGATCAGATCAATGTACCAATGTGATGTTGTGTAATATTTATTTATACATTCCTGGTGTAAATTTTTATTTTAAGTGACCCTGATAATGGTGTTTGTTCCGTGTCTGGATGTGTTATTAAATACATTTTAGTATGTTTGTGTATATCACTACTGTATGTTTACTTGATTTCAATATACATACTTGCAAAAATAATACAGGTTTAAATGATTTTTGCATTCTATCGGATCAGAATTGATCATAGAAGACTTATAAAAAGATGATGTGTCTTTTGAATTCTACGAGAATCTAGTTGGAATCTAATAATGTTATGAGAGAGCAGAATACAGATTTGGAGGAGACCTTTGATAAGCAATGGGATGGCAAAGGCTACAAAGATACACATGTAAATATTGAAACGTTATCTATAAAGTTTCAACAACTTTAAAAACCTTTTCCATACAAATACTTACATTTATTACAAATGTATCGCGGAGCATTGAGAAGAATAGTTCATTCATTCCCGCATAAGAATATGAGCCGTCTATGCTCTTGAAATTGCATTCTGCATGACAACAGCGACATAAGCCGTTAATACTCCAAGTGTCCGACATTTTATATCAAGAAATTAATTCATAATTTATATAAAATTATGCGAATATTGTTCGCTTCGCTGGCTGGTCGACATTTTTTGTTTTGACAGCTGACTTTTTGTTTTTTTCAATGGTCATTGAACTAAAGACTAGTCTACACTAAAGGTAAATATAATGTGTACAACGCCATCTATTGGCGAGTAGCGAGAAAATTTAAATTATAAGCATGGTATCCAAGGCTAGAGATTACGACAAAATAAAAAAAAACTTCATTGACAGTGACAACTTGTTTGTGCTTGGGAAATGAAATCTGGGTTTTTCTTCAATAATTTCCATGATCGAAAACTTTGAGTTACGATGTCTGGAAACCATGAAATATGGAATTTAAGCGCGTTATGTCGTTGCTGTCATTCCGATGGGTATTTCAAAAGTCTGCAAGAAGCCTATGTTTATGAACAAGAGATTGAAATCTACTCAAAAATGTTGAGGGATACTATCAGTGTAGAGGTAATGATTTTGAGGAATTTTAACGCATAAACTCACTACTTTATTCATACATACGTCAATAGCTTGTATAAAAATAGATAATAATATGGCACATTGTGACCTGAAAGCATGCTACAATGGCCAATGATAGTTATTTCTAGATAAAACCTTGTTTATTTCATGACCCAAAAAACTTAGCCCCGAAACCAGTGATATAGTCAGCAGCATAAGCAGTTGCACAGAATATCCAAATATGTTAATTGCCTCAAGCAGTTAATATGATTAGCATTTCTAAACATGAACTGCCAAATTTTATCACATTTATATGAACATACCTAAATAACTAAGTGTCAGGGTTATCTTAATGTATAAATTTACTGATTGAATATTAAGTTGACCATTGTTCATTATTATAACAAAAATTGCTAATCATTTTTCATTTAAGTAATTCAATACATCACTTAGTCTTCAAACTATTTGTGCACACAATTTTATACAATTCTCATTTTACCATACTTAGATAACTCAAGTTTCCATACTTAGATGTATGAATTAGTTGTCTATTTTTACAAGCATTTATTTGACTTGCCATGTTTATTAGTTAGTTTGCCTGCCTCGATGGTCTATTGGTAGCAAGTGCTGCGTTAGGACCGAGAGGTCCCCGGTTCGAGTCCGGGGTCGGGCAAAATTTGTGTGAGTTTTCTGTAATGAAATTACTCAGCCCGGAGTTAGGAAGTTGGCGGTTGAACGCCCATGCCTCGGAAAGCATGTTAAGCCGGTGGTCCTGCGCCCGATTCCTCATCGGTCATGTTGGATTGCCGTCTCACCGAACTATGAGAGCAAGGGAATAGAGAGTGCACTTGTGTTTGCGCGCACACTTGTGCACTATAATATGTCCTGCGCACTTGGCTGATCTCAATTGAAATCGGCCGCCGAGGCTGAAATCGGTCGGACGCCTTTTTATTTTTTAGTTAGTTTGTATGAATCAAATCTTGGAAGCAAAATTTGTGCCACTTATTGACTTTCAAGTTATCTGAAACCTTTTATTTAGATACAGCTGGATGGACCACGCAATTGCACTGTTAAAAGAATTGGTTTAGTATGTCAAAAACAACTTTTGCTATAAAATTATTTTGATAAATAATTCTTTTAACATATTTTTTAACTGTTCGTGAAGTTAAAGCTTCTTTAACCAAGATACTCCCGGGACTCTTCTATAAAAAAAATTACAAATATATACCTCCTCACACTGCACACATCCACATCAACTCTTAATCAAATCACACACACTTTATTTTTTCATAAGCAGATACTTCAATCTCCTTTTGTATCCTTACTAATATTATAAATCCGAAAGTAACTCTGTCTGTCTGTCTGTTACGCTTTCACACATAGAGTACTGGACCGATTTAAATGAAATTTGGTACAGATATAGTCCAGAGCCTAGGAAAGGTTATAGGCTACTTTTTAACCGACTGCGCTATAAGGAAGTAATGTTTTAGCCGTTAAACGTCTACGCGGAGGAAGTCGCGGGCGGAAAGCTAGTTGTTAATAATTGCCACTGTATAACAATGCCCCACAGGACAGGCCTAGCCTAGTGTGGGGGCCTGGTAATATAATTTAATATGTCTTTGTATCTTTTTGGAAATTTTTTTTTTTTTTTTTAATGTATCCCGCTTACCACAGCAAGCTGTCATTGAGACATTCAGTTGTTTGTTTGTCTGAACTATGTCTGATTATTTAGTCTTCATGAAGCAAGGGAGTTGTCCATTGACCACTCTCACTATTCTTTGTCAAATCGTTTTGAAAGATTTGGAACACTGTTTCTTCTAAGTCTTGTGTATATAGTACATCCAGAACCCTTTAATTTGCTAGCTAGAGCATTAACATGTGTGGTTAATTTTTGTTGATAGCTTAAGCTTCGAGCAGCGATTTCTTGTTTCACAGTGTTAAGACTCAGGTCGTGAAGAATATATTTATTTTGTATGCAGTTTGGTATGTTGAACATATATCTAATAGCTTTGGTCTGGAACCTTTCCAGGATTTCTATATTGCTGTTACTTGCTGTACCCCATAATTCTATGCCATATGTCCAGACGGGCTTCAAGATAGTTTTGTAAACAGCCATCTTGCATTCATTGGTTAACTGAGACTTCTTGCCAATCAGCCAATACATAGATCGAAGTTTTGCGTCTAGGGCTTTTCTTTTGCTCCAGATATGTTTCTGCCAAGTGAGCCTTCTATCCAAATGCATACCTAGGTACTTCGCAGTGACGTCATGTGGAATTTGTTGTCCATTCAGTGTTATCGGGGGGCAGTCACCCTTTCTCAGCGTGAAAGTGACGTGAACTGATTTGCTTTGATTAGCCTTTATCCTCCAGGCCATTAGCCATTTTTCTATCTCATTAATGTGTCTTTGAAGATTTGCTGATGCGATTACTGGATTGGCATTCGCTGACATTATCGCGGTGTCATCGGCGTATGTGGCAATAAGGGTTTGGTCATCCACGGGAACATCGGCTGTGTAGATGAGATACAGCACAGGTCCTAGAATACTCCCCTGCGGTACCCCTGATCTGATTTCGAACAGATCAGATGTAGTACTATTAAGTTTTAGTTCATAGCATCTTTTATCTAGGTAGCTTTTTAATATGGAGTAGAATGAGTGTGGTAGATATTTTTGATCTTGTATAGCAGGCCACTATGCCAGACTCTATCGAATGCCTGGCTTATATCTAGGAATGCAGCCGAGCAGTACTTCTTATTTTCTAGCGTGTGACTGATTGTATCGATCAACCTGTGAACCTGCTCAATAGTTCCATGTTTTTGTCTAAATCCAAATTGATGTACAGGAAGGATAATATTCAAGAAAGGTTGCATTCTATTGAGCCTGACTTTTTCAAATAATTTCCCAAGCAGTGGAAGGAGACTAATTGGTCTATAACATCAAACTTCTTCATCCTCCTTTCCGCCTTTGAGAATCATAACTACTTGAGCAAGCTTCCACTGAGATGGGTAATGGGAAAGCCTTAGACATGCATTGAAGAGTACAACTAGGAACATTATACCTCTCTTTGGAAGATTGCTTAACAACACACTGTCCACTTGGTCGTACCCTGGGGCTTTGTTAGATGGTAAGGCCTTTATATGTCGGATTATTTCGTTGGGGCTTAATGGTTTTAATGGAAGGCATAATTGATTTGGGGATTGTAGATTATGTCGTAGATGTTTATATTTATCGGGATGATAGCAGGGCAGTGGGGTAAATAGGATTTGTAGGTGTTCAGCGAATAGTTTTGTTTTTCTACATCAGCTCTAGCCCAGCCACCGTCCTGTATTCTTAGAGGCGGAATATGATCTTTAGGTCGCTTAAGGCTTTTTGTTGCCCGCCATAAGGAATAGTTAGTATCCTTGTGCGCTGTAAGTCGAGATAGTTGACTTTGTTCACACTGATTTTCGTGTTCTTTTATCATGTCTTTTAGTTCTTTTGTTATCCTATTGAATTTAGTTTTATCTGATGGATATCTAGTGTTATGCCAGTGTCTTCTCATTTTGCGTCGTTCAGCGACCTTTAATATTATTTTTCTTGGGTATTCCTTCTGGCTTGTTTTTGTTTTCTATTTTCAGGAGTAGAAACATTAGCGGCTAAGTGCAGAATGCAGTTGAATTTTTCAACACCAGCTTCAATTTCGTCGTTTGTTTTTAGACTTATATTTAGGTCAGTATTACTATGTATGCAATCTCTATACTGCTCCCAGTTAGTATTTTTGTTGTAGATATTGGGTACTGGCTTGGAAACAATGGCCTGTTTATAAATATTTAAGATAACAGGAGTATGGTCAGATGACAAGTCGTCACATGTTTCAATTTTTGAACGATTATGCCCAAGATTTTTCGAGATGTAAAAGTCAAGCAGATCCGGTATTTTCTTTTTGATCTGTTGTGCCAGTACGTCGGTTCTCCATGTGAGATACATTCGAGATTGAGATCCAGTGTGGCTCGATATAGTTGTCTGCCTCTGGGGTTAATTAATCTCGATCCCCAGAATGTGTGTTTGGAGTTCCAGTCTCCTCCACATATGAATACTGAGCCAAGTTTATTGAAAAACAACTTAAATTCATTAGTGTCGATCTTGTGACGAGGAGGACAGTAGATTGCAGTTAGAGTCGTCTCGGCATTTTTGTGTTGGATTTTTATTGATGTTGCCTGGATTTTATCCGTTTGGTGTGGTTCGAGAAGGTAATGCTGAATCTTATTTTTTAGTATCACTGCGGTCCCGCCGTGAGAATTCCCAGAGGGATGATCTGTTCTGTGAATCGTATGGTTCTGAAATTTTACGTGTGTTTTAGGCGTGAGTCTCGTTTCCAGATATTAAGGCAACATCAATGTTTTCAGTGTTCATGAATAACTCAAGTTCTTCCCGTCTGTCTGTCAGCCCATTGGCATTCCAGGTTACAATACGAATATTTAGTCCCTCCGTGTCGTAAGTCTCGTGATTAATTTGATCATCTGATCAATCATGCTGTCCATCATATCTTTTATGATTGTTTGAAATCTATCGAACATAGTGTTAAGTACGCTTGTTATATTCTGTTGGCTTGCATCCTGGTTAGGAATGTGTGGTTGATCGGCAGGGTCGACACGCTTATTTTTAAGCGCGTTGGCATAGCTAGGACCTGTGAGGTGCGTTGGTTTGTCATTATCGTTGATGCTTGGTTGACTAATATGTATTTGTTTGAGTTGTTGGGTAGGTTTAAGTTTAAGAACTTTTTCTTTGTATTGTTTGTACTTTAAACAACCCTTGTAACTCGCCGGATGTTTACCTTCGCAATTGGCGCACACTGCTTCAGTGTCTGAGGTTTTGGTGCATTTGTTTGTTGGGTGATCTTTTCCGCATTTGACGCATCGGAATGGTCTGAAGCATTGATTCTTTGAGTGCCCAAACCTTTGACATCTCTTGCATTGTAACACTTCTTTTTCTTGTACGGAGCTTCAATTGTGACCTTTACGTAGTTAATGTATTTAATATTGAAGATGTCTTTATTGTTCGTTTGTGGCTCTAGATCTACAAAATAAAGAGGCAATTTTTCTTTTGTGCTTCGATGCAATACGTTGACTATTTGGCGTATCAGGTGTCCTTTATCTTGTAGTTCTTCTTTAATTTTATCCGTATTTTCTGACGCATGTAACCCTCTAATCACTACTCTGTATGCCCTTTCACTCTTAAGTTTGTAGGTGTAGTGGTGGATGTTATTTTTAATCAGGTTATCTCTTATTGTTTTATAGGTTTCAATGTCGGCTGGCATCAGCTTTATAATATGTCCTGATCTTAGTGTAGTCATTGTAAACTTATCTTTAGCTACATCTTTGAGTAGACATTCCCTCAGAGGTGTTATGTTGACTACGCCAGTTACAAAGATTGGTTCAGGTTTTGGTATATATTCTTTATTATTATTACTATTGGACGTTTCAGGATCTTCATCTCCAAGGGTGTCAAATCGGTTGTGAACGGGAATTGTGTAGTTAGCTTGTCCTGTGTTTTTCAGTTTACTTACACTTTCAGTTGGGCTGTCGTGCCGTTTTCGTTTTTTATTTGGTACTCTGTCTCGCTGCCAGTCGTTACTTGGCTGTTGTTCAAAAGTGATCGGTGTATCTGTTAGACAATGTATGTCCACGTCTTCAGTTTGTGTGTCGTTGCTCGAGCGACCAGAGAAAGAAAAGGATCTTGGTCTTGCTTGGAAGAAGTCTTTTTGGAGTAGTTGTTGTGTATAGGTTTTTTGGGGTTTAGTTTCGTTATTTTTCATATTGTTCCCACGAGTATGGACGATAAGGTGGTCGCTCCCAGGGTGACGCCATTCCTGAGAGAAGGCTATATACAATGGAGTTTGCCTGGTGCACCAAGGTTGGCGCTAGCGACTGGGACTCCCCCCAGTCATGCATCCTTTTGGCGCGTTTCCCACCGTAGGATTGGGGATTTTTTATTGAGGCACTCTACCTCGTGGTACGGACAGTAAAGCCAATACCCCCGATTCTATGTTCGCATTCCCACAGAGCAGCGGGTGATGGTGATCATTTCCTATCTCCATCGATTAGGTCTTATTCGGGTTAATTGACCGCCGCCCGATACTCGGCGTTGACCTCTTACGACTGGTTTGGCCTTTCCTCAGTCTGCCCTCCTCCTTTTTCATACGGGCTTGGGACCGTCAATGGCGGAGTTTTTTTGGTAATAAATTATTATCTTATCTTAATGTTGTGTAGCTCTCCCAGCTACATCAAAACAAAGCTTCACCATCCAAATACGATATATATTTGTAATATTGTGCAATTGCATGTAAAATCAGACTTTAGGAAACTATCCTATACTATGACATGACCCATATTTTATTTAAGGCTTAACTTATGTATAACTTTCATTACAGATTGTGCCCCCAGCAGTGGATGTAAGCTACACAATTTGCGAGGAATGCATTCAGAGGCTCCGAGATGCGTACAGCTTCAAGAAACAAGTTCTTTTGTGCGAGAGGAAGTTTGAAGAATACTGTAAAAGTTAGTCATATTTTTTTTATTAGTGTTATCTAAAGAATATGGCATTTGATAAATTCATGACTGAAAAAATTTTGGTATCTCAATACACAATTATATCATTCAATAAATATTACACAACATCACAATGGATTGATCCCGTGGTAAGTAGCTTAAGCACTTGCGTTACGGAAATCAGGATCAACAGTGGATACACAAATAAACTTAAATATATTTAATAATTACCCAGTATTAAACAATTTCATTTCCATTGACTCTTTAAATTTATACCAATTTTGTTACTTTTTTGTCTATGTTTAAGTATTGTCAGGTCCATTTTTAACCTATACTCTATAGGATGCCCTGGGTATATAAGGATAATGGGGCCGATATGAATGATAAGCACTATATTGTGTAAATAGACAAAGAAAGAAATGTATGATTTTAGAATTTCGCGTTCCATTAAAGTAAATATTAGTCTTTATGGGTCTACACGCGTAGAGTTCGCTCGCGACCACGATTGGTGTAACCCAGTCGAAACGTCGGGCAGTAAGTAGCTATGTATTTGCTACTCCTAATAACGCGTGTAGACCCATAAAGACTAATATTTAAAGAAAGTAATGTCAATAAATATCGGTTATCGTTTGGTGATCTGGCTGAAACTAGGGAATTTGTATCTGATCTGAGAGAGGCCCTATCAATCATGGGGCCCTTGCCACTTGCCCAAAGTGCCCACTGGGTGACTGGCTCGGTGGAACAGTGGTTAGTGACCCAGTGTCACTACCAACTATTCCAAGAGTATTGGGTTCGATTCCTACTCAGTACAAATATTTGTGTGATGAACCGGTGTTTGTTCTATGTCTGAGTGTGTTATTAAATATATTTAAGTATATTACTGTATACACTGTTGTTTTTGATATCCATAACACAAGTGTTAAAGTTACTTACCCCGGGATCAGATCAATGTATGTGATGTTGTGTAATATTTATATTTACTGGGAAAAGGTGGCTTGTTGCAATAGGAATAATAATTTTCCTAGCTATTATGGTTATCAATAGAAATTATGTTTTTAATATTATATTAATTTGTTTCAGATGAGCTGATGAATACAACAAATGATGTTAAAATTGAATTGGACGATCAGAATGATTTTGATGGTAAGGAAGGAACGTTTATACATAGTTATAACATAAAAATGTACATATGTGTTGTACATACAAACATAAAATCAAGCCATTTTCCCAGAGGAGTAGGCAGAGATCACTTCCAGCGATCCACTTTTCACCTCTGTGGGAAACGTGACGTGACGGGTTGTGGACCACGTCGTTGCCATTCTGCCTTGTGCATTGTTTTAACAAGGTCATTGCGTTCCCACGAGTAGCAAGGAGGAAAAGGGGAGGAAGGATACTATCGTCTCGGATGATTTGGACTGAGTCGATAGTAGCTCGAGGAGCCGGGGTCGCTTACCCGTATATAGGGTTGCCAGGTCCTCAGACGCAAAAGCCGGACAGACCTGTGAGTTTGTCCTGACATTTGGGTAAAAAATACGGACATTTATAAAAAGTGTAAAACTATTTTTTTTTCCTAAAATCCGGACGCCTCACATTTTTGAAAAATTTTGGTGTTACTTAAAAAAAATGGAAATCCGGGATTTTCTGATTGCATTTTAATGAAACAAATGCAAAATCAAGCTAATGTTTCTTTATTATAAATCAGTCTCGTTCGGCGTGATTCGATCTCAATCCGCGCGCGAATTTCGAAATTGAAAAATCCTAACAGGCCGGATGCCGCTTATTTTGGCCGGACAAGCAATCAAAAATCCTACGTATGTCCTGCTTTATCCTAACACTTGGCAACCCTAGCTGTATACCGTTCACCAACCATCAGACAGATAGTTATGACTGGTATCCCCTGACTATTATATGTTGTACAAGGGTGTCACCATCAGTTGAAAAATCTCTCAGGTGTGCAGGTTTCCACACGACGTTTTCCTTCACCGTCGAATTACACATACACACACATACATATGAATTACATTTTTTGAAAAACACAGTGGTACATGGCGGGGTTTGATTTGGCGACCTCTCGCATGGTAAGCAACGACCTTAACCACTCGGCCATCGACGCTTTTGACATAAAATACATTTTATACTTAGCCCATGGTCACTTTTGACCTTTTAGGTCATAAAAATAAAACGTACAGCTCTTTTTTCCATACTGACTACGATGATGGCTTGGAGTAGCCTCGTCATCATCAGACTTGCCGGGGAGCGGATGGCTCTCACCCCTAACATTTTATTCTGATATTTTTCAGATGGTCACATCGGTGATGATGATTTTTCTCATGGATTTGGTAAGTAGTGTTAGTTATACATATTTTTAGTTTTCTGTAAACGTGTATCGCTTCAATAACAATACTTGTCAAAAGAACCAAGTCTCGCAACTTAGTTGTTCTACGGTGAAAAGTTGTGAGATCCATGTAATACCGTCAGCTATTTTATGGCTTTTTTATATCTTTTTTCAGAATTAGAAATTCAATATGGTGTGGTCACGAAAAAGGAAGAAAATGGTGAGCTATTTATAATTCATTTTCTAGTATATAAATGTGGGATGTGGCTTGAAACAAATATTTAGAGGAAAATCTTCACTTTTATTTACCAGAAAAACATTTACATCATTCTTTTTTCATTCCTTGACATCATCTCCCAGCTGTCACTTTCCATCGACAATCTATATAAATAAGGTAATAATGTAACTTAAACAAAAAGTACTAAATCTTTTAACAAAAATATTAAAATCGAATCCACGAGTGCCAGGAAACGTATGTTGATATCATTAGAGACATGTACTGTGATTCCGATTCTGTAGTTAGGACCGCTGTTGGCGACACTTTGCCCTTCCGTATAACCGTCGGAGTACACCAAGGCTCCGTCCTGAGTCCGTTCCTCTTCAGCCTGATATTAGACGTATTGTCAGACAGCATCAGAGACCACCATGAGCAGCCACCATGGCTACTTATGTATGCTGATGATATCGCGCTGGTGGACTCGGACAGGGGACGGCTGGTGAGACGAGTTAACACATGGAAGGAATCGCTTGAGAACGGGGGTCTGAAACTCAACGTGGCGAAGACAGAGTACTTGGCCTGCAACACTACAGATCCCATGTCCGTCCGCATAGGCGAAGACACGGTCGAGCGCACGGACCGGTTCAAGTATCTGGGATCTGTACTCCACGCGAACGGCGACATCGACTCCGACGTCAAGGCACGCATTGCTGCTGCGTGGGATAAATGGCGGGAGGTGAGCGGCGTCACTTGCGACCCTAAAATGCCGGTTAAGCTGAAGGGACAGGTCTATAAATCCATCATTAGGCCTGTTCTCTTATATGGCAGTGAAGCATGGCCATTACTTGAGCGGCACAAGCAGGAACTGCGGGTCACGGAGATGAAGATGCTGCGCTGGATGTCGGGAGTTACGCGAGCAGATCGCGTAAAGAACTCCCGTATTCGCGGCAGCCTTATATAAACTGCAAGAGTGCCGCCTACGTTGGTACGGTCATGTTTTACGGAAACCGGCAAACTACGTAGGGAACAAGTGTCTAGCCATGTCGCTACCGCCGGGTCCCGGCAGAAGGGAAGGCCCAAGAAGGCCTGGCTTGACGTCGTAGTGGATGACATGCGTGCTAACAAACTCTCCGTAAAGGATGCCGAAGACCGTGCGAAGTGGAGAGTTAGGAGTAGGAAAGCGGACCCCGGGCTCCGCAAGGATGCAACCGGGAAAACGTAAAGATGATGATGATGATTAAAATCTAATCCACATAAATATAAAATAAATCAGGTGTCCGTCCGTGTGTATGTGTTTGTAAGAATATTAGAATATAAATTTAAAAACTTTAAGTGCTAGCTTGCACTGGCAGTTTTATTATTTTTGAAGAACGGAATAAAACAATAGATTAACTGTTGACCTGGGATTTGAACACCCGTCCTTCCAGGAATCGCGCCCAGACGTGCGAACCAATACACCAACCGACAGCTTATTGAAGCCGTCGAGTTTTTCCCGCATATTACCTGTTAGCCACAGGTGGCGCCATCTACAATTAGCGATACACACTAACGGCCGTAGACATTTCATTGCAGAAATGTTAACTACAGAATTTACGCGATTCCTGGAAGGGTGTTCAAATCCCTGGTCAAAAGCTATTGATTTTTTTCCGTTTTTCAAAATATAAAAATAAGAATATGAATCGAGATGCTTTATTGACCACAGATACAAACTCAATTGACTGAAACTAATATCAAAATACAAAAAATAAATATATAAAAAAAATAAACACAGATAAGTAGTCTGTGGCCAGTAGTAGAAATTTGTTTTAGTGAATCCTATCATTAGTAAATCTAAATAAAAATTATTTTTTTCTTTATTTCAGATATTGATGCAAGTCTTTTCATGCAAGTAAAATGTGAAGGTAAGACCTTGTTTGCAAGCCTTATCCCCTAACAAGGCACAGCAAATAGATTATTTTATTAGTTTTCGTCTGTATTACAACTGCATAAGGTTCAAAATCTGGGATGGGGGGGTGGGATCTATTTTCCCATTGCACTATTAAGGGCCAAAATACGATTTTGTTTATAAAATCGTCTATCATTATAAGCATTACTTTATAACCATTGGGCAATCTATACATCTATATTTTTTATACACATAATAAAAATGTAACGGATCAGTGTCTGTACATGGATGATATATGATAAAAAAAATCGATTACAAAAATCCACCCATACAGAAAAACTAACAGAGTGAGTCTAATAAAAGCTTGTAAAAAAAAAAGACGTGTGGCACTCGGGGACTGCCGCGGTATAGCTATTGCATAGCATCGTCCGATTTCGGAGCAGCTCGTCTCGATTCGTGCGAGTTTCGTAGAGTCGTACAATACGTCTAACCGCACGCACACAAACACCGTGCCGAAGTCTACCGAACTGAAACGACGTTAGACGATTGTGAGGTTTCTTGGTTCGGTCGCCGCGCTCAAAGCCCGCGATAAAAGCTATGCAATAGTTTAAAAATACTATAGGAGACCTGAGGGCCTACCATGAGTTGGCTATCGTAAACTTACGTACGTTAAAAACCTATCGAGTTGTTTTTTCATATGGCCGATTGTAGTTCTTCGCGTAACCACCAGGCGGCGCTGTACAAGTTTTTCATAGACATATTTACGTAGTCGATATCGAGCGCGTAAGTTTTAAACTCATGGTAGCCCCACTGGAGATCTTTATCAACGCAGTAGTACAAAACAATGATTTTTGGATTGTCTGTGCGTGTGTAACGCTAATCTCAGAAACGGCTTATCTGATGTAGATGTGTTTATGAGTGATATATTGTGGTAAGATCTACTTACAATCTAGTGCTTTTTTCATGTCAATAAGTTCATGAATAAATAAGTTATGTTAATTCAAAGAATCACGTCGAATTGTTGGGCGTTTGTAGGCGCGGGTATATTCAAATGCTGGCACAACAAGTTTTGTAATAAATATACTAAGAGCATGATATTTCTTTATGTTTATTTCTTACTAGCTGTGCCAGCGACTTCGTCCGCGTTTCCCTCCGCTTTTTACACATTTCCTTCTGTTTATTTGCTTCTATTCATAGCAAGATGTTATATAGCTTAAAGCCTTTATCCAACACAATCATTTTTATTTTATTAGGAACGACAAACAGTTACACATTACATAATAAACAAAAAATATAATTACATTCTTACATATAAAGTAAACGCATAACCTGATGAACATAGACAAGGTCAGTGTAGGTTACAAAGAAATAAATATTTAAACTTAAACAAAACAAAAGACATAGTTATATAGTTGACTATGTGTGCAAATCAGTTGATACCTTTTGCTGCAAAATATCTTCTTTAAGGCAAAATATTTTCAATTCAAAATCAAAAATCTAAATCAAAAATGTCTTTATTTATAGGTATAGGCAATTAACATGCACTTATAAATCGTCACATTACTAATAATAAGGTTCTACCACCGGTTCGTAACGCCGGTTCTACCGAGAAGACTCCGGCAAGAAACTCGATAGTTGCTCTTCTTAAGCGAAAATCATGTTACAAATTGTACAAATTGTGTGTCATACAGTCTGGGTGTGCCATATCAAAAAGTACCAGTTCTATATTTACTACATTTAAAAATAGCGATACTTAAAATCAAAAGAAACAGAGCAAAGATAACAATGTTCAGAATACCATAACAAATCCAGTCTGCATGACAAAGCTTACATAGGTAGAATTTTATTAATTACAGCCATTGCCTTATTAAAAATAAGACTAATATAATAATAGGAACAAAAAGTTCATGATAAATGTCAAAATTAATAACAATAGAATGTCATCATATTTAATGTCAAAAATTTAATTTAAACTATTAGTCCATGCATATTTATCATTGAGATAATCTTCTACTTTATAGTAGCCTTGTTTAAGAAGACCATTCTTAATACATGATTTGAATTGCTGTATAGGTAGTTTAGTAACACAATCAGGTAATTTATTGAACATTTTTACACCTAGTCCAACAAAGGAGCTATTAACTTTACTTAGTCTAAAATGTGAAATAGCAAGTTTATGTTTATTTCTTGTATTGAATTGGTGATTATCAGATTTTTTAGGAATGTATTGTATATTTTTATACACATACATTAAGCAGTCAAGAATGTATTGGGAGGCCACTGTGAGAATATTATACTCTTTGAACCGATCTCTGAGAGAATCACGTCGTTTGAGGTTATATATGGCTCTTACTGCTCTTTTTTGCAATACAAATATACTATAGATATCAGCAGCTGATCCCCATAAAAGCAAACCATAGGACAAAACGCTGTGAAAGTAACTGAAATAAACTAATCTTGCCGTTTCAACATCAGTTAATTGTCGAATTTTTCTAACAGCATATGCCGCAGAGCTAAGTCTTCCTGCCAGGGTACCAATATGGGGTCCCCATTGCAATTTAGAATCTAGAGTGATTCCAAGGAACACCGTTGAGTTTAGGACTTCAATGGGTTCATTGTTCATTTTGATAATGGTGCTGACTTGTCTTACATTGGGCATTGAAAACTTGACACATTTAGTTTTTTTGGCATTCAACATTAGATTGTTAGTAGTAAACCAGTGCAGAACTCGTGAGAGAGCCTTGTTTACGTCGTCAACATTTTCTTGCTGTCTGTCCATCTTAAATAGAAGTGATGTATCATCTGCAAACAAAACTATCTCACATGTGTCTTTGGTAAAGAAAGGGAGATCGTTAATATAAATGATAAATAATAGAGGCCCCAATATCGAGCCCTGTGGCACTCCCATAACTAATGGGGCGCCAGAAGAACTAGTCCCATTTACATTAACTTTTTGGGTCCTGCCTGTCAGGTATGATTGAATTAGACTAAGTGCGTTACCCGAGATGCCATAATGGCGTAATTTAAGAAGCAGGGTTTGATGGTTAACACAATCAAACGCCTTGGATAGGTCGCAGAAAATGCCTATGGCATCCTGCTTATTTTCCCATGTATCAAAAATATGTTTAATAAGAGCTACTCCAGCATCTGTTGTGGATTTCCCTTTAGAGAATCCATATTGATTGCTATGTAATAAATTGTTTAAATTAAAATGGCTTAGCAGTTGACTAAATACAACTTTTTCAAAGATTTTACTAAATGCTGGTAGTAAGGATATAGGTCTGAAATTAGATGGGTCACTATCATCACCTGATTTAAACAAAGGAATGATTTTGCTTAACTTCATCAAATCAGGAAAACAGCCTTCATTAACACATTTGTTGAATGTTTTTGCTAAAAGTGGAGCAACTGTATATATTATATTTTTTAGTATGTCCACTGAGAGTCCCCATAAGTCCTCTGACTTTTTTAAGTTAAGTTCTTTAAAGGTTTTCACAACTACTTGCGCATTGATGTAGTCAAACTTGAAGGAAGACGCGCATTCACTTACATGAGTCTTTAAAAGCGATTGAGCAAGAATCGGACTAGAAGACAAACTACTTGTCGTTGTAACAGCTATATTTGAGAAATATGATTGAAATGCATTAGCTATATCAGCATCAGAATCTAATATTACATCATCTACTTTAAGAGAAATCTTGTGATTTTGAGTATTGTTTTTACAAGTCTCTTTATTAATGATTTGCCAGATGGCCTTGCTTTTGTTAGTAGCATTGTGTATTTTATTTTTCAGATAGAGCGATTTAGCTACTGCACACGATTTTTTAAAAATTTTAGAATAGTTTCTAATATAATCTGTAAGGGCCGGGTCTTTAGAGTTGGCTTTGAGATCATACAGTTCAAAAAGTCTCCGTCTACTTGTATATATCCCTGTTGTAGCCCAATTACTAAATTTTATTTTAGAGTTATTAATTTTAATTTCTTTTTTGGTAAATATTCCGTTAAACTCTTTTTCTACAACATTAAACAATTTCTTATATAACTCATTACTGTTAAGGTTTGCTTGAAAGTCCATTACAGAAACTTTATAGCTAATATTATTTTTAAACTTTTCTATTCGACTTGTAGTTATTGGTCTGCATGTTATGATAGATGGCATTGGAGTCCAATGATGCTCAAAAGCTGCCATTTGACCACAGTGGTCAGAGTTAATAAAATTAACTATAGATTTATTTTCTACAGAACAGTTACAAAAAATATTATCTATACATGTGGCCGAGGTAGGAGTGATGCGAGTTGGTTCATTAAAAATGTGAGATAAATTAAACGATTTAAAAAGATTTATGAACCTTAAGGAGTTCAACGAATTTTCTAGGATATTTATATTAAAGTCCCCACATACAATCACCTGTTTATTGCTGGCACATGCTTTCCTTAAAGCTTCCTCCATAGGGGCCTCAAATAGGAAATAATTAGCTAATGGTGGCCTATATACACAAATTATAATATATTGTTCTATTTCAACACAAGACAGCTCAATTGTCCTTTCCATGGACAATGAGACAATGTCTCGACGCTCTTTATATTTAAGGGATTTTTTAATAAAATGAGTGACCCCCTCTTATTAGAGATCTTCTAGTAAAATAACTACTTAGTATATAATCATTAATACTAATAATTAATTCATGTTGTCTCAACCAATGTTCAGTGAGACATAACACATGGACATTCTTTTCATTTAAAAACAATTCTAATTCTAATTCTTTGCCGGATAGACCCTGTATATTTTGATGAATAATAATAAGATTGGTAGGTTTTTCCTTTGTCATGGAATGGCTAGAGACGTCCTCTATTGTCTTATAATTAAATTTAAATTATTTGGAACGAATTCCAAAGTCTTAATAAATAAATTATTTATATTATATGCTAACAATGCTGTTAGCTGTTTTTTAATTTTTGCAGGCAAATAAAAGGTTTTACCAGTCAATAAAAACTTATTATCTATAAATTTGTTTGTGTCAAAAAACACAAATTTGTCGCTATGACTATATGATAAATTATACATTTGTGTATTCAATATGTGAATACTGTTATTTTGTTCATATGTGTAACATTTTGAGAATGGAATAGCACACATAATCACCTTTTTAACATTTAGTGCCAGAAGTTTAGAAAAAGCGAACAGTATATCTTTTTTACAAAGATTTTGGCCATTACCTATCATAAGTATAATTATGGAGTTATCATTATAATTGGAATTCTCAATATGTTGAGTAATTTTGTGCAATGAACTATGAGGGTAACAATGGTTTATGACACTATAATTAATTAATTGATTACTTAATAATGTACCATAACCAACCCCTAATTGGTCTGAGAAAAGTAATACACTGTCTCTTTGTTTTGTTTTAGTATTATTAGAGACAGATGTGCATGTGGTTATGACACTGTTTTCTTTTCCATTTTCCTTACAAATAATTGACTGGTCAGATGGACCCGACTCTAATACACAACTATTTTTGTTGAATGAGCACATTTGCTGCTAATATGTGCTCATGGATTTGTGCCTGAGCAGACTTATATTTGTCAGTCAAACTTTCAAGATTGTTGTGCAACCGTGAAATATTTGCATTCAACTCTGCTGTGTCAATGTCATACTTACATCTACATTCATCTAATTTTTTACTATATAATTCTAGGCTATCTACCAAATCTGCCCGTTGTTTCCTCAAGACCACATTTTTTTTAAAACATTTCTGACGTTTAATTAATTTGTCAGTTTTTTAATAAAGTTATTAATTTTAATATATTTCCTTAATTTATTCCTACTACTTAATCTAGGCACACTAATCACTAAACCTGAACAATCTGCATCAGGAGGGTTACAGACTGTGTGGGCTGCCGGAGACCCAACCAACTCTTCATATAGGCTCTGTGTATGAGTCATCTCTTGACTCCGGATGTCCTCTTCATACTGCTGTATGGTCCTGTTGGCATCACGGAGATCCACCTCGAGGTCGTGGATGCGCTCCAGGGTCCGCTCATACTCATCACTGCACTGGTCAAAGTTCCTGACCGTGCCAAGGAGCTGGTCCCGGTGATCCGCTACATCCACCAATTGCTCATGCAGTTTTGAGAGTTCACTCTTTAGCTGTTTGTTACAGTTGAGAATCTTTAAAGATTCCTCCTCATTGTCTTCCCGCTCCCGAAGAAGTTGCTGGTTTTCTTTTTTAGTTGTTCAATTTCTTTAAGAGCCCGTCTTAATTTCAACTCCAAATCTTGAGTAGTGGCCTTTCGGGTCATCATTTTAGTTTCCTCTGTATGTTATCTTTCCTGAAATTGTTAGATTTAAATAAGTTATAAACTAAGCTTAAGAAGTAAGTTATAAAATGTGTACCTAACCTGTATTAAAGATTAAATTACACAAAAGGTATGCTTAAGGCAAGTTACTTTATGACTTATGGTCTTAATTTCGAGACTATTTGTATTGAGGTCGTGTAGTAGGTGTATGTGTAAGGCAGGAGTTGGTTAATCTCAACTTTTATTGACTTTCGTCAAGTAAAGAGAGGTACAACAATGCCGGTGTCTTGATATTAGGCGAATCTCGCGTATGGGCGAAAAACACAATATCACTTGTCTGTAGTGTGTAGGTCTGTTATTAAATGTTGTGTATAACAGGTCAAATGGAATAAAAACAAGTACTCCCCCGGTTTGAGTGTGTAGAAGTCCGCTGTTGGGCCACTGGATCGCCGTTAAATTTTGAACTTAGACGAAGATCACGTAAAACTTGCACTATATCGTTGCGAACACTGTCACTTATAAATTAACGTACAATAAGTATATTTACGTCGAATTCACTAATTATTTTCTATATAAAACAATTTATTTCAATAAATTTAAATCAGCTGAGACATTTGACGTCTACTTTGGCCAGTGTTGCCAGCAAAAAAAAAAAATTCGAAACAGTAGTTTCTGAGATAAGCGCGTTCTAACAAACAAACAAACTCTTCAGCTTTATAATATTAGTATTGATATTAATTATTAGTATATATTATTATTCTATTGCAGAAGACAACAAGACCAAGTTAGAATTTGATATACCCAAATTGGAAAAGAAGAATGAATCGAAAGGGACGGATGCTAAGAAGAAAAGAGACAAAACTAGTGAGTAGATTAAAATTAAGTATGTGTTAAAATGTAACGTGGTAAGGTAATTTTTACCTGTTATTATATACTAGCTGACGGTTCGTAGAGTCGTGGGTTCGATTCCCACCCGGGACAATTATTTTTGTGACATAATCTACTACTATTACGTCCATTGACATTACTCATCACTCTTCTAGTCATATAGCTTTCTTCCCTCCTCATAACATGCCCGTACCAAGCTACTTTTTATTGAATTAAATATTTTACTGGCTCGGTGGAACAGTGGTTAGTGACCCTGGCTGGCCTTCCAAAAGTCGTGGGTTCGATTTCCACTCGGGACAAATATTTGTGTGACGAACATCGGTGTTTGTTCCGTGTCTGGGTGTGAATATGTATTTAAGTATATATTTATAAATATAAATGTATGGATATCAATTAGACATGTGTAGTTCCGGACCTTAATAGTTCCAGGAACCATGTCCGACACCGGACCTGTCTAGTTCCGATCCGAGGCGCCGCGCTTAACATGTTCACATGTCCTACCATGTCCGACCGCTTGGCCGCTCACATGCCGAGCTTGACCCGATCACCGCCGATGCGCCGACTGCCGAATATACGATGTTGTCGCATCGTAATGTCGTGTATGAGCGAAAGAGATAAAACATGAGCCGGCGCGCGGGTTTGACTGAGACAGATATATGGGAGACACCGTATTAGTAACGTGTGTCTTATTGCTAGGGACATAAGATCGATAATCGTAATATTTTCAATTTTAGTTTTGAACTGACGCTGCAACGAGAGTTTGTAAAATATTTTGAGATAATTAAACATTTCGTGTGCTGTCCTGCCTGCGCTCGTTGCGTGCGTTGTAATAAAAAATCAAAACCATGCATGATAAAAAACCAAATAAGAAAAACAAAAAGAAAAAGAGAAAAAAAATCAAATGTAAATAAAAATAAAATTTATGTAAATACACAATCAATTGATTTATAAATACTCGAACCAATATAATATTAATTTTCATAACATCAATTACATCGCGATACATAATACGGCGCCAATATGGCGGTGAAACTAAACAAATCCGCGCACATGTTAACGGACATGGTTCCGGAGGACATGAATACACATTGGCGAACTAAGATCAATTACGTCGCGATACCTGAAGCGGCGTTAACATGTCCGGACATGGATATGTTAACGGACATAGTTCCGGAAGGCAAGTTAACCGTTCCATGTTCAATCTAGTTCCGGACATGATTTGCGCATGTCTAATATCAATCTCTGACGCCCATAGTACAAGCTCAGCTTAGTTTGGGGACTTTAAAAGTTAGCTATCGAAAACTTACGTACGTTAAAACCTATCGAATTGTTTTTTTTTATACTACCGATTTTAGTTCTTAGCGTTACCGCTAGGGGCGCTGTATATTTTTTCATAGACATTCTTTACATAGGCGATATCGAGTGTGGAAATGTCCCAGATTTTGTATATTTATTTAAAATTTCAGAACCGAATCAAAAAAGAGGACCCAAATCGAAGATGTACGATCCATCATTAGAAGTGCAAGTCAAAACGGATACAGGAATTCTGTACTCTTGCGGAGCCTGTGGTGGCAACTACCCTGATCAGAAAACTCTTAAGTGTCACATAATGGCTACTCATTCAATAGGAAAATATAAGTGTTTTTATTGTGACAATAGGTTTATAACTACAGGGGAGAGGAATGAACATTTAAAAACACATACAGAATACGCAATGAACTGTAGTTTTTGCGACAAAGTGTTTTATACTAAAGTATCATTGAAGGAACATATGAAAACTCATACACGGTCTAAGGTCTTCACTTGCGATCTATGTTCAAAGGATTTTGCACATAAATGTATGTATTATTTTGTTTTTAAGTTACTACGATGATGGTTTTTAGTTTAGGGGTGAGAGTTATCTGCTTTAACGCAAGTCCGGTGATGATGACGAGGCTACTCCAAGCCATCATCGTAGGGGTGAGAGCCATCCGATCCCCGCAAGTCCGGTGATGATGACGAGGCTACTCAAGCCATCATCGTAGGGGTGAGAGTTATCTGCTTTAACGCAAGTCCGGTGATGATGACGAGGCTACTCCAAGCCATCATCGTATGTCAGGAAAAAAAATGCTTTGAGTAGCCTTGTCTTCATCATCCGACTTTATATTATGCTTTGACTAGCTCTGTGTAGCATAGGATAGTGCTCTCATGAACCAAGAGTCGTGGGTTCGATTCCCACTCGGGGCAAATATATGTGTAGTGCAAAATAGGGAATATGCATAAATCTGCAATCTTGAATTTTTCAACAACTTATGAAAAAAGACTTAAACATAATATGTTATACTAAAATGTGAAATAAAAATGAAAATCGGTTCACAAACGAAGGATTTATAAGGAATTAAAGTTAATTTTCTGTCTCTTTCTTACAAAACGGAGTTTTTTATGGATCGCGTATGGCCGTAGTGTAATTGTGACGTCATCTGCCATATCGGATCTCTCTGTCCACCCGGGAACTTTAAACAGCTATATCTCGCTTGTCGTTAAAGTAAATTTAAAAATATAATTACATTCATATTTCTTCGATATTAAAGACTGATTTCTATAATAAAAGAAAATGTGTGCATATTCCCCATTGTGTTTGTTCCATATATGAGGGTGTAATTTATATATTTACTAGTGACCCGCCCTCGCTTACCTTCGGGTATATCACTACATAGTATAAAGCAAAGTCGCATCCCACATCTGTCTGTCCCGATATATGCTTAAATATTTAAAAATTCGCAACGGATTTGGATATATATTTTTTTAAATAGATAGAGGATTCAAGAGAAAGGCTGAAGCGAAGCGAAGGCGGGTAACTAGTTAATTATACATAAATCCTTCCTCCTCAAGCCTATTCTGTCCCACTGCTGTATAGGCCACCCCAAACGGCGTTTAAGCAGGCCTTCAGGGTGAGTGCGACAGGCTCAATATGGTCTATTGTGCCTGTCGACCTCATGTGGATCTCACTACCGCTTACCATCAGGTGGAGTGAGGTCATCTTGTTAGCTTATTCTATAATTACATGAGTTTTTTCTTTTACAGCCACCCTTGTAGTTCACCTAAGGGGCCATTATGGAACCAAAAAACGATGCATTTGCCACGTTTGCGGTCACGGTTTCAACGATTCCGCTAATCTTAGAGCCCACATATTAACAGTGCACGAAAAACAAAGACCTTTCAGTTGTGAGTTGTGTCCAAAATCGTTTACGGCTAAAAAGCATCTGAAACACCATATGCTGAGGCATACGGAAGAACCATCGTTCTTCTGCGATCAATGTCCCAAAAGATATTACTGCGGCACTAGTTTGACCAATCATAAAAGAACACACACAGATCATGCTCAGCCTTTTAGGTACACTTGTAAAGTTTGTAGAAGGAGGTTCACCGAACGTGGTGCCTTCGTTAAACATCTTAGGAGGGCACATATTGGCCAGAAACCGCATAAATGCAGTATTTGTGACAAAGATTTCGTTTGCAAGTATTCTATGAAAAGGCACGAATTGGAACACAGTGGTGTTAAGCCGTTCGAGTGTGAGGTTTGCAATACGAAGTTCAAACAACGTGGGGCACTCAATAGGCATGTAAGTAGGAAACATGGTGTACCCAAAGATGGTTTGGCGGAGAAATGTGAGGTTTGCAACAAATTAGTGACGAATTTGACGAAACATATGCAGTGTCACAACGAAAAGAAGTATCCGTGTGAATTCTGTGACAAAAGCTATTCGGAGAACAATGTGTTGACTCGGCATAAGAAAGTGGTCCATTTCGGCATAAAACCACATGTATGCGAGTATTGTGACAAGAAGTACGTTAAAGTGCAGAGTTTGAAGAATCATCAGTTGAAAGTGCACAAGATTGTGTCCAAAATTGAGACTGATGAAGATTTCGATAGTGCAGTGGCCAAGTTTAGTATCAAAAATAGGAAGGGCAAAATCAAAACTGAAGAATTGGGTGATGAGATGCCGTTTATGTAACATCAAGTGTCATTTAAATCAATGTAAATTTAAAACTTTAAGTGCTAAAGCTTGCACGAGCTGTTCTAATATTTAGAAAAACGAAAAAAATTCAACTGCCTCACTGCGGCCCGGGGACTCGAACTCCCGTCCTTCAAGGAATCGCGCCCAGACGTGCATTACCATCATACAGAGCAGTTGAAATTCCTGTAATGAAATGTCTACGGCTGTTAGTGTGTATCACTGATAATAGATGGCGCCACCTGTGGCTTAACAGGTGATATGCGGGAAGAATTCGACGGCTTCAATACATAGCTGCTGGTCTGGTGTGATGGTAATGCACGTCTGGGCGCGATTCCTAGATGGACGGGTGTTCGAGTCCCGGGGCCGCGGTGAGACAGTGATTTTTTTCCATTTTTTTAAATATCAAGTGACAGTTTAGTTTGAATCACAAACTCTTTAATAATAAGGTCCGGTCGATTTCGGCCATGGCGGCCGATCTTAATGGAGATCAGCCAAGTGCGCAGGACATATTATATTGCACAAGTGCACGCGCAAACACAAGTGCACCCTCTGTTCCCTTACCCTCATAGTTCGGTGAGACGGCAATCCAACATGGCCGATGAGAGATCAGGTGTCATCAATATATGATATAATGTTCGATTGTAAGTTTTTTTTTGGTTAGTCTGAGCTATCAAGCTATGAAGGGAAAAATTATTATTATTTAAAAAAAATGTATCTTATTTTTTTGTACAAACTCACCTGACTGGAATATTGCTTATTAAGATCACAAATTAAATTATTAAAAAATCGTTATGTAATTAAATTTAGATATAATAATGATGTTTCAAATAAATTTTCCTATGAAAGTAAGAAATAGTTTTTTTTTTAAA
This sequence comes from Maruca vitrata, assembly GCA_039566165.1. Lineage (NCBI taxonomy): Eukaryota > Metazoa > Arthropoda > Insecta > Lepidoptera > Crambidae > Maruca > Maruca vitrata. The sequence goes on along the minus strand of CM076937.1, from coordinate 2,928,450 downwards.
TCAAACAATTACTATTACCCATCATATTGGAGGTCTTGCACATATAATGATAATGGGGCTCCTATTACTTTGACGGAACACTACCTACCGAATAGACAAAGAAAGTCATCATCAGCCCATATACGTCCCCACTGCTGGGGCACGGGCCTACCCTAAACTAGGGCGGTAAGGCCTTAGTCGACCACGCTGGCCAAGTACGGGTTGGTCGACTACACAACCTTAGAATTTCGTCACAGGTGTGCAGGTTTCCTCACGCCGTTTTCCTTCACCGCTAAAGCGTCGATTAATCGTACATAAGAATTTCAAATTTGAAAAACATAGTGGTACGTGGCGGGGTTTGAACTGGCGACCTCTCGCATAGCAAGCAACGACCGCAACCACTCGGCCATCGAGGATTTTTTGACTGGCTCAGTGAAACAATGGTTAGTGACTCTGGCTACGGTTCCAAGAGTTGTGGGTTCGATTCCCACTCGGGACAAATATTTGTGTGCTGTACATCGGTGTGATCCTATACATATGTATACTCAAGTAGGTATGTATTTATAAATATCTATGTATGTAGGTTAATCAGCCTCTAATCATAGTACAACCTCTGCTTGGAGTCAGGTGGCCATGGGAGTACCAAAAAAATTAAACTATTCTTTCCAAGTACATTATAAAAAAAAATAAGGCGTCCGACCGATTTCAGCCATGGCGGCCGATCTCAATTGAGATCAGCCAAGTGCGCAGGACATATTATAGTGCACAAGTGTGCGCGCAAACACAAGTGCACTCTCTATTCCTTTACTCTCATAATTCGGTGAGACGGCAATCCGACATGACCGATGAGAGATCGGGCGCAGGACCACCGGCTTAACGTGCTTTCTGAGGCACGGGCATTCAACCGCCAACTTCCTAACTCCGGGCTGAGTAATTTCATTACAGAAAAACTCACACAAATTTTGCCCGACCCCGGACTCGAACCGGGGACCTCTCGGTCCTTACACAGCGCTTGCTACCAATAGACCAAAGAGGCAGTCAAGTACAATATTAGGAATATGAATATATTCTTCACACAGGTACACATAAATAGGTACACAACAATAACACTTAAAGAAGATGAATATGATGATGAAAATATGAAGAATTAGTTCACGTTTCCCCGTTTTTTACACATTTTCCATTGTTTCTTTACTCCTATTAGTCGCAGCGTGATGTTATAGGTAAAGCCTAAAATCTTTCTCGATAAATGGTCTATCAAACACAAAAGATTTTTCAGTACTAGTACAGTTCCTGCAATGAGCGCGATAAAACAAACAAGCAAACTTCCTATACATTTATAAGTTTTTGGTAAGGGAGGCATAATAGGTACATACATGTAATAATGTATTACTAAGCACAATCTAAAAACAGCCGCAGAATCTAATAAGTAATCAAAATTCACTATATTACTTACGTTTTATGGCCTACTAACAGACGACCTAGTAACAGTACTAAAATGCAGGTAGTTGAAAAAAAAACTTGACAAATAATTTTCCCCAATAAAACGATTAGACAAATCCAAGAAATCAGAGTCGAAAGTTAGTTTTAGATCGTAAATTCGCTCATCAGTTGAAATATGCGCTAGCAATACGTCTTGCTACGAGAGGAGCGTATGTTTACTAAATACATAATAAAAGCATAGCCATATTTCTTCGGGGTAGTTGAATTTAAGCTCTATTGAGAGAGTGCTATAGACTATGCAGGTGTTTTAATAGGTAAACGTCGTCTTGCCAGTGTCCGAAGAATTGGAATTCGAAAGTAGTCCGCAGTATTCGCGGCGACACAGAACGATACGCTCGCTTGTAAAAGACCCAATCGAGAAGCCACTGGCCGAAAACGTTGCGGGTGAAAAAAAAGAACAAAAAAGTGGCGCGAACTTTTGACAGCTGTCAAGTGTCAAAATTTGCGTGTGAAAATTCCTGTTGTTGTGATTTTTTTTTCTGTGCACAAGACAACTATAAAATTTCTGTGTCCCCGTTCCTTGAAGAGTTTTTGTAATAGCCGACATTTTGGTGTCTTGGTCGTGTGGAACGAAGGTAAGCGATACGAGTCCTTGTTGGAAACTAGTTAAGCTTGCAATAGCGTATGTTTCTCAACGCTTGAGACAGGATTTTTATTTAAACGAGTTTTGTAATATTTAGCTATGTTTGTACCGAAGCCGCAGAACATGTACGATCTTTGTCGGCCCGTGAAGGTATGAAAAAAAAAGTTAAGTGCTTTTACTTTTTTACGCCTAATAAAATAGAAAAAGCAGGAGCATTGGTTATGTATAAAATACATAACATTTCATAACTAGGTAGACTATTTATTACACAATTATTGTGATAACTAAGGCCTACCCCGGAATTAAAAATTATATCAATGCAATTTGATTTAGAGTGGTTTACGCGTGATAATGATACAGAAAGACGTTCGTATTTAAATTATTAAGCTGTGAACTTATTTGGTCGATCCTTCATAAGTTAGTATACTATTGTAAAACTGTGGGATCTACCTATAACACTGTGTTATTTTTCTAGAGGTAGAAGGATAGCAGGACCTACCTACATTTGATATTCCACGGAAGTTTGACGAGATTTGTGTCTTCTTATTTGATAGTAAATAAGATAGGTTCTCTAAATTTCGTTTTTGATATAATTTATGAAATCCTTTTCCTCTAAATTCAACATAATTCATATATTAAATAGTTAGAAACTAAAAGGCTTATGTAATGTTTTAATTAGTAAATTTTGGGTACCCAACTTGATTATAATGAAGTTGTTCCCTGTTATAAAATAAACTAAATGCTAGGATTAACCAAACACTTCCCAGCAGTGGAAAAACACACAGGTTTACACAAAAATGTTTTAACATCTTACACAGGCTTGATAATTAAACACAGTAAACTTTAACTCTTTACAAAACGGCTAGAAAGATCACGTAAAGGCACACATTTAGCAATTCTCAGTTAAGCAACGCTTGCCATCGTCATGAACGGATGGGTGGCCCAAATTGAACGATATCTCGGAAATACACAGGGAAGGTTGCGTCAATTGGGAAACATGTCGATTCACCTTCAAAGCCTGGCTTTTGTACTTGGTGAAGTCTTGAAGGCTGACAGGTGGGTACTAGGTTACAATAGGGAAGGTGCAAAATTAATAAGAGTATCTAATTATGTTAGGAGAACTATTTGTGAAGGTGTGTCAATTTTCTTTGGTAATTGAGGCGATATAGACGTTAAAAGTTTGGTGGGCGATTATTATATAAGTCGTCCATTATACATACATGAAATCACGCCTTTTTCCCAGAACGGTAGGCAGAGATCACTTCCTGCCGTGTGCTACGGTCCTGGCACACACCGCTTTCGTTTCATTCACATTCATCAACCTCTTCGTTTATTCAAAAATTTTTAAAATAAACAATACCATGTTTCAAATTACAGAATTATTATTAATCAGTTTACTTTCGCTTTTGATTTTACTTATTTACGTTGATCGTACTTTAATTGATATTAGTACCTATTCTTTACATATAACTAAGAGGGGTTTTCTATATACGTAAAAGTAGTTTACAATAGCTAGGATATTTTAAACTGTCATGGTTTAACACATTAGAAAACTTAATAGGTAGGTATGTCCAGGATTTTTACCATGTTCTTTTGTTTTAATTGATCCGTGCTCATGGCGCTTGCAACAGTGCCGAAATATCGGAAGCTTATAAAAACAAAACAACATGGTATATATCCCGGACAGTTTCAGTTATTTAATCGGTTAAAAACATTTGAAAAAGATGAGAATGCTATTTCATACTTTTGAGAGAGTGTTCTCAATTGGGTTTTAGTTTTTGTATTTTTTCTTATTAACTTTTCTTTTTTTGTTCACGATAGCACAAATATTTCATGAAACAATACATTTTATCTTCCCATCATAGCGGGATGAGGTGACCAAAGAAAAATATTAATGTGGACAACTCATCCCGCGGGATAAGTTTTAAGCGGGATGAGTCGACCAAGGCCCAGTTTTTTTTTAATAAGCTAGGAGTCAGAGTAAGCAATGTTTCTCTTAATATCATCGTCATAATAGTATGTCCAACCGTTTGACATGGTTTAGTCACGATTACATAATTTGTGCCGAGTCTCGAGACTGGTCTCTTCGTAAACCTGTTTCGGACATAACTTTCTTTTAGCCAACTGCGAATGCTTGCATAGCAATGTGACAAATATGATTGCAAACGTAATTGGAAGAGCGTAATATGTATATAAATATTGCGTGTCTGTGTGTTGTTTATTTAGGTACTTTGTTTTTTACGAGTACACTTTTGACTTTTTAATTTCTTTTTCGTAAGGGCCTAACCTGGCTTAATGCCTTATTTGTTTTATTTTTTAATGCAATTTAAAGGTGTAATGTAAATGTCACCGGAAAATAACAAGAACCGTAAATTTATTACTTTCCTAGGAAATTTATAAACTTTCGTAGGATTCTACACGACAGATAAAATGTATTATTTTACGCCTAAATTCTAGGAAGATTAGTAAGATTCTACGCGGTTCGGCCAATCATAGAAGAGTGTTTAATTTTACGCTTCTTATAAAACGGAAAATAACACACAGCTCTCTGATTGGTTGACGCAAGCAGTGGCAATATTTTTTATGTCCATAGACTTAGGTAATCTTTAAGAGTAACAAACATCCATCCATTCATACTCACAAACATTCACGTTTATAATATTAGGAAGGATACGATTTCTGTTCGGGTTACGATTCTGTTTCGGTAAAATTCATTTTAAAATAAAAACATTTTTTAGGACCCTAATAGTTCTATTTTTTTTTCCTAATTTGGCATGTCTGATTTTACCAAGTCTATGGACTTAAGCATTACCACTGCTAGCGTCAATGAATCAGAGAGCTGTGTGTTATTTTCCATCTTATAAGAAACGTAAAATAAAGCACTCTTCTGTGATTGGCCGAACCGCTTAGAATCTTACGGAACTTCCTACACTTTAAGCGTAAAATAATACAATTTATCTGTCGTGTAGAATCCTACGAAAGTTTATAAATTTCCTAGGAAAGTTATAAATTTACGGTTCTTGTTATTTTCTGGTGACATAAATATATAAAGTTGAAAAAAAAATTCCCGTTGGGTCCAGTTCATGAATGTTATTTTTTCAATTTAAAAATACTTGCCCTTAATTTGTTATTTTACTACGACAAACCTATACTGTATTATTTGGCTGATTACAATGGGGAATATGCACACATTTTTTTATTATCCTAAATAAATCTTTAATATTGAAGAAATATGAATATAATTTTATTTTTCAATTTACTTTAACGACAGCAGAGATATACCTGTTTAAAGTTCCTGAGTAGACAGAGAGATCCGATACGTCAGGTGACGTCAAATTACACTACGGCCATACGCAATCCATACAAAACTCTGTTTTGTAAGAAAGAGATGGAAAATTAACTTTAATTAATGAATTAAAGTTAATTTTATAATGATAAACCTTCGTTTTTCAACCGATTTCCACTTCAAATTCACATTGTATTATATTTTGAAGTCTATTTGCATAAGTTGTTGAAAAAATCAAGATTGCCGGTTTATGCATATTCCTTATTTGTCAAATGATGTAGGTACAGTTAAAAAGAGTAACTGTTCTATCGAGTTTCATGCCGGAGTCTTCTTTTATTGTTTTAGAGATGGGACTATAGGAGATTTATAACAAGTGTAATTTTCATATTTTCAGTGCTAATTCTGTTTTTAAAAACTAGGAATTCTAATTTTTCTCTTCGTGTGCTAGTTTTACTCATAAATTGTCCGATATTTTTAATTTTAACTAGATCGGACCCTAAACTAAGATATAAGTACAATAGTATCTTTGTCTATGCGTTGTAACTTTGTAGTTATCTACTAACTAGTACTTAGTATAATAACAGTACTATGGTATATAGAGTTGTGTATCAATCGCGTGCGTTTAATGAGTTCCATAAGTAAATGTTGCAAACATAATAATGTATACAATAAGATGTTTAGTAACGCTAGGAACTAAAGTACAGTCGTACGAATTGAATCTGAACCTAGTACACTAGGGATTTAATCATCATCATCATCATCTAAATATATAAAAGGGGAAACTGACTGACTGGATGACAAATCCACGCACAGCCTAAATAGTAACAGAGCCCACGACCAAAATTTTTGTCTCATAGCAATACAGCCAAAACCGCATCAAATCGATAGATAAGATTATTCTGAACTCGAAAATACCAATATCAGACATTTTCCGCGTAGCGTTTGATCTGACCGAATTTTCAAAATTGTCAAAGAATTTTACCGAACTGCATCATAGCAATATGTCTGATTTGCAGACTGTAGTTGAATGATGATTCTGAGATACCGGAAAAATATTTTTCAGACGTTAGTGGTGTAGCGCAAACCCGTAAAATCACTTAAAAAGATTAAAAATGAGACAAAAAAAATGTCTCATAGCAATACGTCTGAAAATCTTTTTTATTAGTAAATTTTGGTTATTTGATGCGAACAAAACAATTTTCAGACGGAAATGTGGACGCATAAAATTTTGAGACCGTTTTGAAAATGTAAACTAATTTTACCGATCGGTATCATAGCAATATGTCTGAAAATTGTTAGACATGATAGAATAAGTTGTCCACATGTGCAAAAAAATTATATCAGACAAATGAAGTGTAGCATCTTCTCTATCAGACAACTTTTCGATACTCAGATATCATTTAAGAATTGTATTGAGGCATCTTGAATTATCTGTTACAAACCAATGAATAATAGTAAGAAAGGGGCAGGGGCGTAACAAGCGATGAGGCTGTTGAAATTAAATACTGATTGATTTGATAGTTTTGGTTTTATTTAAAGCACACTTGTTATTTTCGTTTTAGCATATACTCCATAATGCTACACTTAAAGTGTCTGAAAACAGGTTTTTGGTAATCATGGCAGCAATACGAATAGTTAAAAAAAAAATATCCGTTTTGCTATGATACAGGTCGGCTAAATTTGTTGACATTTTCAAAAATGCGCTCAGGCTATGTGCTACGCACAAAATGTCTGAAAACAAACTTTTTCGTAATGAGCCATTTCTGGGTATGAGTGTTCCCCTTAGCCGGTGTATGCGTACTTTCAATGATCTTGGTGATAGCAGCATCGACATCTTTCAAAACACCGAGCACACATTTAAGAGGAAGTGTAAAGAATTGCTCGAAGGAAACAAGACGGGTGCCTCATAGTTCTTGCTTTGTTTTCAATAGTATAAGTAATAGTTAGTTTTATTGTATTCACTGTATTAGTTTGTACCTTACCTAGTCGATAATTTAAAAATAATTTAAGATTATTATTTCGTGTATGTTGTATTCGCCTGTAATAGACATATCTTTTATCTTTGACTAGTATATATAATTTAAATGTATAAAGATAGTGTTGTTGGCGAGTCTTTAAAATAAATAAATAAATAAATAAATAAATAAGTAATACAATTATAAAATCTATGTACATTTTCACTATCAGACGTATTGCTATAATACCGACTGTCTTTTTTTTTTGACACAGCAGAAATGGCCACGTAGTTGCTACACTTTCGACCGTTACTATATACCTAGTCGGGTTCAGAATCATACAATCTAACGATTTTATAGGTTTTTTACCGTATTGCTATGAGACATGGTTTTGGTCGTGGGCTCTGTAACTAAAACGGCTTAACGTAGGTACTTGAAATTTGGAAGGGGCGTAGTTTAGGTACTGTAAAGGTGTACTAAGAAAGGAATTCTCGAAATTTCCAAGGGAACGGGAATTAGTGAAAAACCCTTTTGTATGAAAAATCTGAACCGCTTAAGTTAGACACTTGAAATTTGGAAGCAACTTAGCTTAGGTACTGTAGAGGTGTACTAAAAAGGAATTCCAGAAATTTCCACGGGAACGGGAAATAGCAGGAATTTCTTTTTGTATGAAAAATCTGAACCGCCTAATAGTCCGGTCAATTTAGACATTCGAAGTTACAGAAATTCCCACCAAACTGAACATCGGTAAGATTGCTTAAAATATCATTAAAAACAAAATTTGAAAGTTCCTCATCTTTCCCCTGTAAGGAAAAATGTTATTCAAGGCCAAAGGTAAAAAAATGAGTTTTTCGCGATTTTTAGCAAAACGGTAAGTTTTATCATAAAAATATGTATGACAAAATTACTTATCATCTAATTATCTATAAAAATTGTCTTTACACTTTGTTCCTAAGATTCACCATTTCAGAGATACAGCGATGCACAAAGTTGAAATGTTGTATTTTCAAATGCTTCCAGGCCCCCGTGCTATTGTGCTAGACAAATAAAATTTTTACGAATGATGGATTTCAGTTGCCTCTATTATCGCTAATACTAAATACAACATAAAACCATCACTTAAGGTGGGCTCTCATACTAACGCTTTTTTTATTTGCTCGCACTTGGACGGTTTTTATCGTGGTTACCCTAGTAAACCTATTCCACATTAACGTGGTGACCATGGCTTAACGTGGTTACCACGTTAAAAACCGGCCAAGTGCGAGCAAATAAAAAAAAGCTTTCGTAGAGAAAAGAAAAAGAGCCCACCTTGAGTGATAGTTTAATGTTGTATTTAGTATTAGATGTTATAGAGCCAACTGAAATACATCATTCGTGAAAATTTTAACTGTCTAGCACAATCGCACGGGAGCCTGGCAGCATTTGAAAATACAACTTTTTCAACTTTGTGCATCGCTTTATCTCTGAAATGGTGAATCTTAGGAATAAAGTGTAAGACAATTTTTATAGATAATTAGGTGATAAGTAATTTTGTCATACATACTTTTATGATAAAACTTACCGTTTCGCTCAAAAGTGCATAAAACTGATATTTGTGACATTTGACCATGAATATTTTTTTTGCACACGTCGGATCGATGGGGACTTTTGACATATCATTTGTAATGACGTATTCAAGGCCTGCACAAAAATCCAGCTTGTTGGGAATTAATGCAACCTTACCCATAATTTAGATGCTAATTTGACTGGACTATTAAGTTATTAAGAAATTTGCTTAAGAAGAAATTTGCTTAAGCTTAAGAAATTTGGATTTAGGTACAGAACCCTAAAATGACCAGGATCGTTGGTATAACATAAATTACTTTATATTATCTCCTTTACCGGCTATTACAGTAACTATATTACCTTCGATTAATAGTAATATGTCTTGTTTTAAGTACTGCAGTCATCAAGGTCATGCAAATAAATTAGCTTGCAATTAGGATTGTACGTAGAATGACTTGATGCAGTGTAAAGGTTAAAGTCACAATAGTCCAATGATATTATAATAACCACTATAATAAGGCGTGCGACCGATTTCAGCAATGGCGGCCGATCTCAATTGAGATCAGCCAAGTGCGCAGGACAGGACATATTACTGATTAGTGCACGAGTCCACTCTTCATTCCCTTATTCTCATAATTCGGTGAGACGGCAATCCGACATGACCGATGAGAGATTGGGCCCAGGACCACAGCTTCCCGAGGCGGCGTGCAACCGGCAACTTCTTGACTCCGAGCTGAGTAATTTGTTTACAGAAAAACTCAACCAAATGTCGCCCCACTCCGGACTCGAACCGGGGACCTCTCGGTCCTTACGCAGCACTTCCTACCAATAAACCAACGAGGCAGTTACAATAAACACTAGTGACCCGCACTCGCTTCGCTTCTTGTATATCTTCTTATATATAAAATTCTCGTGTCACAATGTTCGTTCCCGTACTCCTCCCAAACGGCTTGACCGTTTCTCATGAAATTTTGTGAGTTTGTTTTTCATACCCCTGAGCGATAGGGTTGTCCACCCTCAACAAGTCGCGGGCACAGCTATTTATAGATAAAAACCTTCCTCTTGAATCACTCTGTCTGTTAAACATCAAAATCGTTGTGTAGTTGTAAAGATTAAAGCATACAGGGACGGGTAGACACGGGGAGCGACTTTGCTTTATACTATGCAGGGAAGAGGCAGATAGGTATATGTAAGCTGGCGATTTGTACAGACACAAATCTGTCCTAATTAGGGTATAATGTGATATAGCTATCTCTTTCGTTTGCGTGAAATTCTGAATCTTTTGTTATGTATTTAATAATTCGTGTATTCTACGTGAGGTCCACATATGAGGCCAACAAGCATAACACCTAGACCCTATTGATCCTATCGCACTCACCCTGAAGGCTTGTATAGATAACGTTTTACTCCCCACCTGAATTTTGTATGATATATTAACTGGCTCAGTGGAACAGTGGTTAGTGACCCTGGCAGGCGGTTTCAAGAGTCGTGGGTTCGATTCCCACTCGTGACAAATATTTGTGTGATGAACATCGGTGTTTGTTTCGTGTCTGGGTGTGAATATTAATTTAAGTATGTATTTATAAATTTCTATGTATGTACTGTATATCAGTCTCTGACGCCCATAGTACAAGCTCTGCTTAGTTTGGGGTCAGATGACCGTGTGTGGAAATGTCTCAGATATTTTTGATAATTATTTTTTATACGTTAACCCATCGCACCCCCACCCGATCCTCATACAGACCGTCTCAGATTGCCATTTATAATGTAGCACGCAAATCGTTTCATCTCATATCGATGCAGGTGTGACGTAACAACGATGACGTAAGCAGCTGGAGTTACGTCACTTACACGGAATCTATTGCGATACTTAAGCGAGGAAGTGGTTATGACGACCCTGTTCATAGAGTTATAATATTTTTTTCATATTTATTTATTACTAGAAGAGCGATGAGTATGAATGTCAATGGAAGTAATAGTAGAGGAAGGCCGAAGAAGACATGGATGGATTGCGTGAGAGATGATATGGGAGTAAAAGGAGTAGACGCAGAGCTGACGAATGACAGGCCCGAGTGGAAGAAATACACATGTTGCGCCGACCACACTTAGCGTGGGACAAGGGCAGGAGAATGATGATTTATTTATTACTAGCTTTCCGCCCGCGACTTCGTCCGCGTAGAGGCGTAGCGCGTAGTGGTTACGGTCGTTGCTTGCCATGAGAGAGGTCACCAGTTCAAACCTCGCCACGTACCAGAGTTTTCAAATTTGAAATTCCTGTGTACGATTATTCGACGCTTTAACTGTGAAGGAAAACATCGTGAGAAAACCTGCACACCTGTGAAAAAATTCCAAGGAGTCTGGAACTGGACTCCGACATTCGTTTCTTCACCTAACTGCTAACCGACAGAACACTTCGTATATCGCCGCTTCGCCAACAGAACCTTTCGCCAGCGTACGATTCGTCGACAGCACCGCTCGTCATCAGACCTTTCGCCTTCGAACGATTCACTAACCGATACGTCGTCAATTAACTATTCCTCTTGAAAAATATCCAAATAAAGTTATTTGCAGATATTCAAATAAAGTCATATGCAGATTTTTAAAATTTAGATAGCAGTAAATTTTATATAATTTTTTTTTTATAATTTCGATGATTTGAATAGTAATTTTTTCAATATAATGTATTGAGATTTCAAAAAGGAGGTTCTTGGATTGACCTGTATCTATGTATGTAATGTATGCTCCTAATTTTGTTAGGTTTGCAGAAGAACATTTTTCTCTAATTTAAACAAGTATAAAGAAGTAAATTGTACGGTTGTTGTTCTTGTTTATGAAGAAAAAGTACAGTAAGGTTAGTAAGTTAATATTACTTTATGTATCCCTAGTGCTAAATTTTAAAAATCTGCAAATATTTTATTTGAATATTTTTCAAGAGGAATAGTTAATTGACGACGTATCGGTTAGTGAATCGTTCGAAGGCGAAAGGTCTGATGACGAGCGGTGCTGTCGACGAATCGTACGCTGGCGAAAGGTTCTGTTGGCGAAGCGGCGATATACGAAGTGTTCTGTCGGTTAGCAGTTCGGTGAAGAAACGAATGTCGGAGTCCAGTTCCAGACTCAATTCTGAGGTTGTGTAGTCGACCATCCCGCATTTGGGTGCGTGACTCGCGGCCTGATCGCCATAGTTTAGGGTAGGCCCGTGCCCCAGCAGTGGGGGCGTATATGTACTGATGATGATGATGATGATTTAACGTAATTTGGTCTGTCTCTGCCACGCTTTCATAATATTAAGCACATTATGTTAATTAGAAAACAAGCTATTTAAATAATCAATTCGTAAATTATTAAATTCTCCTGCGTATTGGGGAAATACAAAATTATTTATCTCAAAATGTTATAAATTCACACGAAATACAAGTTTTTACATACATACATACATAAAATCACGCCTTTTTCCCAGTGGGGTAGGCAGAGATCACTTCCAGCGATCCACTTTTCACCTCTGTGGGAAACGTGACGTGACGGGTTGTGGACCACGTCGCCGCCATTCTGCCTTGTGCATTGTTTTAACAAGGTCATTGCGTTCCCACGAGTAGCAAGGATATATGACGAGGGAAGGAAAAGGGGAGGAAGGATACTATCGCCTCGGATGATTTGGACTGAGTCGATAGTAGCTCGAGGAGCCGGGGTCGCTTACCCGTATACCGTTCACCAACCACCGGACAGATAGTTGTGACTGGCATCCTCTGACTTGTACAAGGTGTTGGTACAAGTTTTTACCAATCTAAATTATTATTTAAAATACTAATACTATTGTATATAATGAAATATGTCATGGCTAAGGATCTGTGTATCGCATTTTTTTATAATCATATGTTAAACGAGTCTGGCAAAGTAAATATATGTCTCAGTCATCTGGTTGAACCAGCGACTTGATTGGAACACTAGCGCGTTCATTAAATGACGACGTGCTATTGAATTTCTAGGTCGAACGTTTAATGAACTATCCTCACTCAACGTCCAACAAGTTAGCGGATTGAAACATAGCCCTTTGAACATAGTGGATGTAAAATCAGTCAGGTGATTGTAATTTAGTTCGTTTTTATTTCACTGCGGCATTAGTGCTTATCAAAACAAAGATGTCGTCAAACAGCTGGTACAGATATAATCGAATAGCACTGTGTTGATACTTTTTTGAGTGAAATTGATATTTAAAGTGACTTATTCGTAAAAAAATTGAGACAGCATGGATGTACCGATTAATACGCTGTCGCCGGCTTCATTAAATGAAAAAAATCTGGCAAAACTGGCTGGTTAATAAGGTGTGTTATGTCATGACCGCATTTTTAAATCTAACGTTAGTTATCTTTTAAGTTGCGAACTATTACCCTTTCACCCTACCTATTTTTACGGTTAGGTTACCCTAATCAAACATAACAAAGTCAGCTATATCCCATTCAACGACTACGCTAAATGACGTTCAGTCAAGATGTTGAACGTTAGATTCAACAACTTCACGAGTTGTCCTTTAGTCATTCAATTGAACGTCGTCATTCAATGAACGCGCTAGTGATCCAATCAAATCGCTGATTTAACCAGATGACTGCGACATAGACATATTAGTAAGTCAAAGATAGGTTGCTAGTATATTATAATGTCTTCTCCTTAAATTTATTTGGAAAAATGAGTTTAGCATGGCTTTGGTGACTTATTCAAACTCAAATAGGTACCTACTTCTTATCTATACTAATATTATAAAGCTAAAGAGTTTGTTTGTTTGTTTGTTTGTTTGAACGCGCTAATCTCAGGAACTACTGGTTCGATTTGAAAAAATCTTTTTGCGTTATATAGACAATTTATCGAGGAAGGCTTTATGCGACCAATAGAGCAAAGATACAATGGAAATGTGTAAAAAACGGGAGAAACGCGAACGAAGTCGCTGGCACAGCTAGTTAAGTAATAAGGCGTCCGACCGATTTCAGCCATGGCGGCGGATCTCAATTTGGATCAGCCAAGTGCGCAGGACTTAGTGCACAATTATGCGGGCAAACACAAGTGCACTCTCTGTTCCCTTACTCTTATAGTTCTGTGAGACGGCAATGACCGATGAGAGATCGGGCGCAGGACCACCGGCTTAACGTGCTTTCCGAGGCACGGGCGTGCAACCGCTAACTTCCTGACTCCGGGCTGAGTAATTTCTTTACAGAGAAACTCACACAAATTTCGCCCGACCCTGGACTCGAACCGAAGACTTCTCTGTCCTTGCGCAGCGGTTGCTACCAATATACCAACTAGGCAGTTGGTCAAGTATACTACAAGAGAAGAAATGCAATTGACATATTTGTTTCGAAGGTCACCCATCACAAACTCGCCTGCTTGACACGTTGCTTCACTCATTCGTTGCTGTGGCAACCAACACTTGAATAACACATAAAAGTCATATAAATAATCGTTTATTATTAATCGATGAATCAAGGTCGTTTGTGGAATTTCGTCTGCTATATAGTTTAAAATGATTGGTTTAGGTTTCGACATTTTCGTTATAATCATTAGTGGTAATCAAAAAAAAAATCAATAATGTCTTTATTTATATATAGGCAATTTCCATGCACTTATAAATCGTCACATTAGTAATAATAAGATTCTACCACCGGTTCGAAACGCCGATTCTACCGAGAAGACTCCGGCAAGAAACTCGATAGTTGCTCTTTTTAACGACAATCATGTTACAATTGTAAATGAGCCAAGTCATACAGTCTGGGTGTGCCATAGCAAAAAGTACCAGTTCTGTATTTACTACTTTTAAAAATAACGATACCTAATTAAATCAAAAGAAACAGATCAAAGACAATGTTCAGACTACCATACCTACGATGGTGTGTTTTGCAGAACATGCAATTCAATTCATGGTGTTCAGACGTCAAATGTTGCTCGTCAAATGCTTTTAAAAAAAAAATTTTGTCTATTAAATAAAAGCCCCAACAAAATCCATTGCTCGTAGTTTTAAAGATTTATGCACACATACAGACAGACAGACTGTACGTGATATAAGATACTAGCTGTGCCCGCGACTTCGTTCGCGTGGACTACAGGATTTTACATATAAAAGTTTTTCCCAGTTACTACCGTTCCCGTGATATTTTTCAATATCGCGTTGCAAGTAACCTTACGTTCATTAGGGTACTTGCATGTAAAATTTCAATCATGTACTTTACGCGGTTTACTTTTTTTCATACAAAAGTTTTTTCCCGCTTACTCCCGTTTCCGTGGGAATTTTGCAATATCCTGTTACAACTAAGCTTAAATTTTATTAATGCACCTGCAAGCAAAATTTCAAGCTCTAGCGGTTTAGATTTTACATACAAAAGGATTTTCCCGATTATTCCCGCTCCCGTTAGTATTTCGGGAATTCCTTTCTTAGTGCACCTCTAAAGTACCTAAGCTACTTCCAAATTTCAAGTGCCTACGTTTATCCGTTTAGGCTGCGCGTCGAAATGTCAGTCAGTGAGTCAAGTCAGTCAATCAGTTTCTCCTTTTATATATTTAGAAGATTTGTTTGTAGGTACCTACTGAAAACAAAGTTTTTCCCACAAAAATAGTTCTGTAAAAGTTTTTTTATTCGGGAAAGGAAGGGAGCCAGCAGTAAACTAACTGACAAACATTATACGGCCTTATTATTATTCCGTTAAAAGTGTCTTATTTACATAACCTAAAATATTGTTCTGTAAAAAAAAAAAAAGACAAAAAAGAAGGAATAATCCAATGTGTTGAAGTAATTCGGAAGTTATCAACATTAAAAGATCAATCTAAAGTTTAGCCGGAAACCAAACTCATCTCGGACTTGACCGACTTTTTTCTAAAGTAAATATTAGTCTTTATGGGTCTACACGCGTAATTAGGAGTGGCAAAATTACATAGCTACTCACTGCCCGACGTTTCGACTGGGTTGCACCAATCATGGTCGCGAGCGAACTCCAAGCTTTTTCTAAAGTTTGGCATATCGTTAATAATAATGCAACATCTTTACAACTTTTAAATATACTTACGATGTTTAGCAATCTTTATATTACATATTACTCATGTTATGACATCCTACGGTGGCCATAGAGTGGCGAAAAAAAAACAAGTAATTTGAGTTAAAATTGCGCGCGTAATATCCATGATTGCGGCGACCTGGTTTCGGCCATAGAGAATATAGAATTATGGTGTATTAAAAAAGGTCTTTGTCTATGGAGATGTTGATGTACTTTTTTTTCGGACTGAGACATAGTAAAATTAATTTGGTTTATATTATTAACTTTCTAACAGATCCAACATATTAAATGTAAAGTAAGTCATGTCAACATACTTACCGTTTGATTTTAATTTTAATTATGATTTATGTAGATGTACTGAGGCATGTTATAATTACAACAAATTCTGTCTCTGTTGCGTTAATAATTCATCATCATCAGCCCATATACGTCCCCACTGCTGGGGCACGGGCCTACCCTAAACTGGGGCGATAAGGCCTTAGTCGACCACGCTGGCCAAGTGCGGGTTGGTCGACTACACAACCTTAGAATTTCTTAGGTGTGCAGGTTTCCTCGCGATGTTTTCCTTCACCGTTAAAGCGTCGAATGATGGTACATATGAATTTCAAATTTGAAAAACACATTGGTACCTGGCGGGGTTTGAACTGGCGACCTCTCGCATGGCAAGCAACGACCTTAACCACTTGGCCATCGACGCATTCGCGTTAATAATTATTTTGTTTAAAAACAGTTAGTTTAGAATCCTTACTAATATTATAAACGTTAAAGTTTGTATTTATGGATGTATGGATGTATGTTTGTTACTCTTTCACGCTCAAACGACTGAACCGATTTTCATGAAATTTGGTATGATGGTAGTTGATACTCTGGAATAACATATAGGCTTTTTTTTAATGCAACCCCCATGTGGTTCAATGGGGGGGTGAAAATTAGTATGGAAGAATTTTTACGTGTTTGTCGACTTTTTAAACAATGGAAAGTGTGTAAAAAAAATGGGAGAAAACGCGGACGAAGTCGCTCGCACAGCTAGTTCACTAATACGCGCCCATACTACATACTATACATACATACATAAAATCACGACTTTTTCCCATAGGGGTAGGCAGAGATCACTTCCAACGATCCACTTTTCACCTCTGTCGGAAACGTGACGTGACGGGTTGTGGACCACGTCGCCGCCATTCTGCCTTGTGCATTGTTTTAACAAGGTCATTGCGTTCCCACGAGTAGCAAGGATATATGACGAGGGAAGGAAAAGGGGAGGAAGGATACTATCGCCTCGGATGATTTGGACTGAGTCGATAGCAGCTCGAGGAGCCGGGGTCGCTTACCCGTATACCTACCGTTCACCAACCACCGGACAGATAGTTGTGACTGGTATCCTCTGACTGAACTGTACATACTATTCCTAATATTTAGATGTTTTAGCAACCTGAGACTTGTCTTTTTCTTTATTATTCTTTACTGTATCGTTTCTCGTTAAACACGTCACAAGGTAACAAGCCATTACGAGGTAATGTCCGTAATGATGACACTTAATTTGTTATTCCATTGTAATCGATTCACGTGTTCGATCAATCGATATAGGTAGCGATTAATCGATTTTCCCCTTCCTACATCCTCAGTTTAGGTATTGTTTTTTTTATCATTGCAATGGAGGAACGAAATGTACAATCAGGGTTATGTAAGTGGAGATGAGCAAGAATATCCGTTTGGTTTTTCCAGAGACAATCTTCTTCTTATCGTATGGTTGATGAACAACCTGGTGTCAGAGTTTTTAAACCGCCCGTAGGCCTCTGACATGGCTTCACACACCTTTGAAAAATTTCTCAGGTGTGCTGGTTTCCTCACGATGTTTTCCTTCACCGTTAAAGCGTCGAATGATGGTACATATGAATTTCAAATTTGAAAAACACATTGGTACCTGGCGGGGTTTGAACTGGCGACCTCTCGCATGGCACCTTAACCACTCGGCCATCGACGCTTTTTCCAGAGACAATAAGAAACAAAATATAAATAGCATTCGGACACAATCATCCCATAAATGCTTCATCTTCATTTGACTGGCTCGGTGGAACAGTGGTTAGTGACCCAGGTTCACTACCTACGGTTCCAAGAGTCGCGTTCGATTCCCACTCGGAACAAATATTTGTGTGACGTACATCAGTGTTTGTTCCGTATCTGTCTGGGTGTATTATTAAATATATTTAAGTGTATATGTGTATCCACTGTCGCTTCTGATATCCGTAACCCAAGTGCTTAAGCTACTTACCACGGGATCAGATCGATGTACATGATGTTGTGAAATATTATTATTTCATCATCATTCTCCTGCCCTTATCCCACGCTAAGTGGGGTCGGCGCAACATGTGTATTTCTTCCACTCGGGCCTATCATTCGTCATCTCTGTGTCTACTCCTTTCACTCTCATATCATCTCTCACGCAATCCATCCATGTCTTCTTCGGCCTGCCTCTACCGTTACGTCCATTGACATTCATACTCATCACTCTTCTAGTTACATGGCTTTCTTCCCTCCTCATAACATGCCCGTACCAAGCTAACCTTGCACTTCTCACCTTTTCTAAAATTGGTGCAACTTTCAGACTTCCCCTTATATATTAATTCCTAATCCTATCCAACCTTGTTACTTCACACATCCATCTCAACATACGCATCTCATTTGCATGCACCTTCCTCTCTTCATTGGTCCTGGAAGGTCTTTCCTCTCTTCAGTTCCTCTCTTCTTTGTGAAATATTTATTTGTTCATGCTAAATACCCCGGATATTTTTCAGTTGCCCCAAATATTTATTTTGGGGGAAATTTTTATAACATTTTAACGTAAAGTCAAGGCAGATGAGTAGCCTTCACTAGGCATGGGTTGTTGCCATGCCAGAGGTCGCCAGTTCAAGCCCCGCCAGGTACCAATGTGTTTTTTCATATTTGAAATTCATGTGTACCATCATTCGACGCATTAACGGTGAAGGAAAACATCGTGAGGAAACCTGCACACCTGAGAAGAAATTCTAAGGTTGCGTAGTCAACCAACCCGCACTTGGTCAGCGTGGTTGACTAGGCCTTATCGCCCCAGCAGTGGGGACGTAAATGGGCTGATGATGATGATGATGTATGTACAATCAGATGGGTATACTCTGTAGCCTTCACGATATGCGAAACGCGTTTACGTTTGATAATCGTGCGCAGGCGACCTTATATGGGGGGAGGGAACAGGACCGAGGTTGATTAAGCAACGAAACGACTGTCGAATATTGATGAGAAGACGATTAGTTGGTTTGCGATTACTATTCATAGGCTTTAAATAAGTAAACAAATAAATAATATGTTTATTTGTACCAAGAGACACACATACATATACATATAAAAAATTATAAAATAAAATAAAATAATAATTTATAACTTTATGAAAAAATATTAAACTCATATACTGTAAGACTTATAATGAACACTTAGTTGCAATAAAATCTTTGACTTTGACTTATACAAACATACACATACATAAAATCACGCCTTTTTCCCAGAGGGGCAGGCAGAGATCACTTCCTGCCATGTGCTACGGTCCTGGCACACCACTTTCGCTTCTTCCACATCCATCAACCTCTTCATGCATGCTCGTCGATTACGGGTACTTTTGATGTTCATCACACAAATATTTTTCCCGCGTGGGAATCGATACCACTACTCTTGGAACTGCAGCCATGTCACTAACCATTGTTCCCCCGATTCAGTCATAATATTTAGTCATTCCGAAACGAAAAATATTATGTAGATATAACTAAATTCGTCATCAATGACGCTGTCCCATAAATCCGTCAGACGTTAACGAAAAAAAATCTCACAAATTCGTCACGTATTCCTTCCTACCTTTGCGATGTCATACATAGATAAAAACCTTCGTGATATACTGATATATCATATGATGAGTGTGATGTATTTTGATTTAAATGAGGACGTAGCCTTGACGCTGCAAAAAATTATGGATCACGATTTGAAATTGAGTAATTCGTTTTTTTTATGTGTTTGTTACATCAATGACTTTGATTAACTCGAAGATCCTAGTTTGTCACATGATGCCCGACAATGGGACAAAAAATAATGTTTACCCGTTATCCTTACTTCCTTACTAATATTATAAATCCAAAAGTAACTCTGTCCGTCTGTCTGTCTGTCTGTTACGCTTTCACGCATAGAGAACCGATAAAAAATGAAATTTGGTACAGATTTAGTCCAGAGCCTGAGAAAGGATATAGGCTACTTTTAAACCGACTGCGCTATAAAGAAGTAATGTTTTACCCGTTAAACGTCTCTACGCGGACGGAGTCGCGGGCGGAAAGCTAGTGTAAGATAAATACTGCCTCGTTGGTCTACGGGTAGCAAGCACTGCGCAAGGACCGAGAGGTCCCCGGTTTGAGTCCGGGGTCGGGTAGAGTAGATTAGTTTTTCTGTAAAGAAATTACTCAGCATCTCGGAGTCAGAAAGTTACACGCTTATTAGGCAATCGGTTAAAAAGTAGCCTAATCCTTTTCATCATCATCATCATCATCAGGCCATTCCAGTCCACTGCTGGACATAGGCCTCCCCAAATGCACGCCACTTCTCTCTGTCCTCGGCCACTCGCATCCAGCTCCTACCAGCCGTCCTGCGCAGATCGTCACTCCACCTGGCCACAGGGCGTCCTACACTACGTTTGCCTATTTTATTTATTTATTTATTTATTTGGTACAGCAACAGAACACAAATCCAGGCTTATACAAACATTATTTTAGGTAAGAAAACAGTTAAATTTGCGCCCCGATCATAGCTGAACACGGCAATGGCATTGTATAGTTCAAACAGTTTGTAAAAATAAACTTATGTTAAAGTCCATATTACTCTGAATACATTACAAAAGGAGCAATCAAAAAGAAATAAAAGTTACACTACACAAATAACATTATAACTTGGATTTACATATTTTCAAGTAAGATAAATGAGAAAATGAAAAGATATCCAAGTCCTTACTTATATGGTTATAAGCTCTACACATACGAAAGACAGGATCATTATGTGTAGTATTCGTTCTACATGTTGGTAACGAAAACAGTTTTTGCGTTCTTTGGCTACCTCCAATTTTAAATGAAAAGTGGCTTAGAAGTTCTGCGACATCCCAATTGCAGCGTATGATTTTGTATAGGATAGATAAGTCAGATACTTGTCGTCTTGACAGAAGGGTACTCACCGCGAAATATTCAAGTCGAGCCTCATACGTGCACAGTTTGCGCCTCAAACCAAACTTACTACTCAAATAACGAAGGAAACGTCTTTGAATTGCCTCTATCCTGTCTATGTGGGTATGATACAATGGTGACCAGACAACCGAACAGTATTCCAATATACTTCTGACTAACGCAAAGAAGAGCATCAATATACTAGACGATTTTTTAAAAGGTTTTATACATCTAAAAATGAATCCCATGATTTTATTAGCTTTTGCTACTATATGATCGTAGTGATGGGTGAATGTGAGCTTACTGTCCAGCAGTACTCCAAGATCCTTTACTACATCCCGTCGATCAACTACTTCATTATTTATAAGGTAATTATAGCTAACAACGCGTTTATTTTTTGTAAACGAAATCAACACGCATTTGGATATGTTAAGAGACATGCCGTTGTCAAGGCACCATTTGTACAATTTATCTATGTCATTTTGTAATACCCCGCAATCAAGGTCCGATTTGATTTCATTGTATATTTTTATGTCATCAGCGTAAGCTATACAATTGCATGAAATTGATTTAATTAAATCATTAATAAACAGGATGAAGAGTAGAGGACCCAGATTCGAGCCCTGGGGAACTCCTGACTTCGGTACAAAAGGTGAAGACTCATATCCATGAACCCTAACAATTTGCGTGCGATTAGACAAGTATGAAGTGAGCCAGCGCAATAGAGAACCATGGATACCAACGTGAAAGGCTTTACGAATCAAGATATTGTGGTCCACTCTATCGAACGCCTTTGAGAAATCTGTGTACAGGGAATCGACTTGTGTCCGCTTATCGAAAGCAGAATTCAGATCATGGACATAACATAACAGGTTCGAAGCGGTAGAACGGCCCTTAACAAAGCCATGCTGTCGGTGACTCAAGATTTGCTTGAGATGAAAGCTAATGTGCCTATAAACCAACCCTTCAAGTATTTTTGAGAAACAGCTTAAGATACTGATTGGTCTATACTGCGTTATATCCATTTTGTTGCCGCTCTTATGGATCGGGATTACATTGGCAATTTTCCAAGAAGCCGGAAACTGGCCCGTGCTAAGGCTTTTATTAAATAATATGTAAAGAGGTTTGACGATGGCAGCAGCACACATCTTGATAAAATAGGGGGGAATAGCGTCCGGACCCGGGCCCTTAGAAACATTAAGTGACTTGAGAGCCGATTTGATTTCCGACTCTGTTACTGTGATCGAGGAAATGGTAGAACTCGATTCAGGAAAGTTGGGTGTGTAGGTAGTGTTAGCAGATTCATTGTAAACAGACGCAAAATATTTTCCAAATAGATTGGCTATATCCTTGCCGTTTTCCGCATAAACACAGCCATAGGACATATGGCTCGGTAAATCATTGGCTTTTCTTTTAGATTTAGAATAGCTCCAGAACAATTTGATGTCGTTCTTTAAACCATCCTCAATATTACAAATGTATGATTTAAAATTTGATTCGCTAACAACTTTAGCTCTAGATCTAAGCATAGAGAAAGTGTCAAAGTCACGGGGGTTCCCAAATCTCTTATACTTTTTGTGGTACTTGTCTTTCTCTTTCAGGATCCTGATCAAGGAACCAGAGAACCAGGATGGGTAGGACTTTTTAGTCCTTGATTTGGGTGTATATTTAGCTATACAGGTCCACAAATGGTCAGAGAAAATCAATAAAAAATCATCACAGCTCAAATCGGTAATCCGTTTCAATGTTAAGATAATTTGTGTGCCTGTTGTGATTTCATTTAAATTAATGTACCTATTAGTTCTGGCATGAAAGCGCGAAAGACAGTGTCATTTATGCATGGTTCGTAGTAAGTGACCCTTTCTACGGTTCCAATAGTCGTGGGTTCGATTCCCACCCGGGACAAATATTTGTGTGACGAACATCGATGTTTGCTCCGTGTCTGGGTGTGTTAATAAATATATTTAAGTGTATTTGTGTATCCACTGTTGATTCTGATATCCGTAACACAAGTGCTTAAGCTACTCACCAAGGAATCAGGTCAATGTTGATGTTGTGTAATATTTATTTATTATATAGCAGGTAGGAATGTGGATGAAGCGAAAGTGGTGTGCCAGGACCGTAGCACATGGCAGGGAGTGATCTCTGCCTACCCCTCTGGGAAAAGGCGTGATTTTATGTATGTATGTAGGTAGGTAGGTACAGTTGGTAGTGTCGGAATCGAACTGACGACTCTAGATATAAGACCAATGTTCCTATAAGCGTTCAGTTGTGACATCAAACAATCATTTGTATGGATGACACGTCTAGTTTTTATGAGGTAAAAGGCAATTGACGTCATTAGTTAAATATGGCTATCTTACTATTTAAATGACAAGTAGTTACAGTAATTCGTATGCTCGGTGGTCCTAGGTTTGATAATTTATTGACAGATCCGTCTTAGTTTAACCGTAAATCTGGTAAGTTATTGATTGAAAGATAGGTAACATATTTTGAACTTTATTCCACTTGAATAGAGTTTAATGTGAATGTTTAGTAAAATACGCTTTAACGGTGAAGGAAAATCGTGAGGAAACCTGCATACCTATGAAGAATGACACTGTAGCCAACCAACCCGCACTTGGCCAGCGTGGTTGACTAAGGCCTTATCGCCCTAGTTTAGGGTAGGTCCGCGCTTCAGGAGTGGGGACGTATATAGGCTGATTTGAAGATGATGATGAAGATGTTTAGTAACTTAAGGGGACGTTGGACAAGGCTCTGGTTTTAAAAAATAATATATCCGGGATATTTTCTATGTTATTTTATATTAATGAGCTCCGACATCAAGATCATGATCATGGCGACAGCAGCGCCGAAAAAGCGTCGATGGCCGAGTGGTTAAGGTCGTTGCTTGCCATGCGAGAAGTCGCCAGTTCAAACCCCGCCAGGTACATATGTTTTTCAAATTTGAAATTCAAATGTACCATCATTTGACGCTTTAACGGTGATGGAAAACATCGTGAGGAAACCAGCACACTTGAGAATTTATTCTACGGTGTGTGAAGCCATGTCAGAGGCCTACGGGCGGCTTAAACTCTGACACCAGGTTGTTCATCAACCACACGATAAGAAGAAGTAAACATACTACAACTATCGCCGAGAAAACCATAAGAAAGTCACCCTTAGCGACGGATACGTTAGACATTAGACAGGCGACCGCCGGAGCGGGACGGCACGCGCAGCAATTAGTGCAGAAACGTTAGAAATTGTTACACACTACCGCGAGCTGGTGTTGATGACCACTTGGGGCTCCAACGTGGATATGGAATGGAATCGAACCCGCGACTCTTGGCTCTGTAGCTAGGGACGTTATTCCCGGTAGCCCCTTAATTTGCCCCCCTCAGGGATCAACTGGGATTAAAAGTTGATAGTCACCCTTGTATTTGTGAATCGATGTCTATCTATAGGATGATCTGTATTGTAAGATTGTCATCTCACCGAACTATGAGAGTAAGGGTATAGAGAGTACACTTGTGTTTACTTGTGCACTATAATATGTCCTGCGCACTTGACTGATTTGAGACCATGGACGAAATCGGTCGATGCATTATATTTAGTTTGTTTTTTATTTATTTATTTATTCATTTTTATCCTATAAGCTAACAGTACATGACCAAAACGCTTAAAATACTTATACATCAAAGGATCGAATCCACCACTCTTGGAACCGTAACCAGGGGCGTTATACCCAGTAGCCCGCTGCTTTACTTTACTCCCTCGGGAATCAACTGGGATTAAAAGTTGATAATCACCCTAGTATTCGTGAATAAATCCCATTCTTCTCGTCTTGACAAAATCTTCCAGTTGATCCCTGATGTAGCAATGTTTAAAGGGGGGGGGGGGGGATAACCCAGTCAGGGTTACTAATCAGTATTCCACCAAACCAATAGAGCTAAGAGTAGAGCGGTATTAAATGCAGTCTCTATTCCCTCAATCCCATAATGAGGTGAGACGGCAATCATAAACTGAAGTTAGATTAGGCGCAGGACCACCGGCTTTACGTGCTTACCGAGGCATGGGCGTGCATCCCCCGACTTTTTGACTTTTTTCGGACTGAGTCATTTCTTAACAGAAAATATTATCATTGCCCTACCCTGGACTTGAACCGGGGACTTCTCTGTTCTTTCGTAGCGTTTGCTACCAATCAGTAGACAAACGAGGCAGTTACATACACGAATATATTGAAAATATATTATTAGTAATACACCCAGATATGGAACAAACAGCAATGTTCATCACACAAATATTTGTCCCGAGCGGGAATTGAACCCGTGACTTCTGGCGAGGGGAACTATCCAACACGTCATCGACCATGTTAAACATAAATATACATATTATACATGTCATAAAACAACATAACACTTTTTACACATAACAAGAAGGAACATACATTGAATTGCCACGGTAAACAAAAAACTACAAGGAAATAACTCAACAAAGAATAAGTCAATTGATGAGTAACACTCAATACTTGCTAAGCAAATGTTTAAACTCTTGAACCCCGGTACCGTAGCCATACAAAGAGAGGTCGCATACTGTTACTAGTCATTCAGTTCCTGCCTACGGGCGAAGCATTTTGATTGGATGTGTGTATGGATGTATGAGTCAGTGGATGTGGTAAGATATCATTTTTGAGATATGACGTTATTGCATTTAAACAATGGAATCGGGAAACAATCAAAATTGTCATTTATATTATTAGTAAGGTTTAAAACACGAACAATTGACTCTAAAACAATCAAAATTATTTATTTTCTTTATATAAACACGTATTTGACGGATACAATAGTTCTGCTGGCTTTTAAAGAAAGAAAGAAAGAAAAGAAAAACATTTATTGACCACGACTTGAGGTAACAATGACACATAGATACATACACAAGACACAAAACGCACACAAAGAAATAGAACACATATGCAAGGACTTTATGAGTGGTCAACGAGGTACAGGCCTCAGCATATGCCGCATCAGCCCGAGAGCCGCTATGTTTATGTTATGCAGCCTATGTATTTTAGAATGTAACATAAAAAATATATTACTTCTTCTTTCATAAAAAAAACTATAAAACGAAATCGATTCGGTTAATGGTGAGAGCCATCCGTTTCTCCACATGTCCACTGATGATGACAAGGTTTCTCCAAGCCATCATCGTAGTCAGTTAGGTAAAAAAATATTTCCAGCTTAGCATTTCCCTCCCTCATATAATCTTCAGGCGGGGCGTGAAACGGCATTTTAGCAGGCCTTCAGGGTGAGTGCGACAGGCTCAATATGGTCTATTGTGCCTGTCGACCTCATATGTGGATCTCACTACCGCTTACCATCAGGTGGAGTGAGGTCATCTTGAAGGTTGTTTTCTTTACAAAAGAAATAAAAATTAATTGCTGTTCGTTTTAGGGTGAGAACCATCCGCTTTACGGGTGAGAGCCATCCGCTCCCCCGCAAGCCCGGTGATGATGACAAGGCTCCTCCAAGCCATCATCGTTTGTCAGTTAGGAAAAAAAATTGCTGTTCATTAGTCTAACTAAAGATCGAGAACGCCCGGACCGATTTAGGTATTTTTGGTTATAAAATGTTCGTCGTAGTCCACGGAAGGTTTCAATGAGAAAATATAGAAAAAGAATCAGTATTGGCGGTATGAACGGCGGTGGTTCGCCGGGACCACTAGTAGTTAATAATAACTTTGAAGCGAATGTCCACGTCCATTGCTTATAAAGTTATGGGTAACATAAAGTATCTATGACTCAATATGATGAATACTTAGCGTCTTCGTCAAGCGGAATAAAGGAATACCAAAGTTATGATACCTATAGTGGTTGTGTACTTGAATGGTGCCTTTGAAGGTCGTGGGTTCGGATCCCAGGTAATTAAGTTGGTGCCAGCAAAAAGGCCAGAATAAAAGCATAAGTTAATTAGTTGCAACTTACAAACAAGTTAAAGAGAGATAATAATTAGCTGAGTAGGCAACACGACATAAAAAAAATATTTAAAGAATTATTGTCCTAACATCAAAATTTCCAAAACTCGCCGAGATATTACTGTTTCAATAGGCGTGACGATTGGGTCAAAATCTTATTATTCTATTTAGTCCGTAAGTTAGTTTATACAAAAATATGGGACACATATTTTTTTGTTTTTCAATTGATTGAAAAATGACAAAATTATAGCTTATCAAACTTCTGGAGTGGGGGCTTGTGACGTCACGGTTACGCAAAAATTGTACCATAACGTGACGTCATACGAAATTTCTAAGCACTATATCTTCATAATTTCTTTTGTGAAACAAATAAAAAAATACGAGTGCAATATTTTTAAATTATCTAAATAACGGACTAATTATATTTTTTAGTCGTCTCGCCTATAGCACATCATTTTGGGACCGTGCGAAGTGGGTGGAGGGAGAAATGGCGGTGATTGTCAAAAACGCATCATGTAATCTTATGAGATGTCCGTTGTTATTGCTAGCGGCGGCCGTTGGTACTAATTTCACTCCATAAGATTTAGCGAAAGAAACGCCACCAAAATGAGGGCAGCACAGTCGCGCACGCCCCCTGTACCAAAAGTGACATAAAAGTGACGTCACTCTTGATGATTTTGTATGAAACGCGTCAGAAATTTGTTCGGCAAGTATAGCAAATACATGCGTTTATGCGAACGGTTTTAAAGCAAAAGTTGTTTTAATAAGGAATATGCATAAACCCGCAATCTTGATTTTTTCAACAACTATGCAAATAGACTTCAAAATATAATATAACGTGAATTTGAAGTGGAAATCGGTTCAAAAACGAAGGCTAATGAATTAAAGTTAATATTTCATCTCTTTCTAACAAAAAGAGTTTTGTATGGATTGCGTATGGCCGTAGTGTAATTTGACGTCACCTGACGTATCGGATCTCTCTGTCTACTCAGGAACTTTAAACAGGTATATCTCTGCTGTCGTTAAAGTAAATTGAAAAATAAAATTTTATTAATATTTCTTCAATATTAAAGATTTATTTAAGATAATAAAAAAAAAGTGTGCATATTCCCTATTCTGTAATTTGAAACATGGTATTGTTTATTTTAAAAACTTTGAGATTTTGTAATGGACTCGCCCATTTAATTTTTGTTCTATTCCTCACCAATAATACCACCCGTTCTACGCATACAAATAACGACGTAAAAAAAAAATGGTATACGTTTTTGGTAGAAAGGAATGTACACAATTTAACGTCTTTGTCGTATCATTCACCAAAAAAAAAAAATTGACACAGCTTCACAAATAGTTCTAAAATAATTATTATTGCCCCTGGTTAACGTGAGATCACATGCACAATGCAAACACCCTCATCTTCCCTATTCACTCCAAACCTGACCACGATCTAGTATTAACCATCATCAGCCCATATACGTCCCCACTGCTGGGGCACGGGCCTACCCTAAACTAGGGCGATCAGGCCGCGAGTCAACCACGCTGGCCAAGTGCGGGTTGGTCGACACAACCTTAGAATTTCTTCGTAGGTTTCCTCATGATGTTTCCCTTCACCGTTAAAGCGTCGAAAAATCGTACATATGAATTTCAAATTTGAAAATACAGTGGTGGGGTTTGAATTGGCGACCTCTCGCATGGCAAGCAACGACCTTAACCACTCGGCCATTGAAGCTTATAACCATAAGTTGTATTATTTAACAGTACTTGACATACATATCCCCGCAACGCGGATTTCAACGGAGCCGTTGAGTTCGTTACACAACAGTTGGTTGCACAACTGAACTACTTTCAAGTCATCTCGACTTGTTGTTATAATTATTCACACGTAACTTGGAGGCGTGAGTTGATCTCTCTGCTGGCAGACTGGCCTGGGTTTGAGTCCGGGCGTAGTCAATTTTGTGGAACTATTTCAATTCGAACCTGTAGTTCCTGTGTTCAAACAAACAACAAACTCTTCAGCTTTATAATATTAGTATAGTCTAGCGGCCGCCTACGACCGGAAATGTGGAAGTTAAAATAGCTTAATGTACCTTGTAAAATTGTCTATGTATTAGTGAAAGTCCCGTCGAAATTGGTCCAGCCGTTTCGTAGATTAACGGGAACAAACAAAAAAGACAGACAAAAATGTTTTGAGTTATATTTTTGTTATTAATACCCGATATATAGATTCAAAACTATTTAGTAAAAGTCGTTATGTAAATATTACAAACAGACACTTCAATTTTATTAAGTTGTCATGTTTTTCCTCCCTCCTATGATCCCGGGCTCTTCAGGCGGGGCGTGAAACGGCATTTAAGCAGGCCTTCAGGGTGAGTGGGACAGGCTCAATACGAACTATTGTGCCTATCGACCTCATATGTGGATCTCACTACCGCTTACCATCAGGTGGAGTGAGGTCATCTTGTTTGCCTATTATACAAAAAAAGTTGTATAGATTCTGATCAATACTCGAATTCGATGGCAAAATCAAACGTATTCAGCTCAAAATACGGCCACAAAAGGACCGTTTTCAATAGAATGTAGGTTATACTTACTGAAGTATACTATGATATACTTATATATGTACTTATTTTATTTTTTATGTAAGTATTTCGCGTTCGTCTCGTGTGTATGTGGCGTCACATCCGCTTCCGAGACTCGGACTTTCTCCGAACGTACAGTTTTGCCGCTTGCAATACTCTTCGGATTGTATGAATGTTTCGGATAACTGTCCACGCATAGTAAGTTGTCAACTATACAACACTGCCTCGTTGGTATATTAGTAGCAAGTGCTATAGCGATAGGTCCCCGGTTCGAATCCGGGGCGGGGCAAAATTTGTGTGAGCTTTTCTGTTAAGAAATTACTCAGCCTGGAGTCAGGAAGTTGGCGTGCCTCTGAAAGCACGTCAAGCCGGTGGCCCTACGCCTGATTTCTCATCGGTCATCATGTCGGATTACCGTCGAACTATGAGAGTAAGGGAATAGAGAGTTCACTTGTGTTAGCGCTTACTTTTTGTGCACTATAGTATGTCCTGCGCACTTGACTGATCTCTATAGAGATCGGCCGCCATGGCCGAAATCGGTCGGACGCCTTACGCCTTATTTTTTACTACATTCCTTAGCCAGGCGATATTTTAGCATTCCATCTAATATTATACGGTTCGTTGTTACAAATATATAAACGTATATAATATATATATATGTTAAGAGACATAACTGTCAATGTTTTGTCAACTAAAATGCTGTTTTAATAACTACACTACGTAATCATTTGTACACAGTCCAGAATCATTAGTCATCAGTAATTTGTAAACTGACGATTGATTGATCATAATTGTATTGTAATAAGCTATTTAGCTTATTCAATGATGGTTTTCGTGTACAAGAAATTCACTAGATGGCAATACTTAGGCGTGAGGTCCAACTGCAGCATGATTGGTTATTTTTGACGTGACATTGACAGACATGTCAATTCTCCAATCATTCAGATTGGAGAAATGACACGTCTGTCAATGTCATGATGACTGGCTCGGTGGAACAGTGGCTAGTGACCCAGGATTACTACCTACGGTTCCAAGAGTCGTGGGTTCGATTCCCACTCGGGACAAATATTTGTGTGACGAACATCGGTGTTTGTTCCGTGTCTGGGTGTATTATTAAATATATTTAAGTATATTTGTGTATCCACTGTCGATTCTGATATCCGTAACACAAGTGCTTAAGCTACTTACCACCGGATCAGATCAATGTAAGTAATGTTGTGAAATATTTATTTATTTATTTTATAATTATTTGAATCATGTGAATAATTTGGCAAATGACTAATATTATAATTTTAAATTGTCACGGTTACACACATTAGAAAACAAAACAACATAGTAAATATCTCGGACACTTTCAGTTTTCTAATGACTAATTGTATGGTAAACTAGTTTAATATACTTAAAAACCTTTCTCTTGAATCCCTCTATCTATTGAAAACCCCATCAATATCCGTTGCGCAGCATTGAAGATTGAAGCATACATACATACATTACTTACACACGGACAGACGCGGGCAGATGGCGCTGATTGCTTGAAAAAGCATGTGATCTCGGAAACGGCCCTAACGATTTCGCTGAAATTTGATGTGTGGGGGTTTTCGGGGACCAGAAATCGATCGACGCTTTAACGGTGAAGGAAAACATCGTGAGGAAACCTGCACACCTACGAAGAAATTCTTAGGTTGTGTAGTCGACCAACCCGCACTTGGCCAGCGTGGTCGACTAAGGCCTTATCGCCCTAGTTTAGGGTAGGCCCGTGCCCCAGCAGTGGGGACGTATATGGGCTGATGATGATGATGATGAAATCGATCTAGCTCAGTTATGTCTTTTTTTCTAACTGACTTGTCATCATCACCGGACTTGCGGGGGAGTGGATGGCTCTCACCCCTACTTGGAGAAGCGCATGCTTATATGCAGGACAACGTCTGTCGGGTTCGCTAGTGTTATATATGTATGTATATGTTAGCTACCGGATAACCGTAAGTGTGGAAACGGTCGCGAACGCACGCGGTCGATATCTCGTTGGCAAATAGCGCGTGCCGCAATTACCGATAATGGGGTTAGGGAGGGGCGCGACACGCTACCGGTTATATCGGTTAATTCCGAAACTTGATGCTTTTACACGGGAAATCTGACTTAATATCGATTACGGTCAATCGACGGGTCTAGTCGTCGTATGACGCTATCAGGATGAACCTACTCCACGTGATGATAAGCGGCCCAGGCTTAGACAAAGTAACAATATCGAAACGATAACGAAGTTCGAAAAGAACAAAATGTATGGGATTGACCACGTGATTTATCGCGTCTAATGTCAATCCCATACATTTTATTCTTTTCGAACTTCGTTATCGTTTCGGTATTGTTACTTTGTCTACGGGGCCAGATGCTTTTACCCGAGAAATTTGACTTAATATCGATTACGGTCAATCGACGAGTCCAGTCGTGGTATGCTGCCCTTTTTTAGGGTTCCATACCTAACAGGCACTAAAAGGTAAAAACGGGACCCTATTATTACTAAACCTCCGCCGTCCGTCTGTCTGTCTCCACGCTGTATCTCATAAACCGTGAGCTAGAAAGCTAAAATTTTTACAAATGATGCATTTCCGGTGTCGCTATAACGAAAATTTGATAAAGATAAAATTTATACAATAAACGTGTTTTTTGTTTCAATAATTGGTATTGTACCCTTCATGTGCAAATCCGACCTGGCTGGTTTTTTTATTGTATAGAAGAGAACTATATACATATCAGGATTACGTATTTTGTTCATTTTACGTACACACAAAGGAAACCATATTTCCGAAACAGGATTTTAGCACTAAATTAAAGATCCACCGATAAATCTTTTATCGGTATGTACCTCACTAATTTACCGATAAATCCTCGCTAAAAATCGATCGTTTCGCATCACTAGCCACAGGAATTGCCACGTTTTCCGGTTGGCCAAGGACCATCGCTTCCCTTCCGAGGTGTTACCCAACTGTGTGACGAAATGGAGGTAATGTTTTGTACCTTCAATGTTGTTACGTGCTATGCAGTTGGAGCACGTTAAGCCGGTGGTCCTGCGCCCGATCTCTCATCGGTCATGTGAATATCGGATCGCTGTCGCGCCGAACTATGAGTGTGAGAGAACAGAGAGTGCACTTGTGTTTGCGCACACTTGTGCACTATAATATGCGCAGTTCATCCATTTAGGTTGACAAATATGGCTAAAATTGGTTAGATACGGAACTCTTCAAGCGCGAGTCGCACTTGACCGTTTTAAATAATTTATAATAAACTAGTGACCCGCCCTCGCTTCGCTTCGGGTAAATTTTACATACAAACCTTCCTTAAGAATCACTCTATCTATTATTAAAAACCGCATCAAAATCCGTTGCGTAGTTTTAAAGATCTAAGCGTACATACGGACATACAGCGAAAGCGACTTTGTTTTATACTATGTATTGATTGATTAATTATTTTTTAACCTTTACATGCATTTTAGTACATAAACTATGTTACAACAGATATCAATATAATTGAATTAATTCAAAGTTGTATTTCATTGTTACAGGTAATTATAACAAAAAAACTGCAGCAGGTTTTGCAGACAAAGGATTATGCAAATATAATAATACATTACTTGCCTCGTTATTTACACAAAGAAACAAGTGCACTTGGGTGTGCGCACTTGTGCACTACAATATTACGAGATGACTACCTGTAAAGGTCAAATTAGAAGTACCCGTAATCGACGAGCGTGCATGAAGAGGTTGATGGATGTGGATGAAGCGAAAGTGGTGTGCAGTAGCGCTACCATGAGTTTAAACGTTACGGGCTCGATATCGCCTACGTAAATATGTCTATGAAAAACTTGTACAGCGCCGCTGGTGGTTACGCCAAGAACTAAAGTCGGTCGTATGAAAAAAAAACAATTCGACAGGTTTTTAACGTACGTAAGTTTTCGATAGCTAACTCATGGTACCGCTACTGATTTCCGTAACACAAGTGCTTAAGCTACTTACATCGGAATCGGAGCAATGTGTGTGATGTTGTGTGATTATTTTTTCATCGAGATTAGTATCCTAACAAGACCTGACATTGAAATTACTAATCTCACATTCTAATTGCAGAAATAATATTAAATCAGAACCTAATTGTGAATTGTGGGCTGAGTAACATGAAACAATGTTCAGAAAATAAATAATCGTGGGATAGAATGTACTGCATTGCGCAACCATCTTTGTTCATAGTTTTAGTTTAGCTATTGTGCATGCTTATCAATGCTTTTGGCAATGATATATTAAACTATATACATATAGATATGTTACCATAGTAATAAGGAATATGCATAAACCGGAAATCTTGATTTTTTCAACAACTTATGCAAATAGACTTCAAAATATAATACAATGTGAATTTGAAGTGGAAATCGGTTGAAAAACGAAGGCTTTATAATTAATTAAAGTTAATTTTCCATCTCTTTCTTACAAAACAGAGTTTTGTATGGATTGCGTATGGCCGTAGTGTAATTTGACGTCACCTGACGTATCGGATCTCTCTGCCTACTCAGGAACTTTAAACAGGTATATCTCTTTAGAAAACTGAAAGTGTCCGGGATATTTACCATGTTGTTTTGTTTTAATGAGCTCCCGATATTTCGGCACTGTTGCAAGCGCCATGATCACGGGTGAACTGTAGGACTGCGAGAATGACGGTAGGTCTAAGGGCAGACATATCGGTCTACCCTCTTTCTAAGTCTTTTATTACGCACGACACCACTACCATCGTTCACAATATTGTCACTCCGAATTCGATCACGACACACTACACTCACGGTATCACATCTTTCTTCCTCGAAAACGGACACATTTTTGTTTTACATAAACGTATTACTGGATGCCATACATTCGACAGTTGAAACCCATCTTCACGATTGAAGTTTTCAATCTTTGAAAACTTCAATCGTGAAGATGGGTTTCAACTATGGGTTTCAATCTTTGAAAACTTCAATCGTGAAGATGGGTTTCAACTGTCGAATGTATGGCATCCAGTAATACGTTTATGTAAAACAAAAATGTGTCCGTTTTCGAGAAAAAAGAAGTGATACCGTGAGTGTAGTGTGTCGTGATCGAATTCAGAGTGACAATATTGTGAACGATGGTAGTGGTGTCGTGCGTAATAAAAGACTTAGAAAGAGGGTAGACCGATATGTCTGCCCTTAGACCTACCGTCATTCTCGCAGTCCTACAGTTCACCCGTGATCATGGCGCTTGCAACAGTGCCGAAATATCGGGAGCTCATTAAAACAAAACAACATGGTAAATATCCCGGACACTTTCAGTTTTCTAATGTGTGTGTAACCCATGACAGTTTAAAATTAGGTATATCTGCTGTCGTTAAATTATATTCATTTTTCTTCAACATTAAACATTTATTTAGGATGATAAAAAAAATGTGTGCATATTCCCCATTTGCGCCCTGCAATTTTTTGACATTTGCCTGACATATGAGACAAAATATGCGAAAAAACACGCGAATCAAAGATATAGCTATATCACAAGGTACCCCAAATTGGGACAGATTTGTATTTCCCTACTTGCGCGTTTATAATACACATAACTGCCTCTTGTTTATTAAGGCATGGAACGCCCTTCCAGCTCATGTTTTCCCTCCCTCCTATGATCCCGGGCTCTTCAGGCGGGGCGTGAAACGGCATTTAAGCAGGCCTTCAGGGTGAGTGCGACAGGCTCAATATGGTCTATTGTGCCTGTCGACCTCATACTTGTATCTTACTACCGCTTACCATCAGGTGGAGTGAGGTGCATCTTGTATGCCTATTAAAAAATTATACTAGTGACTCGCACTCGCTTCGCTATGGGTATATTGTACATCCTAAACCTTCCTCTTAAATCCCTCTATTAAAAAAAACCTCGGGGACTGCCGCGGTATAGCTATTGCACAGCATCGTCCGATTTCGGAGCAGCTCGTCTCGATTCGTGCGAGTTTCGTAGAGTCGTACAATACGTCTAACCGCACGCACACAAACACCGTGCCGAAGTCTACCGAACTGAAACGACGTTAGACGATTGTGAGGTTTTTTTCGTTAGGGAATTTCTTGGTTCGGTCGCCGCGCTCAAAGCCCGCGATAAAAGCTATGCAATAGCTTAAAAATAATACTAGTGACTCGCACTCGCTTCGCTTTGGGTATATTAAATCCCTCTATTTTAAAACCGCATCAAAATCCGATGTGTAGTTTTAAACATTTTAGCATACAAAAGGACAGACAGACGGAGAAAGCGACTTTGTTTTATATTATGTAATGATAATTGGCTTTTAGACTGTCCGTTTGTATAATACGCATAGATATGCTTAGACTTACCCGTAATCGACGAGCATGCATGAAGAGGTTGATAGATGTGGATGAAGCGAAAGTGGTGTGCCAGGACCGTAGCACATGGTAGGAAGTGATCTCTGCCTACCCCTCTGGGATTCTACGACTTGACTGGCTCGGTGGAACAGTGGTTAGTGACCCTGGCTGCGTACCTACGGATCTAAGAGTCGTAATAGCAATAAATTAAATATCTGGATCGATTGCATACAATCGACAACTCAGCTGAAACAAATTACAATTTAAATGCACATCGATTTCGCGTAGAGTGTAATGGGCGTACACGCAATATTTTCACAGTATAGATCATTTTTAGTTGGTATATTCTCGTAGTATGCAGTGTACGTAAATTATAAAACAATATGCCGTTGTATTTTTCCCTTAATTGTATTGCCGTATCTAGGCACACCGCAGCGTATCAAAAGCCAAGTTCAAATAAAGGAGCTGGCTAGCAAGCGCCAAGTGTATCATTACATGAATCACTTGTTGCCAAATCGTAGGGGTGAGAGCCATCCACTCACCCGCGAGTCCGGTGATAATGACGAGGCTACTCCAAGCCATCATCGTATGTCATGGAAAAAGGTCGACAGGCTCAATATGGTCTATTGTGCCTGTCGACCTCATACTTGTATCTCACTAGCGCTTACCATCAGGTGGAGTGAGGTCATCTAGGGAGTCTTTCATTTTAAAAGTACTGTGGAAAACCGAATTTATAGTCATAATGCTTATTAACTTGTAAGTTACGCAAAATTTAATACCTTCTAGTTACAAAGTGAAGGGCTTAGTAAGTAGGTCGCCATTATCTCAGATAATCTATCAAAAAAAGCCTTTAAACCCAACTTCAACCGTCTTGCGATATAACCCTGAACTGAATCCGCAGAGGCCTAATGCAACACGGTTGACAGGTCATGTTACCAGACTGGCTTAAAAGGCGTATTTTAATAAATAAAACAATATCACACAACACAACATACATTGTTTTGATACCGAAGAAAGTTGCTTTAGCACTTTAATAGAATTAGAAATTATTTATTGACCACATAACATACAGACCATAACATATACACATATTAACACTTGTGTTACGGATAAAACAACAGTCGTATACATATACTTCATCAGCCCATATACGTCCCCACTGCTGGGGCACGCGCCTACCCTAAACTAGGGATCAGAAACTAGGGATCAGGCCTTAGTCAACCACGCTGGCCAAGTGCGGGTTGATCGACTACACAACCTTAGAATTTCTTCGTAGCCGCGCAGGTTTCCTGACGATGTTTTCCTTCACCGTTAAAGCGTCGCATAATCGTACATATGAATTTCAAATTTGAAACAGTGGTACGTGGCGGGGTTTGAACTGGCTACCTCTCGCATGGCCAAAAACGACTTTAACCACTCGGCCATCGATGCTTTCACATATACTTACTTAAATATAATAATGCACAGACACGGAAGAAAGACTGATGTTCATCATACAAATATTAGTTCCGAGTAGGATTCGAACCAGGGTCACTAACCACTGTACCACCGAGCCAGTATGTATCATGCATATATGTATGTATACATACGTATGCATTCTTATTCCCAATGGCTGCAGTTCGACCTCTCTCCGTCGGAGGCATGAACCTCGGACTCTGCGCGCGTGCGCCGCATACGAACGATGCATTAAGCCACTGGGGCCGTGTGACGTCAGAGCGGCGGTCGTAACGGTCCGGTAGTGGAGAAGCCAAGTCATGTGAAATGATAAAAAAATATTACACAACATCACATACACTGATCTGATCCCGTGATAAGTAGCTTAAGCACTTGTGTTACGGAAATCAGGATCAACAGTGGATATACAAATAAACTTAAATTTATTTAATAATACACCCAGACACGGAACAAACACCGATGTTCGTCACACAAATATTTGTCCCGAGTGGGAATCGAACCCACGACTCTCGGAACCGCAGCTTATGAACGTGAGTCACTAACCACTGTTCCACCGAGCCAGATAATGATCATAGATTTTCTAGTATTGGCTTTAGTTTGCTTGACGGAAATAAAAATAGAATATTCGGGCCTATTACTTGGATATTATCAAATATAAAATACAAAAGAAAAGTAATTATTTTATCTTATTATTCCTAGTTAATATACTAGCTGTGCCCGCGAATTCGTTTGCGTGGACTACAGGATTTTACATACAAAAGTTATTTCCCAATTACTTATGTTCCCGTAGGAATTTTGCAATATCGCGTAGCTTTACGTTAATTAGAGTACCAGTATGCCAAATTTCAACTATTTATCTTGCGCCGTTTAGATTATTTCATACAAAAGTTTTATATGAAAGTGGAAGTGGAAAATCTGTTGTTTTGACTATCTTCCTCTCAATGTTTCCATATTTTCTCACCGCTTAAATCTTCCCAATGCAAACTTTGTTTGAGCCCAGCAAGGTGACAAATGAAACGAAACAAATGTTCCAAATTCAAATATAATAATATTGAGGCATCATCAATGGTACATAGTGAGCCTAATGTAAGCGGCCTAGCCCGGGGGTATATAAGGCACTCGGGAAAAATGTTGATACCGCGATGCAGGATTCAAATTTCGAACGCTACGTGAACAATTTTAAACCATACTTACTTGATGCGTACCATTCTTGGCGGGCTGGACGTTTGTCACTTGACTCTCACTTTAACCGTAAACAAACTTTAAGACGAAATTTTGCCAAATCGGTTCAGCTGTAATCGAGTTTTAGCGAGACTGACAAACAGCAGTTCATTTTTAATTATTTAGATGGAAGATAGATTAACAATAGTATCCCAACTTGGCTTTCACACTACCGTGCGCCCTCCGATCTGATTGACATGCTGTCCCCAAGGCAAGAGACGTGCGGTCACGAACGCTGACAAGGATGGAAAATACTAATTACATATTGAAACATCTACCAGGATTGTAGCTTTATATAGAAGGTTAAATAATGGTACCTAAATACGTAAAAATAAGGCGTCCGACCGATTTCAGCAATGGCGGCAGATCTCAATTGAGATCAGCTAAGTGCGCGCAAACACAAGTGCACTCTCAATTCCCATACTCTCATAATTCGGTGAGACGGCAATCCGACATGACCGATGAGAGATCAGGCGCAGGACCACCGGCTTAAAGTGCTTTCCGAGGCACGGGCGGTCAACCGCCAACTTCCTAACTCCGGGCTGAGTAATTTCATTACAGAAAAACTCACACCAATTTTGCTCGAACCGGGGTCCTCTAGGTCCTTACGCAGCGCTTGCTACCAATAGACCAACGAGGCAGTCAGTATATAAAAAATCGTACATACATGCATAGTATCATGCCCTTTTCTCAGAGGGCTATTTCAGCTAGTCCCTACCTCCCCTTTCCACTCCCGAACGACACGTGCTGGACAGCGCTGCCATCCACATACAATGCAGGCGCTGGTGGCTCGGACTAAGAGGTTTAGTTCCTCTTTTCTGCCACGTGTCATTAAGGCATGGAATGCCCTTCCAGCTCATGTTTTCCCTCCCTCCTATGATCCCGGGCTCTTCAGGCGGGGCGTGAAACGGCATCTAAGCAGGCCTTCAGGGTGAGTGCGACAGGCTCAATATGGTCTATTGTGCCTGTCGACCTCATATGTGGATCTCACTACCGCTTACCATTAGGTGGAGTGAGGTCATCTTGTTAGCCATTTACAAATATGAGATGTTTCGTTTTGCTTTGATGTTATCGCCATAGTTTAGGGTAGGCCCGTGCCCCAGTGGCGACGTATGTTGGCTGATGATGATGATGAACTATCTATATTAAAGTATATCTTTCTAAAGTGCATTAAAGTATATTAAGAATTCTTTGATATTTCTCAAAAAAGAGTGTCAAGTCGTTAACGTAACTACAGCTCAAAATAGCTTGACGCTTACGCAACACTTCAGTTATTACAATAGGTATTGTTAAACTCGAATTCATACAATAATAGACCTTAATCGCATTCGTTTACTCATTCCCTATACTTTCTATGGGCCCATTAGTATTCGTTGGCCAATTGAAATGTACACTTTCTTCTTTGATGCTTTCACGTCGACGAGTCTGATATAACAACAACTGGAAGTTAAAACAATTAATAATTTAGTAATTGTTTATAGTACAGTTATTTAGTATTTTTACCTGGAAAGTTCCCCGGGAGTTTTAAAATTTGGCAATTTTATAGATTTTTGTATGCTCTTGCCAAATTTCAACTTTGCTACCTCGCATGGCTGCCGCTCGCGCCACCATTTTGAAAAAATAGCGCCCAAAAGCAGTTTTTTGATAATAATTGAAAATAATTCGGGCGCATTTTACAGGAAAATCATATTGAACAAAATAAAAGTAGAGAAAACTTCCTACAATTTATGTCTTTTCTTTCCTAAATTCAATAGTTTCGGCGTAGGAGCGCCGTTATCAAATTAAATTAGTTGGATTCTCATGATGACTTATTGATTTAACTAAATATTAGTCTTTATATTATGTAGGTCTACACGCGATATTAGGAGTAGCAAATACACAGCTTGCTCGCGACCATGATTGGTGCAACCCAGTCGAAACGTCGGGCAGTAAGTAGCTATGTATTAGCTACTCCTACTATCGTGTGTAGACACCTAAAGACTAATATTTAGAGTAATGGAACGCGAAAGTCTAAAATCTTCATTGATGTAAGTGATTTGGTTTTATCAATATCTGATGTAAAATATGGTGTTGACCTATTTCAATGGAGATCAGTCAACTGCGCATATTATAGTGCACATGCGCACTCTCTGTTCCCTTACTCTCATAGTTCGGTGAGAGGGCAATCCGACATGAAAAATGAGAGATCGGGCGCAGGACCACCGGCTTAACGTGCCTTCCGAGGCACGGGCTTGCATCCGCCAACTTCCTGTTTCCGAGCTAAGAAATTTCTTAACAGAAAAACTTACACAAATTTTGCCCGACCCCGGATTCCAACTAAGGACCTCTCGGTCCTAACGCAGCACTTGCTACCAATAGACCAATGAGGACGACACAGTATTTGAATGAGTTGTTCAACACAAGTGTTAAAGAGACATGAGTGGGCCAAAGTGCCTTGGCTAGTAATATTTGTTTTTATTCTTCAATTCTTAGAGATGTACAACCATACGCAAGCGTTTAAACCGGTCTTTAGAAGACAAGACGATTCTTGAGAAATATTATAAATTTACAACACGATTATATCAGGAATTTATTCTTAGAACGAATTTACTTGGTGTACAGTTGGTTGTTCATCCGAGTTGAATTCGCCATTTTGTTTCGAGGATTGACCACATTATTCTTCTGCCTGTTAAGGTTTTCACCTGATAAACGTTCAGATAGTTATTGTTCTAATGAGATGATTGGTTTAATGGTGCATCTCCAGTACTAAGAGTCGTGGGTTCGATTCCCACCCGGGACAAATATTAGTGTGATAAACATCGGTGTTTGTTCCGTGTCTGGGTGTGTTATGAAATATATTTAAGTATATTTGTGTATCTACTGTTGATTCTGATTTCAGTAACACAAGTGCTTAAGCTACTTATCATAGAATTAGATCAATGTCTCGTATGTGATGTTGTGTAATATTTATATTATTTTATCTTCATCATCATCAGCCCATATACGTCCCCACTGCTGGGGCACGGGTCTACCCTAAACTAGGGCGATAAGGCCTTAGTCAACCACCCTGGCCAAGTGCGGGTTGGTCGACTACACAACCTAAGAATTTCTTCGTAGGTGTGCAGGTTTCGACACGATGTTTTCTTTCACCAAAGAGTCTAATAATCGTTCATATGAATTTCAAATTTTTAAAACACAGTGGTATGCGGTGGAGTTTGAACTAGCGACCTCTCGCATGGCAAGCAACGACCTTAACCACTCGGCCATCGACGCTTTATATTATTTATTATTATTTATCTTAAAACCCTAAAAGATGTACCTTTCACGGTCAGATTTGAACCTACTTCCTTCATATCAAAAGTCAAGGTTCTATCCATCCCACAACATAGTACTCTCGTTCAAGTACCAATATATGTATGTATGTATGTTTGTCCGGTTCTATTTATATCTGTGTTTACGATCGTATCATGGGTTTGCTTACAAGGACGTTTTAACGGACAGACGCGAGATATTACTATGTAATAACTTACGAACACACAACTTCTCCTTTACATATGGTATATTTCAGGTGACTGCCTCGTTGGTCTATTGGTAACAAGCGCTGCGTAAGGACCGAGAGGTCCCCGGTTCGAGTCCGGCGTCGGGCAGAATTTGTGTGAGTTTTTCTGTAAAGAAATCACTCAGCCCGGAGTCTGAAAGATGGCGGTTGAACGCCCGTGTCTCGGAAAGCACGTTAAGCCGGTGGTCCTGCGCCCGATCTCTCATCGGTCATGTCGGATTGTCTCACCGAACTATGAGAGGAATAGAGAGTGCAACTGTGTTTGCGCGTACACTTGTGCACTATAATATGTCCTGCGCACTTGGCTGATCTCCATTGAGATTGGCCTTACAAATATTTGTCCTAAGTCCAAAGGTTTAAACCTACTAGTCTTGAGTCTCCCCAACTAGTTTTTGCTTAGCCCAAGGACTAGTACAACTAGTGAGGATTATACCTGTGTTTGTGTTAAGTCAACCAGTTTGCGAATAGCAAAAAATAGTGTCAAGGGTATATTATACTAAGATGAGAGGGTTCCGTATATGGCGATTGAAGAATAAGTGTTCTTTTTATCGGTATAAGCGCGACTTAGCGTGCAATCGTAGACATTATTCTATTTTTAACTCAGTGTCAGGGTAAAAAGTAGTTGTATAGCTTTTCTTAGTAACATCTAAATCTGTTTTGCGTTCATATATACATATATAGGTAATACACACACATATATATACATAGAATCACGCGTTTTTCCCATAAAGGTAGGCAGAGATAACTACTTAAAGTTGCGTTAAAGCCCTGTTTATTATTCCAAATAAAAAATCTTTGGGGGTTTGTTCTGTAATAAAAACTATTTTACATCCTTTCGGGGACTATGAGACTAAAACTATCTGTTCAACGGATTTAATTCGTATCAGTTTACTCTACAGATTTAAAATAAATTAAAAACCTTTTAATAAATAATAAGTCAAAAATTTATTCAATTGAATCCTTTTAAATAATTTTAAGTTAAAAATATTAAAATTATGCTAAATCATAAATAAATAAATATTACACAAGATCATATACATTGATCTGATCCCGTGGCTTACCACGGGCTAGCTTAAGCACTTTTAACGGGTAAAACATTACTTCCTTATAGCGCAGTCGGTTAAAAAGTAGCCTATAACCTTTCCTAGGCTCTGGACTATATCTGTACCAAATTTCATTTAAATCGGTCCAGTACTCTATGCGTGAAAGCGTAACAGACAGACAGACAGACAGACAGAGTTACTTTCGGTTTTATAATATTAGTAAGGAAGTAAGGATTTTGTGTCATAGGAAGGACAAAAGGTTCTTTCGTGTCTCTTTTGAACCCTAAAACACATTTATGACTAATAGGATATTTTAAAAACATGCAATTATACC
Source organism: Maruca vitrata (assembly GCA_039566165.1). Classification (NCBI taxonomy): domain Eukaryota; kingdom Metazoa; phylum Arthropoda; class Insecta; order Lepidoptera; family Crambidae; genus Maruca; species Maruca vitrata. Next base: position 2,884,866 of record CM076937.1, on the reverse strand, counting down.
GACCAGCCATTTGTTAAAGCACGTCTTCAGTAAGTACCAAGTATTTTTACTCAAAAATGGCCATTTAAGGAGTTTTTTAATTACTATAATAAGCTAACACTATTGTGGTTAATTTCGTTTCATTATCATTATTTTTATTAACTTGCCGTAGCCTTGGGAATTGATTTAAGTAGCGTCTAGGAAATACAAGTATAGATAAATGTCACACAATGTCACATTGATTTGATGGTAAGTAGTTTAAGCACTTGTGTTGTAAATATCAGAAACAGCAGTGGTTTACACAAATACATATATAAAACATTAATAATAATTAATAAATAAATCATTCATAAATAAGTATATGATTTATTTAAATTTGAATGTGCATGTGTAATATGTTACTGACTCCTGAGTGGTTTAGATTCAAATTAGCCCGGCAGATGGCACTGTTTTCGGTATCTAGAATTTTAAATGGCAATATTAATTAAAGTCCCAGCTGGGAATCGAACCCATGACTCCTAGCTAGACAGGGGTCACCAAACGCGCCATCCAGCAGTCATATTTATCCTTACTAATATTATAAATCCGAAAGTAACTCTGTCTGTCTGTCTGTTACGCTTTCACGCATAGAGTACTGAACCGATTTAAACGAAATTTGGTACAGATATAGTCCAGAGCCTAGAAAAGGATATAGGCTACTTTTTAACCGACTGCGCTATAAAGAAGTAATGTTTTACCCTTTAAACATCTCTACGCGGACGGAGTCGCGGGCGGAAAACCAGTTTTATATAATTAAAATCCATTCTCTTGGATCCCTCTTTCTATTAAAACAACCGCATAAAAATCCGTTGCCTAGTTAAAAGAATTAAGCATACATAGAAATATGGGAACAGAAAAAGCGAATTTGCTTTATACATGCTATGTAGTGATGTATATTGTTCGCGCAAGTAATAGGCAATACTAAAGTCACGGATAACATAACTAAAGTTTTCTTGGTGAATAATCGGACTGACGTAGTTGCAAATACAGGTCAACACATTACCTCACACATGAACTACAATATTAAGATGTTGCAGTACCATTTAGTTAACATTAACCGCTTTAACCGCATCCTGACCTACACAGTGGAATAAAGTGGTCCAAATCAGACCCAAACTGACCCAATGGCGTGTTGGCAACTGATGCAACAGTCGGAGTCAACGCAAAAGGTCAGTCGGTTACACAGTAAACACTTTCTAATGATTTATTGCGAATACTTTTTGTTAATTGGCGACTCGTTGTATACTTATGGCTCGGTGGAACAGTGGTTAGTGACCCAGGTTCACTACCGACGGTTTGATGAGTCGTGGGTTCGATTCCCAACGGGATTAATATTTGTTTGACGAACATCGGTGTTTGTTCCGTGTCTGGATGTTATTTATAAAATTTAAGTATATTTGTGTGTCTGATTGATTCTGATATCCGTAACGCAAGTGCTTAAGCTACTTACCACGGGATCAGATCAATGTATGAGATGTTGATTCTTAAACGCTTTGTATATTTTTTTTTAGAAAATTTGACATTGACATAAATACTTGATCAGTGAACAAACAAAAATAAATGTTTAGGGATCCGTAATCTATCACTATACATTATAAAGCAAAGTCCCGCGTATGTCTGTCCCTATGTATGCTTAAATCTTAAAACCTACACAAGGGATTTTTAAAGCGGTTTTTTTGTGCGATCGATTTCGGCTATGGTGGCCATTTTCATTAGAGATGAGCCAACTGCGCATAAAATAATGTAGTGCACAAGTGTACGCGCAAACACAAGTGCACTCTCTGTTCCCTTACTCTCATAGTTCGGTGAGACGGCAATCCGACATGGCCGATGAGTGATCGGGCGCAGGACCACCGGCTTATCGAATAATAAAATATACGGAATCTTTGATACATTAATCCAATTCGTCGTAGTCGAAAACTCATGGCAGCTTACAATGTTCCAAGATTGCTTCTTTTTTGAATATTCGACATTGGCAGACGAAACATCGGTAGAGTTTATCATTAAAATTACGATCGATGCCATTTTGTAATGTTAAATTGATATAAATCATGTCTTTCATAAAATGTTTAGTCCCGAAGATCTCTGTAATGATTAGCTAACTGGAAATGTTATGGTGGATAAAGTATGTAACCAAAGACAGGTGCGTAATTTTTCATTTATATTATACTAGCTTCCCGCCCGCGACTTCGTCCGCGTAGAGACGTTTAACGGGTAAAACATTACTTCCTTATAGCGCATTCGGTTGAAAGGTAGCCTATAACCTTTCCTAGGCTCTGGACTATATCTGTACCAAATTTCATTTAAATCGGTCCAGTACTCAATGCGTGAAAGCATAACAGACAGACAGAGTTACTTTCGGATTTATAATATACTAGCTTTCCGCCCGCGACTTTGTCCGCGTGGAGACGTTTAACGGGTACAACATTACTTCCTTATAGCGCAGTCGGTTAAAAAGTAGCCTATAACCTTTCCTAGGCTCTGGACTATATCTGTGCCAAATTTCATTTAAATCGGTCCAGTACTCTATGCGTGAAAGCGTAACAGACAGACAGACAGATAGACAGACAGACAGAGTTACTTTCGGATTTATAATATTAGTAAGGATTTTTTTCTTTATAAAAGGTTATCAAGATGACCTTACTCCACCTGATGGTAAGCGGTAGTGAGATCCACATATGAGGTCGACAGGCACAATAGACCATATTGAGCCTGTCGCACTCACCCTGAAGGCCTGCTTGAATGCCGTTTCACGCGCCGCCTGAAGAGCCCGGGAACGTAGGAGGGAGGGAACACATGAGCTGGAAGGGCATTCCATTCCTTAATGACTCGTGGCGGAAATGAGGGGGCTGGAAAGATTTTATGGCCATCGAGCCTTTATTCTAAGCCATATTTGTGTCAATGTCAGAGATGTTCTATAAGTTTAAAATAGAACGCAGGCGTTCAGTATTTGTTTGTTCTTGGTCCAAGAGCTGGCTGAAAATACGGGCCGATCAGTTAACATAATGAAATGTTTTTTAAAAGTTAGTACTTATATCTAGAATGACAAATATCATTGTGTGTCTGGGTGGAACTTGTGCATAAGTTTTATACGTGTTGTCTCTGGAGCATTTTTGCGACAATAACTGTACCAATGGAGTAACACTTTCAAATTATTTTCTAATATCCAAATAAATGAAAAGTTTTGTTTTTAAATTAAAAATTTTAATCATTTTGTTTCCTCATTCAATACCGCTCCCATCACATACATTGATCTGGTCCCGGGGTAAGCTTAAGCACTTGTGATACGGATATCAGAATCAACAGTGGATATACTAATATAAGTATTTACTAACACACCCAGACACAGAACAAACACCGATGTTCGTCACACATATATATTTGTCCCGAGTGGGAATCGAACCCACGACTCTTGGAAAACATCACCTAGATCTGAATCAACCATAAATTCCAAAAATCATTACTTATCCGTAAGACATACATACATAAAATCACGCCTTTTTCCCAAAGGGGTCGGCAGAGATCACTTCCAGCGATCCACTTTTCACCTCTGTGGGAAACGTAACGTGACGGGTTGTGGACCACGTCGCCGCCATTCTGCCTTGTGAATTGTTTTAACAAGGTCATTGCGTTTCCACGAGTAGCAAGGATATATGACGAGGGGAGGAAAAGGGGAGGAAGGATACTATCGCCTCGGATGATTTGGACTGAGTCGATAGTATCTCGAGGAGCCGGGTCGCTTACCCGTATACCGTTCACCAACCACCGGACAGATAGCTGTGACTGGTATCCCCTGACTGAATCCGTAAGAATTATATTTATTGTACAAACGTTTGTGACAGAAGGTAAAAACGTTTATCCTGCGTTACCTACCATGAGATACTAAAATCAAAACGCACGTTTTATAAGTAATATTTGGTCTATAATAAATGTGTGATAGTTCACGCAAAATAGACAATACCATAACCTAGAAACTGCACGGCAAATACACAACCTGCAACCTCAGGCATACGCATATCTAGGGGTGCCACCCGTACTATTAATAAAGAGGAAAGATCAGTATTTTTGTATGGAACGAATAAATTCAAAAACTACTGGACCGATTCCAAAAAATCTTTCACCATTCGAAAGCTACATTCACCCTGAGTAACATAGACTATATTTTATCCCGGTACGGGAAGTAGTTCCCTCGGGACGTGAGTGAAACGAGGGAAGGCTTTGTTAACCAAATCTAATACTCATAACTTTAACACATGGAAAAATTTATAAATACTGTAAATTAGTGTGTAAAAATTTTTTCTTGAATTTAAAATAGAACTTTATTTTTTGCAATGTTTTGTAAAATATACTGTTATTTCTGTATAAAAAAACTTTTTAATCACAAACATAAAAAAAAACATAAAACACAACATGGTTCTAAATTAATTTGTGGTAATTGAATAAATAAATAAATAAATATCTGGGACATTTCCACACACGGTCACCCCAAACTAAGCAGAGTCAGAGACTGATATACATACATATATATTTATAAATACATACTTAAATACATAATCACACCCAGACACGGAACAAACACCGATGTTCATCACACAAATATTTGTCCCGAGTGGGAATTGAACCCACGACTCTTGGAACCGCCAGCCAGGGTCACTAACCACTGTTCCACCGAGCCAGTCGCAGCCAATTAGGTCCCAGCCTCAGCATATGCCTCAACGACAAGAAGCCGCTGGGGCGCTGGTATTCTGGCTGGCAACCTTACGTCCGTCCGATTTTGGCCATGGCGGCTGATCTCAATTAAGATCAGCCAAGTGCGCAGGAAATATTATAGTGCACAAGTATACGCGCAAACACAAGTGCACTCTCTGTTACCTTACTCATAGTTCGGTGAGACGGCAATCCAATGTGTGATCGGGCTTAACGTGCTTTCCGATGCACGGGCGTGCAACCATCAACTCCCCGACTCCGGGCTGAGTAAATTCTTTACAGAAAAAATCATGCAAATTTTGCCCAACCCTAGACTCAAACCGGGGACCTTACGCAGCGCTTGCTACCATAGACCAATGAAGCAGTCAACCCTACCTAACCCTATTATTTGTAGCGCCCTTACATGGTGTCACATGTACCTAATTATATATTATTATGTAGTGTGAGTAGCAAAATAAATATCTAACTAAAGGTGATCGCACATTTGTCAGTAATGTAAGCACCGTATGCGCCGAACACGCCATAATTTTGCTGAATATGCGGCGCGTACGGTGCGGATAAATATACTAGGTTTATTTCGTATCGAAAAATTTACACAAATTTTGCCCGACCCCGGACTCGTACCGGGGACCTTACGCAGCGCTCGCTACCAATAGACCAACGAGGCAGTCAACCCTACGCATAGCAAACTAACGAACCTCTTTTTTGCCTTCAGACCGGCGCGCGCGCAACCAATCCGCCCGCCCGCTTCAGTCTCGCACCGACCGCCGCAGCGAACGGACGCGCCGGACCGTGCAGTGCAGTGATGACAGTGCAGTGATACGTGAATTGTGCATTTGAAGTTGATTAACATAGAAACGTCAACATGCAGGGCAGAGATAAATTGTGTGCCAAATTGACGAGCGCGTTTCTGAGGAAGTGGTGTAAGTATTGATTTGGTTATTTTTTTTTTGTTTTTGGTGAAGGTAGTGATTGTGGTTCGGCTTTCGAAATTAGTCGAATAGGCTTGTATACAATGGAGTTAACGCGTTGTTAGGTACACTCGAAATAATTAAAGTAGGCTCATTTTTACAGACTTTAGGTTGTCAGTTTGACCTATAACTATGTAGGTATGTTTGTCTAAGATTTTTTCTTATTCATCTCAGAACAGGTTTAAGTTTGCTTGACGATAACTTTTCTTGGTGCCTACCTAGTGAACTATGATTTGGATGGAAACTGACAGAATTGAAGGTATTTTGTTAGTGTTTAAAATGTAAACGGTTATTCTTTTCTATTCTTGATTGAGTGCAACATACATGAAGACGTTAGAATATTGACAGTTGTAAACCAAATACCCGCAAAATGGGTCAGGATTCATTTCGTTCGATTGTACTATGTTACATACCAAATATCTACTTGGAAAAATATAAAAGCCTTATGTTTCAATTAGGTTGCAATTGCAGCAATCATCAGCCCATATCCAACCCCACGGCTGGGGCACGGGCCTAGCCTAAACTAGGGCGATCAGGCCGCGAGTCAACCACGCTGGCCAAGTGCGGGTTGGTTGCAAAAAAATGGTGACCATAAGACAGAAGTGGCGTGCATTTGGGCAGGCCTATGTCCAGCAGTGGACAGGGATGAGGCTGATATGATGATGATGGATGGTGATGAAGATGATCAGAACTCTTTTATAGTTTTTGTAGGGTGGGACGTCTTAAGTTTTCATTAATATTATCGTGGGTACTTGACTACCATTTTACCCCATTTTTTGTTCCTCGATAGTAGGAAGGTGCTTAATTTTAATAAAAAAGATCCCAAGAAGCTTTTTTTGACGTACAGAAATAAGAACGATTATAATATTAAAAAAAATTACTTAAATACATGTTGATAGACATCGGTTCTCTAATTATAATTGTACGATAAATATGCGTAAAATTTGTTTTATTTCAAATGTCTAGTGTTCGTGTAACTAATTAGACAAAAATAACATGTTTGACAAATAAACAGGTATTACCTATAAAAGTCTTTGATTTCCAATACTTGGCATAGATATTACCTAAACTTATCCGCTACTCTCTTTAAGACTAAAATGTGTCTATGGTCTAAAAGCCTACCCTCATCTTTTCACTTTAGCACGATTACCTACAATTTTTTAATTATTTTTTTTAAATCTTCCTTGACATTGGGCAAAGGTCTTATCCAAACTTGTCCACAGTTCTTTATTCAAGGCTTGGGCTTGCCAATTCCTTGATATCTGGACCAAATCGTCACACCATCTCTTCTTGGGCCTTCCTCTTCGTCGATAACCGTCTTCCGGTACCCATTGTGTAACGATTTTGACCCATGTGTCTTTCATTCAGCACACACGATTGATTTATTTATTTATTGGTATGCAAACAGGTTACAATCGTAACATGGTAATACATTAAATTATTATATGTTGGTGAGTTAATGAGTGTCAAACTAGACGGTAATCCTAACCGCCAACTTCCTAACTCCGGGCTGAGTAATTTCATCACAGAAAAACTCACACAAATTTTGCCCGACCGGACCGGACTCGAACCGGGGACCTCTCGGTCCTAATATCTGTCTAATATCTTATATATTTTTAAACTGTCATGGTTACACAGATACAAAACGGAAGTTGGAAAACTGGGTGAACTGGGTGGGTGGGTGAACTCATCCGTGACCATGGCTCTTGCAACAGTGCCGAAATATCGGGAGCTCATTAAAACAAAACAACATGGTAAATACCCCGGACACGTTCAGTTTTCTAATAGATACAATATTAACACTAGAAAACTATTCATTCCAAAAAATAATACATTTAAAAATACGATTACACTTACTTCAAAATATACCCATGGGAGTATTTGTGCATCAACTACAAACGACCTACATACGTACTAATATTATAATTTCAATGCGAAAGTAACGTCTGTTTGTCTGCCTGTCGCTTTCACACAGAACTACTGATTTCAAATGAAATTTGACTCACGTATTTTGTAGCCTAAGAATAAAAGGCTAAAGTTTAACCGACTATTTTTCTTTCCTAACTGACATACTGGCTGATGATGGCTTGGAGTAGCCTCGTCATCATCACCGGACTTGCGGGGGAGCGGATGGCTCTCACCCCTACGATGATGGCTTGGAGTAGTCTCGTCATCATCACCGGACTTGCGGGGGAGCGGATGGCTCTCACCCCTACGATGATGGCTTGGAGTAGCCTCGTCATCATCACCGGACTTGCGGGGGAGCGGATGGCTCTCACCCCTACGATGATGGCTTGGAGTAGTCTCGTCATCATCACCGGACTTGCGGGGGAGCGGATGGCTCTTACCCCTAAAATGCTAAGTTTCAACCGACTTCATTTTAAAGAAACTGACTGACTTACTCACTGTCTGATATATCGGCGCACAGCCTAAAAGGCTAAACGTAGGCGTTTGAAATTTGGAAGAAACGTAGCTTAGGTACCGTAGAGGTGCACTAAGGAAGGAATTCCCGAAATTCTTACGGGAACGGGAATAATCGGGAAAATCCTTTTATGTGAAAAATCTAAACAGCTTGAGTTAGACGCTTGATATTTGGCATGCAGGTACATTAGTAAACTGTAAGCTTGGTTTTAACAGGATATTGTAAAATTCCAGCGGGAACAGGAGTAAGCGGGAAAAAACTTTGAAAGAAAAATCCTGTAGCTCACGCGAACAAAGTCGCGAGCACAGCTAGTTCCATATATTTTCCATAGTTCTAAGTAGTAAAGTCGTAAGTAGGACATCAATAATGTTACAGTTAAGTTATTAACGTTATCATGCAAACGTTATGGCTTGGTTAGTTGTTAGAGTATTTACAATATGTAATAACTTTAGTTTCATTTCCATATTAAATAAAAAGTAGACCGAATGCTAATCTAACATAATAATACATATAGTGAACAATAAGCGTTTCTTATTCTTATAGACAACTAGCGACCCGCCCTCGCTTCGCTTCGGGGATATCTCTATCTCTATGTAATATATTTTAACCCCGTAAGAGAAATCTATTATTTTTTATCTAAAAAAAGCCTATGACACTCAGGGATAGTGTAGCTTTCCAACAGTGAAAGATTTTTTCAAATCGGTGCAGTAGTTTCGGAGCCTATTCGAAACAAATAAAAAATAAAACCTTTCCTCTTTATAATATTATTATTATTATTATATTACATATTACATTGACTCCCCCGTACCCCAGTGACGCTTGGTATACCCCCACTTGCCATAATTTCATTTGCCCGAATTTTATTTGCCATAATATTCATATGCCCGAATTTCATTTGCCATAATTTCATTTGCCCGAATGTTATGTTTGCCATAAAATACAAATGACATAATTTTAATTGCCCGAACATCAGATTCCATAATGATTCGAATGCCATACGTATTGTTATCCATATTTTAAGTGCAATAATATTATGCTCATTGATTACTATATTATTTACGTGTTAGAAACTTTGTTTCCGTGCCATTACATCATTTCCCACCGAAAAATCTTGTAAAATAGGTTAAAAGAATGATAAAAAAAATAGGTTAGGTTAGGTTAGAAACATGAAAGACAAATTAAAAATATGGATAACAATACGTATGGCATTCGAATCATTATGGAATCTGAAGTTCGGGCAATTAAAATTATGTCATTTGTATTTTATGGCAAACATAACATTCGGGCAAAAATGAAATTATGGCAAATGAAATTCGGGCATATGAATATTATGGCATATATCTTTCGGGCAAACAATAGATAACCCGCATGCTGGCTAGCTGAGCGCGGTGGCGGCAAACCACGCGACTTTTTTCTAATACTTGCATTTTTAATATCGTGATATCTTCCGAATTAAATGTCCGAATTGAATAATTCAAAATGTTATAAAAAGGCATTGAAGCCGTCTTGAATATAAAGTAACTTATTTTTTTAAGGATTAATACCAAAGGTACAAATAAAGAGCCCTTTCAAGCGGCGGCATATAAATTAAATTTTTAGAATAAAAACCGCTTGTTGTGACATAACTATAATATTTAGACATATGCTGTCGCGACACTTTTGTAGATAATGATGAGTTCTGCAAAGTCTTAGTAAATGGTTTTGTTCTATCTTCAATAGTTTTCGCAGCGCACGCGACGTAAGGAATTTTTCAGGTCTATTTTTTACACCTTGGGTTACATTATTGGAGTTTTATTTTTTAAAAATATAATATAGCCTATGTTACTTCTGAATAATGCAGCTTTCTAATGGTGAAAAAATTATTGCAATCGGTCCAGTAGTTTTTGAGTTTATTCATTACAAACATACAAAAATACAAATCTTTCCTCTTTATAATATTAGTAAAGATAAAGATTAGTAAAGATATAGATTAGTATAGATATAGATATTAGTATAGATAATGTTTGTTATAAAAAATATTATATTATTTTAGTACACGGTCGCCTGACCCCAAACTAAGCAGAGCTTCTATGGGCGTCAAAGGTTGACATACATAGATATTTATATATACATTTTCACACCCAGACACGAAACAATCACAATTCTTCATTGCATGAATGATTGTCACGGGTGGGAATCGAACCCAGTACTCTTAGGACCGTGGCCAGGGTCACTAACCACTGTTCCACCGAGCCAGTGAATGACAAATCAGTTGAAGAATTTAACCTGAAGTAATTGCAATTTGTGCTTCAATGGAACGTTCAAATATATATGTTGTTTTATTTATTAGACATAATAATACCTGATTGCATTAATATATCATTAGATTTTAATAATATAAATTTGTTTTATTTATGTTTAGTAAATCAAGTTTATAATAAGATTTGTTTTTACATGTACAACTCTCGAAACATTAGGACGATTGCCCTTCAAACTTTTTGCTATGTGAAGACCAATTAAGATAAGTATGTTTGTGTGTAACATATATACACTACATCATATACCTACATTTATCTGATTTCTATTTATATAGCTTTTAAGCACTTGTGTTGCGGATATCAGGAAAAATAGTGACACAAATGAATATTACACAACATCACATACATTGATCTGCAGCGCTACCATGAGTTTAAAAGTGACAAGACTCGATATCGCCTATGTAAATATGTCTATGAAAAACTTGTACAGCGCCCCTAGCGGTAACGCTAAGAACTAAAATCGGTAGTATGAAAAAAACAATTCGATAGGTTTTTAACGTGCGTAAGTTTTCGATAGCTAACTCATGGTTACGCTACTGATCCCGTGGTAAGTAGCTTAAGCACTTGTGTTACGGATATCAGAATCAACAAAGGCACAAATATACTTAAATATAAAACAACACACCCAGACACGGAACAAACACCGATGTCCGTCACACAAAAAAAAATTCCCGTGTGGGAATCGAACCTGACACCCCTCACTATCCAATGTGCCATTAAGCTAGTAGACAAATAAGTAGGCAAGTGTTAGTTAGGTATATGTAGGTTTCTAGATGTACTTAGTTTAGCACCTCTCATGCAAACGTACAAACATACAGGTCGAATAACGGATATTGTTGTTAAGTTTCGTATTGATATATTGTTTATGTATAACTAGTATGTAGTTACGTGATTCGTACATATTTATGTATATACTAGCGACCGCCTACGACTTCGTCCGCGTACAAATGATTTCGGAAACAACGATTTATGTAAATAGCCTAAATACCTTGTAAAATTAACTACATATTTATAAGTTAAAGTTCCATCAAAATTGGTCCAGCCATATTGGAGATTAGCGGGAACAAACAGACAGATAAAAATGTTTTCAAAATTGTTTTTGTTATTGTTAATTTTTCATAAATTATTTCATTTCATTTCATTTCATTTCATTTTGTTATTGGTATTATACCCCAAGAGCTGACAGGCATTTTTGAGTACATCCTTGAGGCACATTGAAAATATTATTGTTGATTAGTTGCGAATGTGTGGATGATGAAATGGCCGACCTGGCTGGGAGGTTGCGGGGCGTTAATGAGCTATGAATTTTTTAATTCGCAATTTTTCTCATGCAGAAAATGTTCTTGAGGCACTTTGAATCTTACAGCATTTTAAAGTCTGATGTTTAATTAAACGATACATCATAATGCCAGGCGATTTGGTTGGGATTTAAATGGTGACAGGCGATTTAAAGTTATATTTTTTTTTGCGCAAAAAATGTACTTGAGGCAAGCTGGGATCTATACACAATAATTGTTGTGTTGATAAGATGATGATGATTTAATTCTTATGAACATCAATGAGAGTATGACATGTGAAGATCATGAAGAAGCAGACACAAAAATAGTGCATCATGTCTGTAAAATTGATGCAGATACAACAACAAATGTACTCATAAAATCATGCGATACAGACGTATTATTGATAATGCTTGGAAACATGGATCATCTTGATAGCGACCAACTGAATATTTTTATGGAATACGGCACTGGAAATAGAAGAAGATTCATTGATATATCACAATTATATGCCAAATTCGGAAATTCAGTATGCGCAAGTTTGCCTGGCTTTCATGCAGTCACTGGGTGTGACTACAATCCTTCATTTTTTAATAAAGGCAAGCGGAGGCCTTTCCAACTATTAATGAAAAATAAACTGTATCAAAAAGCGTTTATTGATCTAGGATGTGCGCATACGACAGATTTACGCAATGAGGTTTTTAACATGCTTGAGAAGTTCGTGTGTGAAATGTTCGGTGTCAATAATATCGCAGATATAAACATAGCACGGTTTGAAAAATTTTGCAAGACATTTAAAGCTAAGAGCACGGAAGAGCCTTTCAAAAAAACTGTCAAAAACTATGATCCGTCTACGTTACCACCATGTAAAGCAGAGTTGCACCAAAAGCTTTTAAGAGCTCAATATGTTACAAGTATCTGGAGAAATGCACATTTACGTTTTCCAAGTAACCTAGTACCCACTGAACATGGATGGCAGCTGAAGGAGGATAAACTGGATTTTTATTGGTTTGATGGGGATTGCATGCCGCAATTAGTTATCGATGCAATTGATCCTGGGACATTTGAACACTCTGATGAAAATGCTACAGGTATGTAATAATAATTTGTTAAATACTCGCACTATTAATTGTATTTCACATTTGTTAAAATTTTTTATTTATTTTCAGACAATGAAGAAGAGTTCATAGAACTCAACTCTATGTACGAGTTCACAAGCGACGAGGAGATTCCATCAGATATCGATGAATAAAAAAAAATACATAAAAAGTATATCAAAAATTTTTTGTAAAAATTTATTTTTTTATAATAAATAATAATAAAATGATATCACCTGGCAAGATTAAATAACCGCCAGAACGGCCTGTCATTTGATATATGGCATCTTATCAACACAACAATTATTGTGTATAGATCCCAGCTTGCCTCAAGTACATTTTTTGCGCAAAAAAAAATATAACTTTAAATCGCCTGTCACCATTTAAAGCCCAACCAAATCGCCTGGCAGTATGATGTATCGTTTAATTAAACATCAGACTTTAAAATGCTGTAAGATTCAAAGTGCCTCAAGAACATTTTCTACATGAGAAAAATTGCGAATTAAAAAATTCATAGCTCATTAACGCCCCGCAACCTCCCAGCCAGGTCGGCCATTTCATCATCCACACATTCGCAACTAATCAACAATAATATTTTCAATGTGCCTCAAGGATGTACTCAAAAATGCCTGTCAGCTCTCCGGCTATTAGATCTAGATTACCTATTTAGTAAAAACTCGTTAGTTAGATAATACAAACAGACACTTCAATTTTATTTAATAGTGTAGATTTTGACTGGCTCAGTGGAACAGTGGTTAGACCCTGGCTACGGTTCAAAGAGTCGTGAGTTCGATTCCCACCCGGGACATATATTTGTGTGATGAACATCGTCGGTGTTTGTTTTGAATATGTATTTAAGTATGTATTTATAAATATATTTATGTATGTATATCAGTCTCTGACGCCCATAGCACAAGCTCTGCTTAGTTTGGGATCAGATAGTCGTGTGTAGAGATTTCTCTCCTATATTATATGTTTGTATTGTGTTTAAATAACTATGTGATTCGTCCGACATATAGTTTCCCGTATTGAAATGAGTCTAGTTTTAATTAAATGATTACTTTATAGGTTTTCCTAGCCCATAGGTTAGGTATCAGACTTTGAACAGGAAGTCAGTTACGTAGGTTCTATGTCGTGGTAGGCCCTTCACACAAAGACATTAAAATAAATAAATAAATATCTGGGACATTTCCACACACGACCATCTGACCCCAAACTAAGCAGAGCTTGTACTATGGGCGTCAGAGACTGATATACATACATATATATTTTTATATACATACTTAAATACATAATCACACCCAGACACGGAACAAACACCGATGTTCATCTCGCAAATATTTGTCCCGAGTGGGAATCGACCCTTGGGAATCGAAACTTAACATTAAATTCTCTCGTACAATTTTTGTATTTAAGCTTCAAAATGTCAAACGTTTAAATTTCCGAAACGGCAATTAATTAAACATTTGACATTTCAACATGTTGAAACGTGAATCGGTAAACGAAAAATTTATTACTTTAATAATAAAAACTAAAACCCAACTACGACAAAAAACGACGCTGAAAAAGTATAAAACAAGACTTTTAGAACATACAATACTATTTTGAAGTATGCAATATTTACTATGTAGAGATAAGTTTTCATGTTTGGAAAACCGCAGTCACACGTTGTCAAAGTGCTACGGTAGGTAGGTACTTGTGTATGGAACGTGTGACTACGCCTTTCCAAACATGAAAACTTATCTCTACATAGTAAATATTGCATACTTCAAAATAGTATTGTATGTTCTAAAAGTCTTGTTTTATACTTTTTCAGCGTCGTTTTTTGTCGTAGTTGGGTTTTAGTTTTTAACTTTTATTATTTGTACTATTTTGGTGTTAGTAAGTAGTAAAGAAGCTATGAACGAAAAGATGTGAACTATATGCAATCAGTCCATGAATATACGTAAAGTCACATGCAAATGCTAGTAATATATATATATTTAAAATGTACAAGTAAAGCGCTTTCCAATGATACCAAACACGGCGTATTTATCTTAACTTTATTTTTTTACTCTGTATGTTTTGTCCGCTAGTGGGCGCCACATTAGATTTTGTGAAACCCTATATAGCCTATAACCAGCGGACAATTAAGACGCTTCTAATGATATGTCATTTGTCGAATTCTGACAAGCAATTCAGAAGTTATGTGGAAACAGATGAACATACATACATACATACATACAAACATACATACATACATACATACATACATACATACATACATACATAGCCTGTCAAAATCATAACCCTCCTTTTGCTTTGCCGTAGTCGGGTAAAAACAGTGATTTACTTATGCCCGAATATTTTATAACAATCAAAATTTTTGTAATAATTAAAATTTGTTTAACTGCCATGTGTCATGTGTCACGTGTCACACATTATAAAACTGAAAATGTCCGGGATATTTACCATGTTTTGTTGTGATCATGGCGCTTGCAAGTTGCAACAGTGCCGAAATATCGGGAGCTCTTAAAACAAAACAACATGGTAAATATCCCGGACATTTTTAGTTTTCTAATTTAAATATAAGGTTGTACTTAAACGATTAGGAAGATGATGTACGAATATATTAATCAGAAACCAAATAAAAAAAATTATCATTCACTTACTAGCATTTTCTATCGAAAAATCACCACTTTTTGAAGATTGCTCACTTTTAAATTACGTTTACTGGAAAATCGATTATTACGTACGTGCATCGTAAATCTTTTTCAATCGGAATGCAGTCAATACTTAAATAGATATTTATTCGCAAAAAGTAATTGCTTAGAAACGGGTTGTACACTATTTACAAATATTTAGTTGACCTTCGCCGCCGTAGCAATTATATTTGAGAAATAAGTATATTCGTGGGATTTGAAGATGGTATAACTATTGCGAGTTTTGATTATTCACCATTATAATTTGATCTGACCACGACGAATTGTTTCGATATTATGAAACAGTCTGTCTGTCTGTTTCGTTACTGGGTCATAGGTTCTTGAACTTGGTTTGTAATCCTTACTAATATTATAAATGCGAAAGTAACTCTGTCTGTCTGTTACGCTTTCACGCATAGAGTACTGGACCGATTTAAACGAAATTTGGTACAGACATAGTCCAGAGCCTAGGAAAGGATATAAGCTACTTTTTAACCGACTGCGCTATAAAGAAGCAATGTTTTACCCGTTAAAAGTCTCTACGCAGACGGAGTCGCGGGCGGAAAGCTAGTGGTTAATAAATAAATAAATATTACAAAACATCAGATAGATTGATTTTATTCCGTGTTAAGTTAAGAGGCAGAAATAACAGTGATATACCTACACAAAATACCTAAATCATCATCATCATCATCAGTCCATATACGTCCCCACTGCTGGGGCACGAGCCTACCCTAAACTAGAGCGATGAGTGGGGCTACCATGAGTTTAAAACTTACGCGCTCGATATCGACTACGTAAATATGTCTATGAAAAACATGTACAGCGCCGGCTGGTGGTTACGCGAAGAACTACAATCGGCCATATGAAAAAAACAACTCGATAGGTTTTTAACGTACGTAAGTTTACGATAGCCAACTCATGGTAGGCCCTGAGGCCTTAGTCAACCACGCTGGCCAAGTGCGGGTTGGTCGACTACACAACCTTAGAATTTCTTCGTAGGTGTGCAGGTTTCCTCACGATGTTTTCCTTCACTGTTAAAGTGTCGAATAATCGTACATATGAATTTCAAATTTGAAAAACACAGTTGTACGTGGCGAGGTTTGAACTTGCAATAAATATGTGCCATAAATTGCCCATGATTATCAAAAACAATCGGTAATAATTATCAGTCTTACTTTCGCATAGACAATTATAAATAACTGCAATTCGCCTCACTATGGAAATGGAAAGATTAGAAAGTGCCCGTTTAAATTAAAAGCAAATTAAGCAGAGCCATGATGGTGTATTATGCTAATGTTGATGGCCAGTGATTTCGTTTAGTAATGGCCTTGGCTATAGGAGCTTCTATAACCTCTTCTGATTGCGCAAATAGCCATGGTCACTCAGGCTGAATGTGTGCTGAAGAAAAAAAAAACATTGCGAAAAGGTCTGAGATTTTGAACGAATAAACATCTGCATATTTTGAAATCTTCTTTCTTATAAATAAAAATGAATTGCTGTTCGTTAGTCTGACTAAAACTCGAGAACGCCCGGACCGATTTAGGTAATTTCGGTTTTAAAATGTTCGTCGTAGTCCAGGGAAGGTTTCAATGAGAAAATATATAGAAAAAGAATCAGTATTGGCGGTATGAAATTTGCCCGGACCACTAGTTTTGAAATAAAACTACTGAGTTTTTTACCTACCTAGTTTTATTTTAAAATAATTATGTTAATTTATTTTTATTTTCTCAGTGCTTACGCAAATAATAAATACAAAGGTGACCTTTGACTGGCTCGGTGGAACAGTGGTTAGTGACCCTGGCTGGCGGTTCCAAGGGCCGTGGATCCGATTCCCACCCGGGACAAATATTTCAGAAAGTGAACTATTTATCGGTTTTGGATATAAATATGTACTATTATTATAAATAAAAAGAAATCTGTATGTTAAAACAAGAAAATAACATAATATTCAATAAAATATACTTAAAACCGAAAGCCAAACTTGCACGTGCTATAAAAGAACATAATAGTAACGGTTTCATTTACATCTAATAATGAGTCACCAAGTTGTATTTTTTTCAAGTTGTATTTAAAAATCATACAGTTTACATATGGAAGACAATTTTTTTTAAATCAAAGTTGGTTGAGTCTTGTTTGTCAAAATTTAAAAATATTGCTGTGTTAATCATATAAAAAATATGTTATATATTATTCTTAATTTTAAAAAATAAACATACCTAACTGTTTTATACAACATTTATAAATAAATGTATTATTTTATCAGACTTTTTGCAGTTTTATTTGACAAAACGACTAAATTAAATTTTAAATTTTTATTCCGACCGTACAAAATATTCTTATTTTTAAAATGTTTTGTTATAGGATGAGCTAGGAATCATTTTGGGATGAATAAGGAACTAAAAATTGAAATATTTGCTTTGGGATGATTAAGGAACGAAATTAGGATGAGTAAGGAAAAAGTTTCACGTCGGATGAGATCACATAGGATGAATACGGAATAACCCAAATATTTGTGTGACGAACATTGGTGTTTGTTCCGTGTCTGAGTGTGTTATTTAATTAATTAAATTAAATTTAAGTTTATTTGAGTGTTCGAGAAGAGTATCGATGTATGTGATGTGTAATATTTATTTATTTTATATTTATTATATTATGAGATTTACATTATATTATGAGATTCAGAGTGCTGTTGGGGCTGCCCCGATTCTGCAGCGCCTCAGGCATGTTCTGCGAGGCGCGCACCGACGGGTTTGATGCGATCATGCGCAAGAAGTCTGCCTCCTTGCTCAGCAGAATAAGGAGCAGCACCAACAGCATTCAGGAGGTGATAGCGCAAAAGAATGACTGTCCTATTATAAGACGTCAAATAAAAACACTATGTAGCTAACTTGCACCTCCTAGTAATTTATTGTTAGGCTTGTTTTTGTTTTAGTTTAGTTTAGTTTTAGTTATTTCGATTATTATTTTTCTCTGTATCTTTTATTGTAATGTGTGGATCTCAGTTATCTGTTAATAAAGTTTATTATTATTATTATTATTTATTATTATTATAAAGCTGTCCGGCCGATATCGGCCATGGCGACCGATCTCCTTAAAGATTAGCCAACTGCGCAGAACATCCTTACTTCCTTACTAATATTATAAATGCGAAAGTAACTCTGTCTGTCTGTCTGTCTGTTACGCTTTCACGCATAAAGTACTGAACCGATTTAAACGAAATTTGGTACAGATATAGTCCAGAGCCTAGAAACGGTTATAGGCTACTTTTTAACCGACTGCGCTATAAAGAAGTAATGTTTTAGCCGTTAAACATCTCTACGCGGACGAAGTCGTCACAGCCACTGGACGGATCGAGATGAAATTTAGCATGCAGGTAGATGTTATGACGTAGGATAGGATTTCTCGAAATTCCCACGGGAACGGGAAATAACGGGAAAATCCTTTTGTATGAAAAATACTAACCGCATAAGTTAGACGCTTGAAATTTGACATGCAGGTACCTTAATAAATTAAAAGCTTAGTTGCAACAGGATATTGTAAAATTCCCACGGGAACGGCAGTAATAGGAAAAAAACTTTTGTATGAAAAAATCTAAACCGCGATATAGATAGACGATTGAGATTTGGCATGCAGGTACCCCAATGAACGCAAAGCTTACTTCCAACGCGATATTACAAAATTCCTATGGGAACGGGAGTTATTGGGAAATAACTTCTGTATGTAAAATCCCTTACGGGGTTGAGATCTCCTTAAAGATTAGCCAACTGCGCAGAACATAATATTATAATGCACAAATATACGAAAATAATATTTAAACAACTTACAAATAAACGTCACAGAATAATATTTGGTTTCACTTTGAGGTAAGTTGTTTAAGCACTGTTTAAGTAAGTCACATTTAGGTAGGTAATTAGCTTAGAATATGTTTGACTTCTCAATGGCGAATTGGCGAATCAATGCCAAGAGTCGTGGGTTCGCTTCCCAATCGAGACAAATATTGTTGCCACAAGTATATGTTTGTTCCGTGTCTGGGTGTTGTATTTAAATATTTTATTAAGGTAAAAGCGTCCATGGATGAGTGGTTAAGGTAGTTGCTAGTCATGCGAGTCGTCGCCAGTTCAAACCCGGCCACGTACTACTGTGTTTTTCAAATTTGAAATTCATATGTACGATTATTCGACGCTTTAACGGAAAAGGAAAACATCGTGAGAAATCCTGCACACCTACGAAGGAATTCTAAGGTTGTGTAGTCGACCAACCCGCACTGGGCCAGCGTGGTTGACTAAGGTCGACCGCCCTAGTTTGGGGTAGGCCCGTGCCCCAGCAGTGGGGACGTGTATGGGCTGATGATGAGGATTCAGGCACAAATACAGAATACTATTTGTACATTACAGTAAATTACAGGTTTAGCTTCATATTACTGTATCCCGATAAAGGTGGCGCAGAGCATTTACTTTTAAATACATCTAAATGAAAAGAACGGTACTTAAACATGCATGCATAATTGTTGTTTTACAATTTTTACAAATGAGTATAGACTCTGCGAATATTTGTCTATTTATTTATTTATTTATTTATTTATTTATTTATAATAGGTACGCAGACAGATTACAGTCGGATACATGTTAACTTAAATCTTAATAAATGAAATATGCTAGACAGTAAACCATAGATTGCATCTAATTTAATTCTCATCTAAACTGCTACTATTAAATTAACATTATACGATCTACTCATTCGAAACGACGCATTAAATGTCACATTATTACTACAACCAGGCTCAAAAAGTAGATCAAAAAGATATAAGAAATCTCAATAGATAAAAAAAAAAGACGTGTGGCACTCGGGGACTGCCGCGGTATAGCTATTGCATAGCATCGTCCGATTTCGGAGCAGCTCGTCTCGATTCGTGCGAGTTTCGTAGAGTCGTACAATACGTCTAATGGCACGCAAACAACGCCGTGTCGAAGACTACCGAACTGAAACGACGTTAGACGATTGTGAGGTTTTTTTTGTTACGGAATTTCTAGATTCGGTCCCCGCGCTCTAGGCCCGCGATAGAAGCCATGCAATAGCTTAAAACACTGGTGCTTCCTTGTTCCCTTACTCTCATTGTTCGGTGAGACGGCAATCCGACATGACATGATCTAGTGGAGATCTCCACAACTAGATCGGATAAGTCGTTTCTGAAATTACCGAGTACAGACAAACTGACAAACTTTCTCAAAAATAAATGCTTTTTCAGTACTATAAAAAATAAGGCGTCCGACCGATTTCAGCCATGGCGGCCGATCTCAAAAGAGATCAGCCAAGTGCCCAGGACATATTATAGTGCACAAGTGTACGCACAAACACAAGTGCACTCTCTATTCCCTTAATCTCATAATTCGGTGAGACGGCAATACGACATGACCGATGAGAGATCGGGCGCAGGACCACCGGCTTAACGTGCTTTCCGAGGCACGGGCGTTCAACCGCCAACTTCCTAACTCCGGGCTGAGTAATTTCATTACAGAAAAACTCACACAAATTTTGCCCGACCGCGGACTCGAACCGGGGACACACCGGGGGGGGTTCAGTACTATTGCGTTGATAAAGGTACCTATCCTATATCATTTTCAACGTACCTGTATCACAGATTATAAAATTACCTGGAAACGCGAACGAATCTAGGTACCATGAGTTAGCTATCGAAAACTTACGCACGTTGAAAACCTATCGAATTATTTTTTTCATACTACCGATTTTAGTTCCCAGAGTTACCGCTAGGGGCGCTGAGGGCCTACCATGAGTTGGCTATCGAAAACTTACGTACGTTAAAAACCTATCGAGTTGTTTTTGTCATATGGCCGATTTTAGTTCTTCGCGTAACCACCAGCGGCGCTGTACAAGTTTTTCATAGACATATTCACGTAGGCGATATCGAGTGGGAAAGTTTTAAACTCATGGTAGCCACACTGTATATTTTTTCATGGGCATTTTTCACATAGGCGATATCTAGTCTGTCACTTTTAAACTCATGGTAGCGCCACAGCTGGTCACACATATTGTAAAACGGTATTACGAACTCACAGAGAGTACAACACACAATTATTGTCGTTGCGTCACCGATCCCGGAGTGGTTGGGTAACCGCTGGGTTATAAGACCGGTTACTTAACCACGAGTGAGGCTTGCCACTTGCAAGCGGGTCGCGGTTCATTGCGTTAACAGATGGGCGGTCATCTCTATGTAAGGTACTTGGACAGTATCATGTACATTGTATTTATGATGTGTTAAAAATAACCTTTTTAGTGGCACAGTTTGAAATTTTATCATATACTAGCTTTCCGCCCGCGACTTCGTCCGCGTAGATATGTTTAACGGGTAATAAATTACTTCTTTATAGCGCAGTCGGTTAAAAAGTAGCCTATGTCCTTTCTCAGGCTCTGGACTATATCTGTACCGAATTTCATTTAAATCGGTTTAGTACTCTATGCGTGAAAGCGTAACAGACAGACAGACAGAGTTACTTTCGCATTTATAATATTAGTAAGGATAGTAAGGATTTCATTATTATTATTAGTATAAGTTCTTTATGTTGTCACTAAATAAACGTTTTCTTTCTTTCTTTCTTTCAATATTAGGATTATAGCATAGTGCTTGGGGCACGGGCCTACTCTAAACTAGGGCGATAAGGCCTTAGTCATCAGGCCAAGTGCGGGACGGTCGACTATACAACCTTAGAATTTCTTCGTAGGTTTCCTCACGATGTTTTCCTTCACCGTTAAGCGTCGAATAATCGTACATATGAATTTCAAATTTGCAAAACACAATGGTACGTGGCGGGGTTTGAACTGGCGTCGCATGACAAGCAACGACCTTAACCACTCGGCTGTCGACGCATTTTTTTTATTCTATCACTCCCCTTTCCACTCCCGAACGACACGTGCTGGACAGCGCTGCCATTCACATACAATGCAGGCGCTGGTGACTCGGACTAAGCTATGATCCCGGGCTCTTCAGGCGGGGCGTGAAACGGCATTTAAGCAGGCCTTCAGGGTGAGTGCGACAGGCTCGGTATGGTCTATTGTGCCTGTCGACCTCATATGTGGATCTCACTACCGCTTACCATCAGGTGGAGTGAGGTCATCTTGTTAGCCAATTATATAACTGCCTCGTTGGTCTATTGGTAGCAAGCGCTGCGTAAGGACCGAGGGGTCCCCGGTTCGAGTGCGGGGTCGGGCAAAATTCGTGTGAGTTTTTCTGTAATTAAATTAGCTCAGCTCGGAGTTGGGAAGTTGGCGGTTGAACGCCCGTGCCACAGAAAGCACGATAAACCGGTGGTCCTGCGCCTGATCTCTCATCGGTCATGTCGGATTGCGGACTCACCGAATTATGAGAGTAATGGAATAGAGAGTGCACTTGTGTTTGCGCGCTGAAATCGTTCGGAAGCCTTATTATTATTATATAAAAAAGTTAATTAGGTTAGTTGGTAATGTGTTAAGAGCATCAAGATGTCTCCCCGTTGCTTAGCAACGTCGCTACTGTGAAGTGAAAGCGGCGCGTGAGGAATACGCAGTCCGAAACGGACGTAGGTATGCGTTTTAGTCAGAGAGACTTGATTCATTGTTTATATTTCATTGGTGATGTTTGTTGTGAAACATAAATTGGAACTTAAAGAAGGATGAAGTAAGGTCCACTTTAATGTTAATATTTTTGCTATTGGTGGTACATATCTAATTTTTTTTATGTGTGTAGACTCTTAAACAGTAAGTAGATATCTAATATAATAACTAGTAATCCGCCCTCGCTTCGCTTCGGGTATTATTATACTCAAATACCTTCGTCTTGAATCCCTCTATCTATTAAAAAAAAACCATCAAAATCAGTTGTGCAGTTTTGAAGATCTAAACATAGGTACATGTTACATACATTATACAGACAGACGCGGGAAACTACTTTGCTTTATACTATTAAGGCGGTTCTATTGTCACCCTACCTGTATTAGAAACAATGAAAGAAAAATATTTATAGCATTCCACAATAACATAAATTAAAATTAAATTTATAACTGTCTCTAACCAGATTTAATTTCGAAACTTTAAAGATTCCATCCCTATCTCTTATACTATAACCATGTTTAGTCGACGCTCATAATGTTTGAGGTTTGCACGGTCTATTGTCTCTTAGTGTAAATATTATGCACAGCACATTACCCATTGTTGGTTACGTCCCTTTCGCACTTATAAAGAGCGATAGAGACGGAAAAGCAATTATTTCGTCAACGATTACAGTTTGGGAAGTAGGGTTGGCAGGATCACTCTGGATAGAAAGAAAGAAATATATTTAAGATTTTAGACTTTTGCGTTTCATTACACTAAATATTAGTCTTTATGGGTCTACACGCGTTATTAGGAGTAGCAATTACATAGCTACTTACTGCCCGACGTTTCGACTGGGTTACATCAATCATGTTCGCGAGCGAACTAAATTGCTACTCCTAAAAACGCGTGTAGACCCATAAAGACTAATATTAAGAAAAATATTTATTGCCCACGAGATAGACACGAAAAGTTACAATGATACATATATTACACAAGACACAAAAACTCAACTCAAACAGAGAAATATCACACTTAGACATGGACTATAAGAAGTGGTGAACGAGATTGCCATTCGAGAGGTCGCCAGTTCAAACCCTGTCACGTACCACAATGTTTTGCAAATTTGAAATTCATATGTACGATTATGCGACGCTTTAACGGTGAAGGAAAACATCGTGAGGAAACCTGCACTAGGTGTGCAGGTTTCCTACTACGAAGCAATTCTTAGGTTGTGTAGTCGGCCAACCCGCACTTGGCCAGGGTGGTTGACTAGGCCTTATCGCCCTAGTTTAGGGTAGGCCCGTGACCAGTGGGGAAGTATTGGGATGATTATTAGTATAGGTTTACCGATCTGGTAGCCCTGGTAGGAAGCGACGATGTTTTATTGAAAAGGCCTTGATGACCTATTTAGCGTTTACAATTACGGTTATAGTCATTTGAAGTGATTTATAAATGCAGACCGATTTGCCGGATGGCTTGATGGATTATTTGATAGTGCGTTAGGAGTTAGGTTCGATTCCAACTCGTGATAAATGTTGCGTTATTTATATGTTTAAGTTTATTATAGCCATGTCGGCCGATCTCAATTGAGATCAGCCATGTGCGCAGGACATACACAACACTCTTGTTCCCTTACTCTCATAGTTCAGTGAGACGGCAATCCGACATGACCGATGAGAGATCGGGCGCAGGACCACCGGCTATAAGTGGTGTCGTGCGTAATAAAAGACTTAGAAAGAGGGTAGACCGATATGTCTGCCCTTAAACCTACCGTCATTCTCGCAGTCCTACAGTTCACCCGTGATCATGGCGCTTGCAACAGTGCCGAAATATCGGGAGCTCATTAAAACAAAACAACATGGTAAATATCCCGGACAGTTTCAGTTTTCTAAGTTCTGTATAACCTATTAAACCGAATGTCAAAGTAGGTGAGTATTATTTCAAAAGCAAAATAACTCGACATATACCTACTTTAATTTGTTGTATGTTATATATGTTTGTGCAAGATATTTACCGACCACTAAATAAAAATGACCATGGACTTTGCCATGCAAACTGCCTTCAAAACCAGTATTATTAGGATATTATGACATAGACAAAGGTCTAACAAAAAATACGAATACATTTTAATTTATTAGTAAGTATTGTATTTTTTATGTTGCATGGTAATTATGTTTGTTAATCACTTTTGTGTTTACTTATGGGTGAAATAAAGGATTTCACATAAATATTTATGTTTGCTTATGTCTTTATCTATGTATTAATTATTATTAATCAGTTACGAAGTAACTTGAATAAATGTTTGAAAGAGTTTCTGAAATTTTTTACGGGTATTTGAAATTTTTAAAAACGGAAGAGATTAAAAAAAAACGGTGCTTTTTTATCTTGATTTGGAAAAAATATCGGGTTTTAGTTTGTGCCTATTTATAAATTTAAACTTATTTTGTGTAAAACCACAGTTGTTTCTCTTCTTAAGTGTGCAGGTTTCCTCACGATGTTTTCCTTCACCGTTAAAGCGTCGAATGATGGTACATATGAATTTCAAATTTGAAAAACACATTGGTACCTGGCGGATGAGTAGTCGACCAACCCGCACTTGGCCAGTGTGGTCGACTAAGGTGTTCCCACGAGTAGCAAGGATATATGACGGGGGAAGGAAAAGGGGAGGAAGGATACTATCGCCTCGGATGATTTGGACTGAGTCGATAGTAGCTCGAGGAGCCGGGGTCGCTTACCCGTATACCGTTCACCAACCACCGGACAGATAGTTGTGACTGGTATCCCCTGACTGTATTTTTATACTATGTACACTTCCTGCCCTGTGCTACGGTCCTGGCACACCACTTTCGCTTCTTCCACATCCATTAACCTCTTCATGCAACTTAATTAATTTAATAATAACAACAATAGAAAATAGCCACCTGTCATAATTACTCACAAACATACGTAATTTTCTAATTGCAGCAAAGTAATTAGTTTAAGTGTTTTATGTGAAGTCATTTAAAGCAAGTATTTTATGATTTCCATGACTAACTGACTGGATAATGATATGATGACATTATTGAATACATTAATGATGTTTTGCATTGAATACTAATGATAATGAATATGATTCAAAAGAAGGTAGATTGACTACTTCTTCTTCTTATCGTATGTTTGATGAACACCTGGTGTCAGAGTTTTTAACCGACTTCAAAAAAAGGAGGAGGTTCTCAATTCGTCTGTATGTATAATAATTTTTTTTTTTTTTTTTTTTTTATGTATGTTCACCGATAATTTCGTCAATTATAGACGGATTTCAAAAATTTTTTTTTGGTTGGATAGAGTTCACTTCCGAGGTGGTCCCATTTTCACCAGTCCCGGATCTGATGATGGGATCCAGGAGAAATCGAGGGCAACCTTCAAATTTTATTGGGACATGTACCGCGTTTTGCATATTATCTGAATTCATATTGGCATTTGCTTCTGGCTATCATAATCTTATGATGCTGAGCTGATGATGGAAGGTCAACTCCTTAATAGTTATGATGGTCCAAGATCCCAGAGCTGCCAGACATCACTTATTTTCTAATGGACAAAATATATACGATTGAGTAGTGTTGGGGTGTACTATCATCATATGACTAGTTGCTACCTTGACCAGACGGCCATTTTTCAGATATCAACCAATCAAGGTACATAGAAACACTGCTCACCTCACTTAAATTCTGATGGCTGATTTTAACATATATTTCACACAATATCATTAAAAATCAGGATTCATTACTCCCAGACACATGCGGTCGGCGGTTTTACCTTACAGACGCTTTAAAGCTATGAAAAAAATTTTACTTTTACTTATTTTCTGATGCTTGATTTTTATATTTTTGACTGGCTCGGTGGAACAGTGGTTAGTGACTCAGGTTCAAAACCTACGGTTCCAAGAGTCGTGGGTTCGATTCCCACTCGGGACAAATATTTGTGTGACGAACATCGGTGTTTGTTCTGTGTCTGGGTGTATTATTAAATATATTTAAGTTTATTTGTGTATCCACTGTTGATCCTGATTTCCGTAACACAAGTGCTTAAGCTACTTACCACGGGATCAGATCAATGTATGTGATGTTGTGTAATATTTATTTATTTATTTATTTATATATGTTATTCAAACCACTAAAAAGTGCTCATCTGACCGCAATAATTATAGAATTGTACCTTACAAACTATTTTATTAGAAAAACTTAACTAAATTCAATTTAAAAAAAAAATCTAAAACAGTTGGGTCTGGTGAATGTTTGGCCCCTTGGATCGGTCTGTCCGTTTGCAAAACGTTTTAAAATAGTTGTTTGAATAACATATATAAAAATCAAGCATCACAAAATAAGTAAAATTAAGTAAAAGTAAAAATTTTTTCATAGCTTTAAAGCGTCTGTAAGGTAAAACCGCCGACCGCATGTGTCTGGGAGTAATAAAACCTGATTTTTAATGATATTGTGTGAAATATATGTTAAAATCAGCCATCAGAATTTAAGTGAGGTGAGCAGTGACTGTGTTTCTATGTACCTTGATTGGTTGATATCTGAAAAATGGCCGTCTGGTCAAGGTAGCAATTAGTCATATGATGATAGTACACCCCACCACTACTCAATCGTATATATTTTGTCCATTAGAAAATAAGTGATGTCTGGCGGCTCTGGGATCTTCCTCTATGAGTAAAAGAATAATTTTTTCAATACTGTATACATATTAAGACTACTAGTTATAATATCAGTAGCATTACAGGAGAGCTAAACTGTTAGGTTGACCAGTCTAGGATCTGATGATGGGATCCAGGAGAAATCGAGGGCAACCCTCAAATTGTATAGGCACATGTACCGCGTTTTACATATTTTCTGAAGTTATATTGGCATTGCTTCTTGCAATCATAATGTTATGATGTTGAGCTGGTGATGGAAGGTCAACTCCTTAATTGTTTGGAGTAAAAGGATAATTCTTTCAATACTGTATACATATTAAGACTACTAGTTATAATATCAGTAGTATTACAAGTGAGCTGAGCTAATAGGGTGAAAAAAAAATGTAACACTAAAAAGTATGAAAAAAAATTGTAAACAAAAAAAAAACCGCCTTCAAAAACCCGACTCACTAAAAATTACAAAATAATATAATACGAACATTTGTAATCATCTGGGTATGAATTTTATATGTTGTTGAAGGCGGTGCCGTTTATATTTCATACAGACTAGCACAGAGTGCTTCGTTTTCCTCAAAATTTTGATTGGCACCGCCTTCAACAACATATAAAATTCATACCCAGATGATTACAAATGTTCGTATTATATTATTTTGTAATTTTTAGTGAGTTGGGTTTTTGAAGGCGGTTTTTTTTTTGTTTACAATTTTTTAAACCGCCCGTAAACCTCTGAAATGGCTTCACACACCGTTGAAAAATTTCTCAGGTGTGCTGGTTTCTTCACGATGTTTTCCTTCACCGTTAAAGCGACAAATGATGGTACATATGAATTCCAAATTTGAAAAACGCATTGGTACCTGGCGGGGTTTGAACTGGCGACCTCTCGCTTGGCAAGCAACGACCTTAACCACTCGGCCATCGACGCTTTTTTTACTTCTTACGATTACTTATATATTTACGATTATTCGACGCTCTTATGGTGAAAAACATCGCGAGGAAACTGCATAGTGCACACCTACGATGAAATTCTTAGCTTGCTGTAGTCTACCAACCCGCATTTGGCCAGCATGAATTTAAGAGGAAGGTTTTTATGTATAACCAGTGGTTCCGGCGAATTTCATACCGCCAATACTGATTCTTTTTCTATATTTTCTCATTGAAACCTTCCCTGGACTACGACGAACATTTTAAAACCAAAATTACCTAAATCGGTCCGGCCGTTCTCGAGTTTTAGTCAGACTAACGAACGGCAATTCATTTTTATTTATAAGAGAAGATATACCCAAAGCGAAATGAGGGCGGGTCACTAGTTAAGATTTAAAGTAAGTAAGTTTTTAACCGTAGACAGCTATTGCCATCTACAGGCGTTTAAATGCACTTCCACGAATCTAGAGACTTTATTACGCAATTAAAATTACGTTGAACTCAACTGGCGAGAATACAGATGTCGTTTCGATCGCTATGTTTTTAAGTACATATATATGTATCTGTATACATATAATACAAGGCGTCTGACCGATTTCGGCCATGGCGGCCGATCTCAATTGAGATCAGCCAAGTGCGCAGGACATATTATAGTGCTCAAGTTTGCTCGCAAACACAAGAGCACTCTCTATTCTCCTTACTCTCATAGTTCAGTGAGACGGCCAATCCGACATGGCCGATGAGCGATCGGGCGCAGAACCACCGGCTTAACGTGCTTTCCGAGACACGGTCGTGCAACCGCTAATTTCCTAAATAAGGG
This sequence comes from Maruca vitrata, assembly GCA_039566165.1. Taxonomy (NCBI): domain Eukaryota; kingdom Metazoa; phylum Arthropoda; class Insecta; order Lepidoptera; family Crambidae; genus Maruca; species Maruca vitrata. Next base: position 2,855,393 of record CM076937.1, on the reverse strand, counting down.
CTGAAAACTGAAACTGTCCGGGATATTTACCATGTAGTTTTGTTTTAATGAGCTCCCGATATTTCGGCACTGCAAGCGCCATGATCACGGGTGAATTCAAATAAAAACAAAACAGCATGGTAAATATCCCGGACAGTTTCAGTTTTCTGGTATAAAGGTAATGTTTTGACCGGTATATATCCAAATGACTTTATAAATTGCCAAGAAACGAGTCGCTACCTCATTCAGTGAGATTTCTCGCAGTGTTTACGTAACTCTTTAGTGAGATGATTGCAAACAGGTTTTTTTATATGCTAAATTGTTTGTACATGTATGACTGTCTGGTTGGTCTATTGGTAGCCAGCGGCGGGTTAAAGACCGAGCGGTCCAAGGTTCAAATCCCGGTACGAGACGAATTAGAGTGAGTTTGCCAGTTTTTTTTTTGTATTCGATGTTCAGGGTGACCTCATTCCATCCGATGTAAGCGGCTGTGAAGTTCACATATGAGGTCTACAAGTACTAAGGTAACTCATTCTGCTATGGGAAAACAACCACTAAAATTTCACGGTGTTTTTTTTTTAAAGTCACATACATTGATCTGATCCCGGGGTAAGTAGCTTAAGCACTTGTGTTACGGATATCAGAATCAACAGTGGGTATACAAATATACTTTAATATATTACACACCCAGACACAGTACAAACACCGATGTTCATCACACAAATACTTGCCCGAGTGGGAATCGAACCCACGACTCTTGGAACCGTATGTAGTGAGCCTGGGTCACTAATCACTGTTCCACCGAGCCAGTCATATACTGTAGGAATATTTGGTAGTTGTGGTAAATAAATAAACTTTAGTTTAAACATGAAATAAAAAGTAGTTTTATTAAACTATAAAAAGCGCGGTAACGACTTGACAGCTAGTGACGGACGCAGCGTCATAGATAAAAAAAAGAATAAAAAGGTTGCGTTCCTATTTACTAACATATACATACATTTACATATAGTTTACAAACTTGAAACACATTCTTTTACATAATAGTAGGTTCTTATTTAAATATACAACTATATTACCATACATATATACTTAAAATACTTGAAATGTATTTGCTTTTAACACAAGTGACATTGAAGAAGTTTACTATGACCCAATCCGTAATATTTGTACGGATGGAGATTTGACAGGAAACTACGTCACAGTTTTTTTTTTTGGTTTAACCATAAATAAGTTATTGTTTGTAATTATTTTGTCTTTGTCAAGTCATGGACGATGCTTAGAATTGTGTAAGTTATTTGCGAATGGGTGTGAATAATGTTTGATGGGTTTTTGGTGTGCTAAAGGAAAAACCGGGCGAGTGAACACGATATTTACTTATCATTTCAGACGGATAAACTTCAAATTTTATTTATTTACTAACTTCTTCTTCTTATCGTGTGGTTGATGAACAACCTGGTGTCAGAGTTTTTAAACCGCCCGTAGGCCTCTGACATGGTTTCACACACCGTTGAAAAATTACTGTTAATTTACTTAATTTATTTTATTATTAATTTTCTAGCGGGCGCCTACGTCTTCGTTCGCGTATAAGTAGTATTGGCGGCAATTATTTAATCAAAATAAAAAATCAAAATCAAAATCTTATTGGTCCTTCCGTTTCGGAGATCAGCGGAAACAAACAGACAGACAGACAAAAATGTTTTTATTTGTGTGATTGTTATTGTTACCCGATAGAGATTGGTACCCATTTAGTAGATTGTCGTTATTTTAATATTGCAAACAGACACTTCAATTTTATTTAGTTGTATGCATAGATGTATAGTTGCGTAGTCAATTATGTATGTAAACAGTTATGTATGTATGTGTTTTTAAGCACACATATACATACATACAGACTTCGACAGACAGATTTGAATTTCCTAAAAGGTCCAGAACCCTAAAAATTATTTATGTAGTATTTTATATTTCCTTTAAGGTCCAGGATGATGCTTTACTTAGTACTTACTTAAGCATACTCTTAACTATAATAATAACCTTACTTTGCACCGAACTAATGACCGTAGAATAGTACTGCACAGAATCGAACCTGCGACCTCCAGCATTCGAGCCGAGGCCGGCGATTCGTTGCGGTGTAATAAAAGATTAGTAAAATAAGTCAATTGTGAATGAAGTACGAAATAAGTAGGTTCTGAGGGCCTACAATGAGTTGGCTATCGATAACTTACGTACGTTAAAAACCTATCGAGTTGTTTTTTTTCATACGGCCGATTTTAGTTCTTCGCGTAACCACCAGCGACGCTGTACAAGTTTTTCATAGACATTTTATTTCCGTAGGCGATATCGAGTGCGTAAGTTTTAAACTCATGGTAGCCCTACAGTATTCTGTTATTAAGGTAAATATAACACAGTTGATATTTATGATTATTGGGCGTACGCATTATGAGATGACCTTTTTCGGAGAAATGGTTTTCGGAAACATTAAAACTTACTTCCGTCAGGAGCGGAGTCAACTTTGAACTTGACATTTCTGATTCGTGGACTTGACTTGTGGATTGGCATTGAACATTTCTTTGAACTTTAAGGCATTGGTGAAGTGTGAAACTAAGTTTGCACTTACGGTTCCGTGTGTATGGATATGTATAACCCAACTAGCTGTGCCCGCGACTTCGTCCGCGTGGACAACCCTCATCACTCAGGGGTATGAAAAATAGATGTTGGCCGATTCTCAGACCTGCTCAATATGCTCACAAAATTTCATGAGAATCGGTCAAGCCGTTTCGGAGGAGTACGGCAACGAAAACTATGACACGAGAATTTTATATATTAGATTACATGTGATGATGATAATGTAATCTTTTATCTTTATATGTATCATATTGATATCAGTCTCTGGCGAATATAGTACAAGCTCTGCTTAGTTTTGGGTGTGTGAAGATGGCCCAAGAGTTTTATATCTTTAACTATACCACTAAATAAAATTGAATAAAATTTTGTAATATTAAAATAACTAGTTTTATCTCAATAGGTATGAATCTATATCGGTTAACACTAACAAAAACACAATTGAAAACATTTTTGTCTATCTGTCTGTTTCTTACCGCTTATCTCCGTAACGGCTGGACTAATTTTAACGGGACTTTCACTAACAAATAGCTTACAAGGTATAATATAGGCATCAAAATCTCTTTTCGACGCGGACTATGTCGCTGGCACAGCTAGTTTACAAATATGAACAGGTCTAAGCTATATAATATGAAAACATAAATAGATTTACATAAAAAAACAGCTGTTAGGTAAATACTACTTGAAAACTTACACGATAATTGATTAAATTGAATGGGAATGACAAATTGTGTCTTTGATAATGAAATTTGTATTTTTTTCCTTCTGAATTAAGGAACTAATTAAAGTTTATAAATAAGGAAAATATTACGGTTTTCATCAGTGTTTATCTTACAATTTATTTTTATGTGTATCCTTAACAGCCCTTTTCTTATCTGTGCCAATCATTTCCATGTCTTTTTAAGTCATTTATTTTTTCGAGTTTCATCAACGTTCATACTTTTTCATTAACCTATCCATTCTTCTTCTTAAAATTTCTTTTTTTTTCTTAACTGCGTACGATGATGGCTTGGAGCAGCCTCGTCATCATCACCGGACTTGCGGGGGAGCGGATGGCTCTCGCCTCTATCTTTACTTATAAATCGTTCTATGGACATAATGACTATTTGATTTTTATTTTTATTCTAACGCAGAGATCACTACTCGGAATTGGTTTAATTATGATACAAATTAAGCATACAGACGTTTTGACAATTATAAAATCATTTACGAACCATTTTGTATGTTGTGGATGATAAATGAATCAAGTATTTTCGAGATTTGTCTGATATTGGCTTGATTGGTGATTTAGAAATAAATAAATTAAAACTATCATTGTTACATACACAAGAAAGTGTAAGTGTATTGGTGATGATGACGAGGCTACTCCAAGCCATCATCGTATGACAGTTAGGAAAAAAAACTGCGTAGTAGAACAAGTGGGAATGTACCAAAAAATCTTGCTTATACGATAGGAATAACCCTGTTATTTTTCTAGTATAAAGGGAATTTGTTTGTTAAAACAAACATAAAACTTTACTCCTTTTTAGCGCAGTCGGTTAATTAATATGTAACCAAGCACGGTTTAGTAGTTTTGGCGTAAAATCGCCACAGACAAACGAGAGTTAGGTAATTTTATTATATTAGTAAGGATTTAATGTTAATGTGGCTTACGGGTAAGTGTGATGACGCAAGACTTAGGTAGCTCAGTGGTAGCTGTAGACGTGATGTCTAAATGCTGGTAGTTCAAATCCCCGTTCAGGCGGGATCATGAATATGATTTTTCTTTTAATTTTAATATTGAATCACGCCAGGACCTTTAATCTCCATGATAAAAAGTCAGACACTCTATTCCTTCATAGAGTTCCGATATAATTTAAATTAATGTAATCCAAGATTTTTTGACCTTAACCAAAAATACAACGTGTATTTTTGTTTTGTTTGTTTTTTTGTATAAATAGGTAATAAGTGTAACCACCATGTGGTTACAAAGTTAACAATGCTCTAAGATGTAGGTACGGAATAAATTATAATAAATTAATGATTAACTGGTATTTTGTTTGTTGATATTAAAAGATCTGGGTAAAGGTTGAACGGCATTTTGGAATTTGAAAAAAATTTAGTGTTTATAACAATCTATAGGTACCTAAAGTAAAAAAAATTATATAGGTACCCAGCCTATATAATTTTTTATTAATCTTCATTGGTTTTAAAAAGGTATAGTTTACGTGATACATAATGCAAGATAAATAAATAAAACATTAGGGGTGAGAACTATCCTCTCCCCCGCAAGTCCGGTGATGATAACGAGGCTACTCCAAGCCATCATCGTATGTCAGTTAGAAAAAAAAAAGTAATTTTAAGTAATGCTCCTACTATAAACGATTATCAATTAAAAAAACACCATTGATTATATTTTTATTGGGCATTGTCCTTTGTTCTTATAGTCGGCAATTATTATTATTATAATCACCTACTAGTGGTCCCGGCGAATTTCATACCGCCAATACTGATTCTTATTCTATATTTTCTCATTGAAACCTTCCCTGGACTACGACGAACGTTTTAAAACCAAAATTACCTAAATCGGTCCGAGCGTTCTCGAGTTTCAGTCAGACTAACGAACAGCAATTCATTTTTATTTATAAGACTAGTGGTCCCGGCGAATTTCATACCGCCAATACTATAAACCTTCCCTGGACTATCACGAACATTTTAAAACCAAAATTACCTAAATCGGTCCGGGCGTTCTCGAGTTTTAGCCAGACTAACGAACAGCAATTTATTTTTATTTATAAGATAATAAACAAGAATGTATATTGAGTAAAAACGTACATACATTAAGCAGACATAATTTAGGGGTCCATTCGCCCCCCCGCAAGTCCGGTGATGATGACGAGGCTACTCCAAGTAATCATCGTATGTCAGTTAGAAAACAAAACGTTATAAATAATAGTTAGTGTTTATTAAACGGTATAAATAGTACGTAGAGTTATAAATGTACCTACGTACTCAGAGAATTTGTCGATTACGATAAGACAGGTTTTAGTAAAATAATTAAAGTTAGCATAGACACGGTATAAGCGCCAAATCAACATTTTGGACGATAAACTAGATCAAATGTTGCAGTGAATTCAGTGTTCGGAAAACCTTGATCATACATTCGAAATATCTAAGAGTTATACTTGTTATAATCGCGCTTTAAGTGAGATATCAAACTGTCCTAATTAGGGTACCTTTACATATATTATCTCTTTTATTTGCGTGCTTTTTCATAATATGTCAGAAAGTTTATATAAGCTTTATTGTACCTATATTTTACGGCTTAAAAATAAAAAATCTTAATTATTTCATACCTAGTCGTGTTTAAAGAAACACTTATATAATTGTTTTCATTCCAAGTCATTGCTTCTGTAAACCTTTGCATTATTCGTAAACTGAATGTAATTTTATATTAGCTGCAGTTATGTTAAATACATAAAATAAAATTTTAGGTCACTTAGTAACAGCGTACGATAATAATATGCGTAAACAAAAATTGGTGAATCGGCTGATCAAATCGGAGAACACAATCAAAACCGACTCCTCTTTTTGTATAATTAAATTCAAATCTAAAGATGTCACAATAGTAGGTAATTATACTGAAAAAAAAAAACTATAATGTAGCTTGAAGGTTATAAAAATTCAAGTCACCATGACAACTGAAAAAAAAAACTCCAGGTATTATCCATTTCTTAATTCAATCATATTTAAATTCGCAAAAAAAATAAACTGACAAACCGCATTAAACATTTGTTTACCAACCTCGCTCGTAACTAGCAAATTACGACCGATTACGAAAACCGGACACTACAGAAATTGACTGAGCGAAAAAATTACAGGTGGTAAAGTAAAAACTTCGCGGCGGCAAACCTAACCAGTCACTCTCGGGCCCGCGCAGCAATATGGCGTCTTGTTGAAAACGCGCGAACTCTTTTCAACACTTTCCCGCGCTCCATTTCTTTTTTAACAATCTGTGCCGGACTCTGTTGGATTTTTTTTTTTCGTTGTTTTTTTCCCGCTCGCTCGCAATGGCGTTGCGTTCCCTTTCACGGATGCTGGAGTATGTTCGAGCGAATAGAAGGATTAGTGAGTGTTGTTGTTTTTTTTTGCGTTAGACTTTTTTCTCTTTTGTTTAACTATTTAAAGACGTTCCGTTTCATGATATGTTTTCCATCAAAGTGAATTAAATGCGGTGTCGGATTGCTAAATGTGTTCCCGTTATTTTTTACAAGATTTTCGCTTGTGATAGGTCTTAAAGTTGCGCAAAATGAAATGTGCCAACGAGACTTGTTGACATAACGTATTATAAGCGTGACGGATCGATTGGGCGACGATCGGCTGAAAGTTAATGGATTTTTTTCGTGTATTTTGACATGGACCATCATTATGGCCGGCCTGTATTTATTATACAATAGTTTTATACATGAATGACTAATACCCAATATTAAACACGTCTTTGAATATCGGGATAAATTATTCCACCAAAGTCGTCCAGAAACTTCTGTTCACAAATAATATGTTCCTCAAACTATTTCCATAAAAAACAAAAGTTTTTTTTTTAATTTGAACAGAGATCTTGAGAGACCGTGATCTTTTTTTTCGGAACTTACCTACGATGATGGCTTGGAGTAGCCTTGTCATCATTACTGGACTTGCGGAGAATAGGACGGCTCTCACACTTACCCATAATCAAAAATTATGTATTGAATGTGTACAAAGATGATCCAATATTTGTATTCTGTTAAGTTTGGAAGATAAATCAAAGTGGTATAGTAGAGACGAAATTGTAACAATATCGTATGAAAGGTGTTGATGTGACGATCGTACAATATTGTTTAACTTTTTGAATAATATTCGATTTGTAACTTTTTTGCTGCATAACTTCATGTTCTTACCTTATTTTGTCCAAAACAATTGTAACTTACTAGTGACCTGCCCTCGGTTCGTTTAGGGTGTATTTTACCTTCCTCTTGAATCCCTTTATTTATTAAAAAAAACAAATCAAAATCCGTTGAGTAGATTTGAAGCTTTAAGGGATAAAGGGACGGAGAAAGAGACTTTGTTTTTAAAATTCTATGTAGTTATTAAAATTTTACTAAGACTTTCTCATGAAAATTATTGTAATCTTTAAAGAAATAAACGTCTTTTAAACCTTCAGAACTAAAGCAAATATTTCACTATTAAAACCATTCAGACTGAGAAAATGTACAATCTACAACTAAAATCTCTAACTAAAATGACAAAATAACAATATTATTTCACCAAGATGTTTGCATTTCGAGTTGAAACATTCCATTAACGTCAAATGTAATGGTGACTAACACACATCTCACTATAAGTCACGTAGGTTTGTGACATTGAGCGTACATGTGTTTGCGGCCAATCGGCTTCCATATTACAATAAATTGCTAGCATTTGCAAATTTATCAGCAGTGACGTCACGCGAAAGCGAAATAACTCAAAACCACGACAATGACAATTGGAAAAAAGTACGGCACAAAAAATTTAAAATTTGAAAAAATTCGCATTCATGACCCCGCCTGAACGGGGACGCCTAATCTTTTATTTTTTTTCAAATTTTAAATTTACATTGAGCTTTAATAGCATTAAAAACAACAAATAAAAATACGACACAAAAAGTTAAGAGAAATTATTAGCAATGTTATATTTTTTAGGGTTTTTAGTAACCAAAGCGTGATAAACGGTTCCCTATTACCTACTACAATAATAAACAATAATGAAGCGTCGCTTGCCATGCGAGAGGTCGCCAGTTCAAACCCCGCCACGTACCACTGTGTTTTTCAAATTTGACGAATATACGATTATTCGATGCCTTAACGGTGAAGGAAAACAAACGTCATCATCGAAACATCTATAAATTCAATTGCTCCACTGTTGACCGGGGATTTGAACACCCGACCTTCCAGGAATCGCGCCCAGACGTGCGGACCATTACACCAAACAACAGCTTATTGAAGCCGTCGAATTATTCCCGCATAATACCTATTATCTGTAGTGATTAGCACTTTTTTTCGTAATTCGTTTAACTAGTTAATGATACGGAAACCTTTGTGGGTGCGTCCGACTCGCACTTGGCAACTTTTGTTATTTAGTTTAGATGCAAGAAGATCATTTACTAGCATCGTTAAAATACTGCACAATCAGTAGATGTTTCGTTTCTTTTTTTTTTGTTTAGTTAATGGCAATTCAAGGCTCATTGGTGTCAATGTCAAGTCGTTTTTTTTTCTCTCTTAATTCCCATCGGTCTGAAAAACGGTTGAAGATACAGAAAAAATATGCATCAATGCATGTTGACCTCATGTGGACCTCTCGATTGCTTACTATTAGGTAGAATGAGGTCAAAATGAACGTCATTTAAAAAAAAATATTTCAAATGACACTTTTACAGTCCCTAAGCCCTATGTTAGTAGGAAAGATCGTAGGGGAAAAATGGGAAACTTAGGGGTGAGAGCCATCCGCTCCCCGCAAGTCCGGTGATGATGACGAGGCTACTCCAAGCCATCATCGTAGGGGTGAGAGCCATCCGCTCCCCCGCAAGTCCGGTGATGATGACGAGGCTACTCCAAGCCATCATCGTAGGGGTGAGAGCCATCCGCTCCCCCGCAAGTCCGGTGATGATGACGAGGCTACTCCAAGCCATCATCGTAGGGGTGAGAGCCATCCGCTCCCCCGCAAGTCCGGTGATGATGACGAGGCTACTCCAAGCCATCATCGTAGGGGTGAAGGCCATCCGCTCCCCGCAAGTCCGGTGATGATGACGAGGCTACTCCAAGCCATCATCGTAGGGGTGAGAGCCATCCGCTCCCCCGCAAGTCCGGTGATGATGACGAGGCTACTCCAAGCCATCATCGTAGGGGTGAGAGCCATCCGCTCCCCCGCAAGTCCGGTGATGATGACGAGGTTACTCCAAACCGTCTTCGTAATTAAGTTAGAAAAAAAAACAAATTGTAAGCAATATTACTCTAACTAGTGACCCGCCTTTGCTTCGCTATTATACATACAAATCTTCCTCTTAAATCCCTCTATCTATTAAAAAATCCATTGTATAGTTTTAAAGATTTAAGCATACATAGGAACAGATAGACGCGGGAGTGACTTTGCTTTATACTATGTAATAAAGAGATATGTTTGTCTGATTGTTTGGAGATAAAGTTACTTACATTAAGAATAGTGTACCGTAAATATTTAAACATAGTTCTTATGTTGTGTACTTATAATAAAAACATAGAGTAAGCAGAACGAAACAAAGAAATTGACCAACGTAGGTTGCAATTCACACATCGTAAAATCAAGTGCATAATAAATAAGTATCGTACTTTGTTTGAATTTGTATTTGTCCAAGTCATCCGAGGCGATAGTATCCTTCCTCCCCTTTTCCTTCCCCCGTCATACATCCTTGCTACTCGTGGGAACGCAATGACCTTGTTAAAACAATGCACAAGGCAGAATGGCGGCGACGTGGTCCACAACCCGTCACGTCACGTTTCCCACAGAGGTGAAAAGTGGATCGCTGGAAGTGATCTCTGCCTACCCCTCTGGGAAAAAAGCGTGATTTTATGTATGTATGTATGTATGTATGTATTTTATCCTTATTTGTCTGAGACTGTTGTTGATTTTATTATTTCCATGTCACTATAATATAAACTTCTATACTAATAATGATGAGGCGTCCAACCGATTTCGGCCATGGCGGCCGATCTCAATTGAGATCAGCCAAGTCATCATCATAATATCAGCCCATATACGCCCCTACTGCTGGGGCACGGGCCTACCCTAAACTAGGGCGATAAGGCCTTAGTCGACCACGCTGGCCAAGTGCGGGTTGGTTGATTACACAACCAAAGAATTTCTTCGTAGGTGTGCAGGTTTTCTCACGATGTTTTCCTTCACCGTTAAAGCGTCAAATAATCGTACATATGAATTTTTTGAAAATTTGAAAAACACAGTGGTACGTGGCGGGGTTTAAACTGGCGACCTCTCGCATGGCAAGCAACGACCGTAACCACTTTGCCATCGACGCTCTTTTTTATCAGCCAAGTGCGCAGGACATAATTATAGTGCACTATATGTCCTATGCGCGTAAAACTAATTTTACGAATTAAACTCGCGGCTATTGTTATTCTAAACATATTATTTTGACCCCCGGGCAAGACAACTGTCGTCTTTGGTCTTGCCCGTGACCACGAGCGCTGTAAAGAGTTCGAAACGTCGGGTCTCTAAATAATATGTTTAGAATAACAATACACGCGAGTTTAATCCGTAAAATTAGTTTCATTTCCAATCCCTTATTTTAAGTTCTTAACCACGATCGCCGTAAAGTGTTCGAAATGTCTGGTATTCTTTTTATTGTTTTAGAAATCAATAAATAAAAATACACTACGTTTTTTCCTTCATTTCCTAGTCTTAATCTATATAAGAGTTTTAAATAACGTGTGTGTACTAACAAATATATAACTAAAGTCGAGTTACATCCGTAAATCGAGTTATATGAAACATTATTTTTTAATATATGATTTACTTCGCAATTAACATTTCAGTTTTCGTTAACCTGTCGGTTACACAACCGCATCGATGCAAGGCCGGTGCACGTTGCACTCTCTTGCATTGGTCAGGTAAACTCGTTGGTCCGGTGGTTAGCCGATGGAGGCCTTGGCCTGGGCGCTTAAGGTTGGCGGTTCGAATCTGTTTTGCACGTTTTTTAAACGGTTTCATTTAACTCGACCCGTACAGTATCTATTTGGGTTTTCCGATGGATTTGAAATTTAGTACACGCCTTTAATTCGGATGACAATTGTAAATCTAAGATGGCCGCGCGTACAAAATGGCGGTTTACATATTTTTCCACAACCCTCTCAATATGAGTATCAATTGATAGGACTGCACAAGAAGAATAGGCAATTTAATGAAATACTAACAACTAGAAGATAAATAAATCGATGAAAAACCTTTTAAGTTAAACGGTTTTATTTTATTTGCACTGAAAATTAGAAAATAAATTGTCGTCATAACTTGAACCATGTCAGCAGCCGAAAGGCGGTTCATGAAAGAACTCTTACACCAGGGATTACTTGGAAGTATACATACATACATAAAATCACGCCTTTTCCCCAGAGGCCTAGTCAGAGATCACTTCCTGCCATGTGCTACGGTCCTGGCACACCACTTTCGCTTCATCCACATCCATCAACCTCCTCATGCATGCTTGTCATATTTGACTAAAAAAAATATTCTCTATCTTAAACTCGAATCAAGTAACAACCAAGTACTTCTTGTCACTCTCTACAGTTAATAACACTACCATGGTCAGTTTCATTCGAGTTATTGCGTTATGAGTCGGCTAAGAGCACTTTACGACAGTTTTACGGCATGTTTTCTAGCTCTTACAGAGTGTTGCATAGTGTGTTGCCAGTTTTCAAAATGGCGGTCTCTTGTGTGTGTATGTAATAATAAGAAGTAATTAAGTATCTCACAACTTCGCATACGTTGTTCTGATTTTTAGATAAGCGGGTTTATATATTTACTAGCTTTCCGCCCGCGACTCCGTCCGCGTAGAGATGTTTAACGGGTATAACATTACTTCTTTATAGCGCAGTCGGTTAAAAAGTAGCCTATATCCTTTTCTAAGCTCTGGACTATCTGTACCAAATTTCGTTTAAATCGGTTCAGTACTCTATGCGTAAAAGCGTAACAGACAGACAGACAGACAGAGTTACTTTCGCATTTTTAATATTAGTAAAGATTTAAGCATTTAGGTTAGTGGTTGTGTACACAAATATTAATTGACTAGCTGTGCCAGCCGACTATATCCGCGTTTTGCCCCGTTTTTTACACATTTCTTGATGTTTCTTTGCTCCTATTGGTCGCAGCGTGATTTTTATAAAGTCTTAAGCCTTCCTCGATAAATAGTCTATCCAAGACAAAATGGGGATCGAACCCGCTACTCTTTGCGCAGGAGAAAAAGGCACTGCCAAAAGCGCCATCGAGCCATCCCGCCAATCAATGTGCTTGACACTTAACGTAATTTAAAATTAAATTAATAATACACTAGCCATCCCGTGACTCTGTCGGTGTAAAGTCGTTTATCGTGTAAAACAATACTTGTTTAATCTGTAGCCGGTTAAAAAGTAGGTATATAATGCCCATGCCCTTGCTCGGTCTTTACAACTACTTATTTATGTAGTTGTACATGAAACTGCGGAGAGACAAGAGTTATTTTCCATTTTAGAATTAAATATTCTGCTACTAAGTTTAGTTTCCAATAATATTCACTCTGTGCTAAAATAATTAAAAAAAAAACATTCAAAAATTTCTCAATATGGAGGTAAGAGTATCTACTACTGGCCAGTTGCCTTTATAAAGTAAGGGTTAAATGTTCGGCTATTTGGTTTCCATTAATCTGTATTTCACTTTCAATAGTTTCTTCAACAAGTAGGATCAAAAAGAAGAAGAAGCATTCTATCCACAAACTGGCCAGTGAGTTTTCCAGAAACAAAATGGCGGATGTTTTCATAACACAAAACAGCTGTTTTAGCAACAAGCGTAATATGTTTGGTCAGCGTACATCTGTGTTGATGATCTTTTAGCGTAAATGTTATGAAAACTTTTACGCGAAACTGTGGCGAATATAATTGACAAACCATGAGGATTTGTTTTCTTTTTCCTGACTATGGTTTTTGATTCCAAATTGCAAATGTTTTGATTTTATCATTCATAGCTACATGCCCTTGCCTTTTTTTGGTATAAATTTAATAATGCAATCTTTTGTAGCAATAATTATAGCCTATTTACTAGCTGACCCGACAGACTTCGTCCTGTCAATAAAATGTGAAAAAGAAAAGGGCTGTTTTTAGGGTTTTTTTCCGGCAATTATTCAATTTTTTCGAACCATCCTTGGACTTCAACGAACATTTTAAAAAAAGAATTGGCCAAATTGGTTCAGGCGTTGTTGAGTTATGCGCTTACCAACATATTTTGCGATTCATTTTTATATTATAGATGTAACTCAGATCGAATGTGTCTTTCCAATAGTGAAAGGATTTTTGCAATCGGAATTGTAGTTTTTGAGTTTATTCATTACAATCTTACACACAAAAGTAAAAATACATATTTCTTTATTAAAGCCTTTGTTTTGTATTCGTATTTAGTAAAGAAACAGATGAAGTGTCCAAATATAAATAATAATAATAATAAATATCTGGGACATTTCCACACACGGTCATCTGACCCCAAACTAAGCAGAGCTTGTACTATGGGCGTCAAAGACTGATAAATATACATATATATTTTTAAATACATACTTAAATACATAATCACACCCAGACACGGATAAAACACCGATGTTTATCACACAAATATTTGTCCCGAGTGGGAATTGAACCCACGACTCCTGGAACCGCCAGCCAGGGTAACTAACCACTGTTCCACCAAGCCATTCAACATAGACAATCTAAATTTAGAGCTGAGTACTAGATTGTTTTTTTTCTCAATCCATTGAAGCTTGGCGAAATTTTGCAATGTTATTTGAAACGGTTGCTGATCTGATCAAACTAATACTTTTTCTATCACAAAACAATTGCCTAATATTTTTTGGAATACTGACGTTAAACGGGATAACGGGTTTTTTTTTTATATTGGACTGATTTTTTTAGGTGAACCTTTTGACTTTTGACTCTAATGTCTTTGTTTATGATAATCATCATCATCATCAGCTTATATACGTCCCAACTGCTGGGGCACGGGCCTAACCTAAACTAGGGCAATAAGGCCTTAGTCAACCACGCTGGCCAAGTGCGGGTTGGTCGACTACACAACCTTAGAATTTCTTCGTAGGTGTGCAGGTTTCCTCACGATGTTTTCCTTCACTGTTAAAGCGTCAAATAATCGTACATATGAATTTCAAATTTGAAAAACATTGTAGTACGAGGTGGAGTTTGAACTGGCGACCTCTCGCATGGCAAGCATCGACCTTAACCACTCGGCCATCGACGCGGAAACCATACACTTTCACAATAATTCACCATCCAATCGATTTTGACATCTATAACTGAGCATCAGTGGCTAAATACGATTAAAACTCTTTTCTATGTATATGCTATAATATGACGTAATTGGTCAATCACTCTGTATTGTGTGATATTGAGGTTGTCTCGTATCAGTAGCGGTACCATGAGTTGGCTATCAAAAACTTACGTACGTTAAAAACCTATCGAGTTGTTTTTTTCATACGACCGATTTTAGTTCCACCAGGGGCGCTGTACAAGTTTTTCATAGACATATTTACGTAGGCGATATCGAAACCGTAACTTTTAAACTCATGGTAGCGCTACTGTTATGTTGAATTATGTTTCAAAATGGAACACATTCTAACATTCGTTTGTTTTGTTTTAATAAATAAAAATAACCAACATGACATACATTGATCGGATCCCGTGGTAAGTAGCTTAAGCACTTGTGTTACGGATATCAGAATCAACAGTGGAATACTCAAATATACTTAAAAAGTAAAACACATCTAGACAATATACAACTACCGATAATTATCACACATATATTTGTCCCGAGCGGGAATCGAACCCACGACATATAACAGACATATACAGAGGTACTAATCAACGCGCTATCGCGCCAATCAAAATACTATACATTTAATGTTCTGTGCTAAACTCAATTAAATTTGGCCGCCATAACCGATCTCGGTTAGTCAACATTATTACGTAATAGCAAAGCCTTCACCATAACTTGCATAGTGAATTCATAACATTCAAATAGCCCCACTCAAATCGGAAGTAACGGTACTCTTAGAGCCGACATACACGACTACAGTGGGGCTACCATGAGTTTAAAACTTACGCGCTCGATATCGACTACGTAAATATGTCTATGAAAAACATGTACAGCGCCGGCTGGTGGTTACGCGAAGAACTACAATCAGCCATATGAAAAAAACAACTCGATAGGTTTTTAACGTACGTAAGTTTACGATAGCCAACTCATGGTAGGCCCTCCGGACTGCATAGTAAACTACAGATTCTACGTACACACATACACGGAACCGCTCGAGCAGTCGCGACTGCTCCGAGCAGTTAGCAGCACGATGAAATCTCAAGCAGTCGCCAGGCATAAGCTGTTGACTATGACTGCAAGAGCGGTCCGTGTATGTTGATCACTGGCTAACTGCTCGAGCGGTCCGTGTATGTTGATCACTGGCTAACTGCTCGAGCGGTCCGTGTATGTTGATCACTGGCTAACTGCTCGAGCGGTCCGTGTATGTTGACCACTGGCTAACTGCTCGAGCGGTCCGTGTATGTTGATCACTGGCTAACTGCTCGAGCGGTCCGTGTATGTTGATCACTGGCTAACTGCTCGAGCGGTCCGTGTATGTTGATCACTGGCTAACTGCTCGAGCGGTCCGTGTATGTTGACCACTGGCTAACTGCTCGAGCGGTCCGTGTATGTTGATCACTGGCTAACTGCTCGAGCGGTCCGTGTATGTTGATCACTGGCTAACTGCTCGAGCGGTCCGTGTATGTTGATCACTGGCTAACTGCTCGAGCGGTCCGTGTATGTTGATCACTGGCTAACTGCTCGAGCGGTCCGTGTATGTTGATCACTGGCTAACTGCTCGAGCGGTCCGTGTATGGCGGGCCTTACGTAGTGAATTCATATCATTCAAATGGCCCCGTACAAATCGGATGGACGTAACAGTACTCTTACTACTTGTGTTCTAAGTTACGGATCGTTTGAACCGGTTTGAGATAGCAGACCTCGTATTGATATTGATAAGAAGCCGCATTCTATCTATCAATCCGATGTTGGGTGATTGTTTTTGACTAGGGAATTATATCTATCTAATCTACCTTATCTATAGGTAGCTACATAATATGACGAAAATGTGACGGATAGATCTCTGTACATGGATGATATATGTATAGAACTGAATAAAATTTATGTTTTTGGTTATAATATTAAAATAAGGACTTTTTACTAAATGGGTGTGAATCTAACAAAAACATAATCTAAAAAAAATTGTCTGTCTATCTGTTTGTTCCCGATAATCTTCGAAACGGCAGGACCAATTTCGACGTCATTCGTCGAATTTTTAAATTAATTTTTCTTGTAAATGTGTGTATGTGACCAATAAATATTTATTCTATTCTATTGGCTTGGCTAGGGCTTCTATATGGCTTGGCAAGGAATGATTTGAGAGCCTCAACCTTCTTTTTTTAAGTCTGTTCAAAAGCTTCAATGGTACTAATGGTGCACTATTCTTGTCTCCAGGGTTCGTCTTGGCCACTGCCGTGATTCTGCTGCTGCTGGGCATCATCTGCGCAATATTCTTCGGCACCTGGGTCAGACTGTTTATTGATCATGTGAGTATGAAATGAAATGAAATGAAATGAAATGAAATGAAATGAAATGAAATAATTTATTCTGCAAATAGATTTACATGAAATACTTTTGCACGTCAATTTGTAAATAAATTAATCACATATTACATAAAAATTCACAAGTTACATAATTCATTGATGTCCAAGCGAGCAGCTCATCATGTCCATGGATCTTTATCATTTAAGTAGTCTTCTACTTTATAATATGCTTTTTTCACAAGACACGACTTAATAAAAAGTTTGAAATTAAAAAAAGGTAATTTAATAACATTTTGTGGGATCTTATTAAACAATTTTGTGCTTAAACCTAAGAACGACTTTCCAGTCTTTTGAAGCCTGAGCCTTGAAACGGCAAGCCTATGTTTGTTTCTGGTGTTAAAATGGTGAGCATCCGATTTCTTATTAAATGATTGCATGTTCTTGTAAACATATGAGATACAGTCCAAAATGTACTGGGAAGCTACGGTTAAAATATCTATATCTTTAAAAATATCTCTAAGGGAGTCACGCGGTCTTAAGCCATATATGGATCGGATAGCCCTCTTCTGTAATACAAAAATAGTCTGTATATCAGAAGCAGACCCCCACAGCAGAAGACCGTATGACATAACACTATGAAAATAGCTGAAATAAACTAACCTTGCCGTTTCAACGTCAGTTAAATTCCTGATTTTTCTAACTGCATACGCAGCTGAACTAAGTCTACCCGCCAAAACAGAGATATGAGGTCCCCATTGTAACTTAGCATCTATAGTGATTCCTAAAAATTTTGTAGATTCAGTCAATTCTACAAGTTCGTTATTTACAATAATGTTAGTATCAACTTGTCTTACATTTGGCATTGTAAATCTCATACATTTAGTTTTTTTCGCATTTAACAATAAATTATTTGTATTAAACCAGTGAAGAACCTGTGAAAGGGTACTATTTACCTCGTCGTAATTATTTTTACCTCTGTCAACCTTAAAAATCAATGATGTGTCATCAGCAAACAGTACCGTCTCACATAGGTCTGCAGTGAAATACGGAAGGTCATTTATATAAATCAAGTATACAACCTTAACTTAACTGTACACGTGAAATCCTAGTGGTTGTTTTCCCATAGAACGATTTACCTTTAGTAGTACACTTACTATGGAAGCATGCTGGTTATTTCTTGAATAGAAATATTTTTAAGCTATTACATAGCTTTTATCGCGGGCTTTGAGCGCGTCGACCGAACCAAGAAATTCCGTAACGAAAAAAACCTCACAATCGTCTAACGTCGTTTCAGTTCGGTAGACTTCGGCACGGTGTTTGTGTGCGTGCGGTTAGACGTATTGTACGACTCTACGAAACTCGCACGAATCGAGACGAGCTGCTTCGAAATCGGACGATGGTATGCAATAGCTATACCGCGGCAGTCCCCGAGTCCACACGTCTTTTTTTTATTAAAATAATTAAATTATTCAAAAACACTTATCATTTAACTCGAAAGCGTGAGAAGCGATAGTTCTTTTCAGAGATGTGACGTAACCAGGTAAGTCTGCTTGCCGCATGAAATTGATGATAAAAGCTAAAGAATCTCTACGCCCTAAGTAATAAAGCGGTTCGAGCGTGCTTTCGAGTTTCGTTTATCCCTGTCGTAAAACCGGAATTTGTTGTTTTGAATAAAAAAAAACTTCACAAATCTATTTTACTATTACGAAAGAATCATTTTACTGCGGGAAAACAACCACTAAAATTTCACGGTGTATCTTACACTAAGTGTTCAACTGCCTCGTTGGTCTATTGGTAGCAAGCGCTGCGTAAGGACCGAGGGTCCCCGGTTCCAATCCGGGGTCAGGCAAAGTTTGTTCCCTTACTCTCATAGTTCGGTGAGACGCAATCGACATGAGAGATCAGGCGCAGGACCACTGGCTTAACGTGCTTTCGGCGTGCATCGTTCAACTTCCTTACTCCGGCTGACTAATTTCTTGACAGAAAAAGTTTCCAACTGGCCCGGAATTTGAACCCGGGACCTTTTAGACTTTGCGTGGCGCTATCCACTAATGTCAAGAGTAGGACTGTTATCGGAGTCTTAGTAGACCCTTTTAACCATCCAGAGGGCCTACCATGAGTTGGCTATCGTAAACTTACGTTCGTTAAAAACCTATCGAGTTGTTTTTTTTCATATGGCCGATTGTAGTTCTTCGCGTAACCACCAGGCGGCGCTGTACAAGTTTTTCATAGACATATTTACGTAGGCGATATCGAGCGCGTAAGTTTTAAACTCATGGTAGCCCCACTGATAAGGAACCGTAAATTTGAAGTTAATGAACCTGTGTTTTTGGGCTAACCCTAATTTTCTAGATTTTTAGTGTTTCATCAGAGGTGAGAGCCACCCTATCGCCGTGCATCATATCTAGTAATAGTAATTACTCATAAAGTCTGAGCCATCGTATTTGTTTACTTTCCTATTTCATCTTTTGATTTGTTGACCTTGAAGCCGTTTCCTAACTAATTACGATGATGGTTTGGGGTGTGGAGTTGCTTTGCCATCATCACCGGACTTGCGGAGGAGTGAGAGCCGTCCCTCACCTTTATTATCCTGTTAGAAAAAAAAACTAAGATATACCTAAGTAGTATCAAAAATCTGTTACCTAAATAATTATCTTCTAGATAGTATCAAATACATGTACCACTGTGTGTATGTATAGGCCTTAGCGAATGACTTTTCACACCATTCATGTCTGTGTCAAACAGGCCAAGGCCGACTGCGCAATCGCACAGAATGCGCTTAATTGGTCGGACCGGAGCTTGGGCCAATCTGGTCGGGCGGGGCGATTGGTTTCCTAAAGCTTGTATTGGAAAAAAAAAAAGAAAAATTGTCTATTCTATAGTACCGTGTGAAAAAAAATATTCGGCTGTATGATTTTTATCAAAGCCGATTCGATTAAAAGAATAGAAAAAAATAATGTATGCATAAGATAATCAAAAGTAATCGTAATTGAAGAGTGTGCATGAAGAGGTTGCATGAAGAGGTTGATGGATGTGGAAGAAGCGAAAGTGGTGTGCCAGGACCGTAGCACATGGCAGGAAGTGATCTCTGCTTACCCCTCTGGGAAAAAGAAAAAGGCGTGATTCCTATTTCTAACATAATAATGATGGAAATTGTGACATGTCACAAAAAAAATTATAATAAGTAGTAGAAGATATCTTGACTGTCCCATTTAGAAAAAACACCTAATCTTGCACGCGAACGGTATGTCACTATTTTATCTCGTGCATGTCATTTCAAATGATTTCATATCGCATTAGTGACGGTTACATTCATATATTATATAAAAGTAACAAATTGAGAGTAGAGTACAAAATTAAATTGACTTGTGTAAATTATAATAATTTAAATTCAAAAATGTGCACGATACATAATGAGAGCCATCCGCTCCCCCGCAAGCCCGGTGATGATGACAAGGCTCCTCCAAGCCATCATCGTTAGTCAGTTAGGAAAAAAAAAAGATCGTAACCAATCGTAACACGATGACCTCACTCCAAGCGGCAGTGAGATCCAAATATGAGGTCGACAGGCACAATAGACCATATTGAGCCTGTCGCACTCACCCTGAAGGCTGCTTAAATGCCCGTTTCACGCCCCGCCTGAAGAGCCCGGGATCATAGGAGGAAGGGGAAACATGAGATGGAAGGGCATTCCATGCCTTAATGACACGTGGCAGAAAAGAGGAACTATACCTCTTAATGCGGGACATCAGCGCCCGGATTTTACAGGAGAGGTCTATAAGATGCAAAATCAGTTGAACTGGGCGGTTAATAGAACAGTTTTTTGATATTTTCGGTGTTTACGATCTTCTTCCTGGAAAGGTTCGATAAGGTCGCAAACATATCCCTGTCAGTGGTTGCTAGGTAACGTTTTGTTATTGAACATTCTTTATTGGATTTGCCTGAAGTACAGCAAAAATGGCGTTTGTAGAAAATTAATTCAATTGATTTTTTTTATTATTATTAAAATTCTGGCCTGGTTTTGAGGATCTTCTAGCCAATGAATCAATTTTTTATGAGTATAACACATTGAGCATCCAGGCTATACTTATACAGCCAGACCTATTTTTCTTCATTCCTGTCCATCCACGCTTGGGCATCTTTAGTCATACAGCCATTTTTTTTATTCATCTGAATATTGCCACGAATTAAACAACCAATGTGTTTTTTTTTCTTCAATCGGCTCTTCGTGTCCACATCTATATTTTTTCTTTTCATCTTCCGACTGTTTGCATGCACGCATGGGTATCTGAATTGTTCAGCCATTTTTTATTCGTGTTAATCTTTTCGGTTTATTTCTTTTTGCTTTTCTTCATTCGAACTTTTCGTCCATCCGCTCTTGGACATCAAAGTTTTACAGCCTTATAATCTTTTTGTTCATACACGTTAAGGCTTCAGGAGTTTTACAGCCAATTTGTTTTCATCGTCCGACTATTCGTGTCCACATTTTTTTTCTTCATTAAACTGTCTGTCCATCTACGCTTAAGCATCTGCATTCATATATCAAATGTTTTACAGCCTAGTTTTTTTTGTTTCACGTCTAATTCTTTTTCTTCTTCATTGATCTGTTTGTCCATACACGCTTTTGTTTTTGCAGCGAATCGTTTTTTACCAACCACACAAAGACATAAAGTGTTTTACAGTCAAATTTTTTTATGTACACTAAGACATTAAGTGTTATACAGCCAATTTTTTTTACCCTTCACACTAAGACATCAGGTGTTTTACAGCCAATTTTTTTCACCATCCACACACAGACATTTAGTGTTATACAGCCAATTTTTATTACCATCCACTCTAAGATATCAAGTGATACAGCCAAATGTTTTTTTATCCACACTAAGACATCAAGTGTCATACAGCCTACTTTTTTTTTCGTTTCGTTCCACGTCTATCATTTTTACTTCTTAAAGCCTAGTTTTCTTTTATATCCACACTTAGACATCAAATGTGCGTTATACAGCCTACTTTTTTTTCGTTTGGTTCCACGTCTAACTCCTTTCCTTCTTGGTTCCCACAGGAGCTGGTGCTGCGCCCCGGCTCGATGACATTCGAGTGGTGTGCTCGGCCGCCTTAGTTTTTACAGCCATTTCTTTTTTCATCCACACTAAGACATCAAGTGTTTTACAGCCAATTTTTTTTTCATCCAGACTAAGACATCAAGAGTTATACAGCCTAGTTTTTTTTCACGTCTAATTCTTTGTCTCCTTCGTTCCCCCAGGAGCTGGTGCTGCGCCCCGGCTCGATGACCTTCGAGTGGTGGGCTCGGCCCCCGGTGCGGCCGTTCGTGAAGGTGTACGTCTACAACGTGACCAATGCGGACGAGTTCCTCAACAACGGCTCCAAGCCGGCGCTCAGCGAGCTCGGGCCGTACGTCTACTTGTGAGTATCTGATGGTTTCAGCTGGTGTATGTGTGGGTGTTGTCAATCGGTTGCTATGGCGACGGAATGTAAACAAATTCACTTGCCAATGATGCCATAATCTTCTTTTTTTTAGGAAGATCAGGATTTACATTTTTAACATAGGATAATAATAATAACAATTAAGAAATCACTTATAGATCCTCACAGATAAAAATTTAGTACATAAAAGAATAACAACAGTTAAAAGCACATTCAACGTCACATTGTAATTAACAAAAATAAAAATAAAAAAACAGAACAAAAATCCGATAAGGATTCTTTCTTCTTCTTCTTCTTCTTCTTCTTCTTCTTATAAATAAAAATGAATTGCTGTTCGTTAGTCTGACTAAAACTCGAGAACGCCCGGACCGATTTAGGTAATTTCGGTCTTAAAATGTTCGTCGTAGTCCAGGGATGGTTTCAATGAGAAAATAAAGAAAAACAATCAGTATTGGCGATATGAAATTCGCCGGGACCACTAGTAATAAATAAATAAATCCAGAGATAACTGCTGTCATTTAGGAGCCATGGCGACGGGATGCAATGAACAACCTTTCATCTAGTCTCCTCCAGACTCTAGAGAAGACACTGTGATGCGATTGCTTACGAAGACATAAATGCGAATAATGCTGTTTGAGGTGCAGTGAGATCATCTTGTTAGCCTATTATAAAAAAATCTACTCCAGAGAAATAACGTGCTATAACAACGGGGAGTTAACAAAACATAAGCTGGTCTACTGAAGAACTACCATGCGTATGATTTTAGACTTTCGCGTTCCATCACACTAAATATTAGTCTTTATGGGTCTACACGCGTTATTAGGAGTAGCATATACACCCGACGTTTCGACTGGGTTACACCAATCGTGGTCGCCAGCGAACTGAGCGTCGGGCAGTAAGTAGCTATGTATTTGCTACTCCTAATAACGCGTGTAGACCCATAAAGACTAATATTTAACTACCATGCGATCAACACAATTTTCCTCTCTTGAATATAGGCCATCGAATTCTATGGATTAGGGCAGTACATCCCGTTCAAACGTAAAAACGATTTTTCCTATACATCGATCTTTCCTATACACATCTTAATCATCAGCTCATACTCGAGTATACCCTAAACTAAGACTCGCAGGCCACAAAGGTCACACCACTGTTCCACCGAGCCAGTCATAAAGCTAGCTGCCTCGTTGGTCTATTGGTAGCAAGCGCTGCGTAAGGACCGCGAGGTCCCCGGCTCGAGTCCGGGGTCGGGCAAAATTTGTGTGAGTTTTGCTGCAATGAAACTACTCAGCCCGGAGTGAGGAAGTTGGCGGTTGAGCGCCCGTGCTTCGGAAAGCACGTTAAGCCGGTGATCCTGCGCCCGATCTCTCATCGGTCATGTCGGGTTGCCGTCTCACCGAATTATGAGAGTAAGGGAACAGAGAGTGCACTTGTGTTCACGCGCACACTTATGCACTATAATATGTCCTGCGCACTTGGCTGTTCTCAATTGAGATCGGACGCCTTATAAGGCTAGAAGGAAGTTGATATATTTAAATATACCAGGTCAGGGTCTTCGATATACGTGCCAATGGTACATCAACTTAACCTCATGTACACCATGGTCACAAATGAGGAAAAACATACAAAGTTCAATGCCACGGCTCAAATACATATATCAAGTCGTTTACTAAGTGATTACCATCAAAATACGATTTGGGTCAGTCTAAATTAAAATGCTATTAACACAATCTTATTGGTGATGATTCCAATCGGTATTTTAGGTTTAATGGTAAATGCGTCTTCATACATTTGATAATTTGTAATTGCTTTTAATTTTTCCTTATATGAGAATACTAGCTTTCCGTCCGCGTAGAGACGTTTAACGGGTAAAACATTACTTCCTTATAGCGCAGTTGGTTAAAAAGTAGCCTATAACCTTTCCTAGGCTCTGGACTATATCTGTACCAAATTTCATTTAAATCGGTCCAGTACTCTATGCGTGAAAGCGTAACAGACAGACAGACAGAGTTACTTTAGGATTTATAATATTAGTAAGGACTAGTAAGGATTAGTAAGGATGTTTTTTAAATGTATAATATACTAGCGACCCGCCCTCGCTTCGCTTCGGGTATATCTCTATCACTATATAATATATTTCAACCCCGTAAGGGATTTTACATACAGAAGTTATTTCCCAATAACTCCCGTTCCCATGGGAATTTTGTAATATCGCGTTGGAAATAAGCTTTACGTTCATTAGGGTACCTGCATGCCAAATCTCAATCGTCTATCTATATCGCGGTTTAGATTTTTTCATACAAAAGTTTTTTCACTATTACTCTCGTTCCCGTGGGAATTTAACAATATCCTGTTGCAACTAAGCTTTTAATTTATTAAGGTTAACCTGCATGTCAAACTTCAAGCGTCTAACTTATGCGGTTAGTATTTTTCATACAAAAGGATTTTCCCGGTATTTCCCGTTCCCGTGGGAATTTCGGGAAATCCTGACCTGACGGATGCCTACGTCATAACATCTACCTGCATGCTAAATTTCATCTCGATCCGTCCAGTGGCTGTGACGACTTCGTCCGCGTAGAGATGTTTAACGGCTAAAACATTACTTCTTTATAGCGCAGTCGGTTAAAAAGTAGCCTATAACCGTTTCTAGGCTCTGGACTATATCTGTACCAAATTTCGTTTAAATCGGTTCAGTACTTTATGCGTGAAAGCGTAACAGACAGACAGACAGACAGACAGACAGACAGAGTTACTTTCGCATTTATAATATTAGTAAGGACTAGCGACCCGCCCTCGCTTCGCTTCGGGTATATCTCTATCTCTATATAATATATTTCAACCCCGTAAGGGATTTTACATACAGAAGTTATTTCCCAATAACTCCCGTTCCCATGGGAATTTTGTAATATCGCGTTGGAAATAAGCTTTACGTTCATTAGGGTACCTGCATGCCAAATCTCAATCGTCTATCTATATCGCGGTTTAGATTTTTTCATACAAAAGTTTTTTCACTATTACTCTCGTTCCCGTGGGAATTTAACAATATCCTGTTGCAACTAAGCTTTTAATTTATTAAGGTTAACCTGCATGTCAAACTTCAAGCGTCTAACTTATGCGGTTAGTATTTTTCATACAAAAGGATTTTCCCGGTATTTCCCGTTCCCGTGGGAATTTCGGGAAATCCTGACCTGACGGATGCCTACGTCATAACATCTACCTGCATGCTAAATTTCATCTCGATCCGTCCAGTGGCTGTGACGACTTCGTCCGCGTAGAGATGTTTAACGGCTAAAACATTACTTCTTTATAGCGCAGTCGGTTAAAAAGTAGCCTATAACCGTTTCTAGGCTCTGGACTATATCTGTACCAAATTTCGTTTAAATCGGTTCAGTACTTTATGCGTGAAAGCGTAACAGACAGACAGACAGACAGACAGACAGACAGAGTTACTTTCGCATTTATAATATTAGTAAGGACTAGCGACCCGCCCTCGCTTCGCTTCGGGTATATCTCTATCTCTATATAATATATTTCAACCCCGTAAGGGATTTTACATACAGAAGTTATTTCCCAATAACTCCCGTTCCCATGGGAATTTTGTAATATCGCGTTGGAAATAAGCTTTACGTTCATTAGGGTACCTGCATGCCAAATCTCAATCGTCTATCTATATCGCGGTTTAGATTTTTTCATACAAAAGTTTTTTCACTATTACTCTCGTTCCCGTGGGAATTTAACAATATCCTGTTGCAACTAAGCTTTTAATTTATTAAGGTTAACCTGCATGTCAAACTTCAAGCGTCTAACTTATGCGGTTAGTATTTTTCATACAAAAGGATTTTCCCGGTATTTCCCGTTCCCGTGGGAATTTCGGGAAATCCTGACCTGACGGATGCCTACGTCATAACATCTACCTGCATGCTAAATTTCATCTCGATCCGTCCAGTGGCTGTGACGACTTCGTCCGCGTAGAGATGTTTAACGGCTAAAACATTACTTCTTTATAGCGCAGTCGGTTAAAAAGTAGCCTATAACCGTTTCTAGGCTCTGGACTATATCTGTACCAAATTTCGTTTAAATCGGTTCAGTACTTTATGCGTGAAAGCGTAACAGACAGACAGACAGACAGACAGACAGACAGAGTTACTTTCGCATTTATAATATTAGTAAGGATTATTATGTACATTTACGCTTTTGCTCGTACGATGAAGGAATACATCGTGAGAAAACCTGCACACCTACGAAGAAATTCTAAGGTTGTGTAGTCGACCAACCCGCACTTGGCCAGCGTGGTTGACTTGCGGCCTTATCGCCCTTGTTTAGGGTAGGCCCGTGCCCCAGCAGTGGGGACTTATATGGGCTGATGATAATCTATACTAATATTATAAAGCTGAAGAGTTTGTTTGTTTGACCGCGCTAATCTCAGGAACTACTGGTTCGATTTGAAAAAAACTTTTTGTGTTGTATAGACCATTTATCGAGAAAGGCTTTAGGCTATATAACATTACGCTGCGACCAATAGGAGCAAAGATACAATGGAAAATGTGTAAAAAACGGGGGAAACGCGAACGAAGTCGCTGGCACAGCTAATGGTTCCATAATTTAAATTTTTAACTGTCATCGTTACTCACAGTAGAAAGCTGAAAATTTTGGGGAAATATTATTTTGTTCTAATGAGCTCCCGATATATTTTACCCGTGATCATGGCGTGAAAACAACATGGTAAATATCCTGGATATTTTCAGTTTTCTCATTTTAATTTTATTTTTCATAACTTAAATAAATGTAAATTAGAAAACTGAAAGTGTCCGGGATATTTACCATGTTGTTTTGTTTTAATGAGCTCCCGATATTTCGGCACTGTTGCAAGCGCCATGATCACGGGTGAACTGAGCTCATTAAAACAAAACAACATGGTAAATATCCCGGACACTTTCAGTTTTCTAATGTGTGTAACCATGACAGTTTAAAAAATGTAAATTATAATGAAACCAAAGTTAAAGTATTTACTACCTTACTTCATAATTATTATATTCTAAATCGTCTACGATTCTCCTACAATTTTAGATGCGTAGGCAAATTTCATATCGCCTACACATCGTTTGTATGAGAACATGCAATATAGCATGTTCAGCTGTAAACAATGAAATTACCGCACGTTTACTAGAATATAATGTGAGCCCAAGGCACTCACAACAATGGAATTTATCGTGAACACTAGCTTAAGATTAACTTGCAACTTAGCAGACTCTTCCAAACTCATCTATACTAATATTATAAAGCTGAAGAGTTTGTTTGTTTGTTTGAACGCGCTAATCTCAGGAACTACTGGTTCGAATTGAAAAAATCTTTTTGTGTTGTATAGACCATTTATCGAGGAAGGCTTTAGGCTATATAACATCATGCTGCGACCAATAGGAGCAAAGATACAACGGAAAATGTGTAAAAAACGGGGGAAACGCGAACGAAGTCGCTGGCACAGCTAGTGTTAGATAAGTCTATAAGAATAGTTTCACGAATTTTGTCTTACTATAAATATTAGTCTTTATGGGTCTACACGCGATATTAGGAATAGCAAATACATAGCTACTTACTGCCCGACGTTACGACTGGGTTACACCGATACTAAAACTGATAAATAATTGCGAACAAATGTTACTTATCAACCGAATATCTTAATATTTAGGAAAACGGAATAAATTCAACTGCCTCACCGCGGCCCGGGGACTCGAACACCCGTCCTTCTAGGAATCGCGCCCAGACGTGCATTACCGTCACACCAGACAGCAGCTATGTATGATGCCGTTGAATTTTTCCGCATATTACCTGTTAAGCCACAGGTGGCGCCATCTATTATTAGTAATACAAACTAACAGCCGTAGACATTTAAATTGATAACACACTGGTGATTTTCCGGTTTTTTTAAATATTAAAATAGCTAGTGCAAGCTTTAGCACTTAACATTTTTATTTGTTGTTTTTAATGCTATTAAAGCTAAATGTAAAACAAAAATTTGAAAAAAATCGAAAACGGGGATTTGAACCACCGGACCTTCCGACGTCGCGTCGGATGCTCTAACGATATCGATATTACGATATCGGAAGGTCCGGTGGTTCAAGTCCCCGTTCAGGCATGGTCACGAATGCGACTTATTCTGACTGGCTCGGTGGAACAGTGGTTAGTGACCCAGGTTCACTACCTACGGTTCCAAGAGTCGTGGGTTCGATTCCCACCCGGGATAAATATGGGTCACTCCCCGAGGGCCACGTTCCCGGAGGGCCACGTCCCGGAGGGCCACGAATGGCCAATGGAAAGGAAAGGGCAATTCGTGGCCCTCCGGGACGTGGCCCTCCGGGAACGTGGCCCTCGGGGAGTGACCCATAAATATTTGTGTGGTTCGTCACACAAATATTTATCGGAGTTTTTTCCGTGTCTGGGTGTATTATTAAATATATTTAAGTATAATTATTTGTGTATCCACTGTTGATTCTAATATCTGTAACACAAGTGCTTAAAAGCTACTTACCACGGAATCAGATCAATGTATGTGAAGTTGTGCAATATTTATTTATTTTATTTATTTAAAGTGTATGTAATTAAACATTTTAAATTTACGAGTATCTTACTAATAATATCTCGTTCTTTTTCCACAGCGAGGAATGGGAGAAAGTGAACATAACAGACAACGAAAATGGCACCCTCTCGTTCAACTACCGCCGCGCCTACACGTTCCAGCCGCAGCTGAGCGCCGGCGCTGATGATGACGCGGTCGTGGTGCCCAACATACCCATGCTGGTGAGTTGCGTTGCTAGGCAACCGTTAGATTTAGGGTTGCCATCACCTAAACTGGTGTCGCCGGAGAAATATGGCAAAAACCGGACGTAACGGTCGAAATTAAGGATTTTTTCCCATGAATACCGAAATCTTTTGTCTTAGTAAAAGTAAAGTAAAAAGATGTTTATTTTCTCTCACAAGTAGGTTACAGAGTGCTTAGTCTAGGTGAGTACAATTTGTACCATATGAAACCCGAATGTGAGAGACTGGTGCTTGAAAAAGGTTCCGTTAAAAACCCGTGATACAAGTCACCAAACAAAAGTTAGTAAATATTAGATATATAGATTTTTTTAAGCTATTGCATAGCTTTTTTCGCGAGCTTTGAGCGCGGCGACCGAACCAAGAAATTCCGTAACGAAAAAAACCTCACAATCGTCTAACGACGTTTCAGTTCGGTAGACTTCGGCACTGTGTTTGTGTGCGTGCGGTTAGACGTATTGTACGACTCTACGAAACTCGCACGAATCGAGACGAGCTGCTCCGAAATCGGACGATGCTAAGCAATAGCTATAGCGCGGCAGTCCCCGAGTGCCACACGTCTTTTTTATTTGCCAGAATGTGGTATATATAAAAGGAGAAACTGACTGACCGACTGACTGACTGACATATCAACGCCTAAACGGCTAAACGTAGGTACTTGAAATTTGGAAGGGACGTAGCTCAAGTACCGTAGAGGTGCACTAAGAATAGAATTCCCGAAACTCCGACGGGAACGGGAATTAGCGGGAGAATCCTTTTGTATGTAAAATCTAAACCGTATAAGTCAGATGCTTGAAATTTGGCGTGCAGGTACCTTGGTAAACTTAAAGGTTAGATTTTAGACTTTCGCGTTCCATTACACTAAAATTAGTCTTTATGGGTCTACACGCGATATTAGGAGTAGCAAATAATAGCTACTTGCTGCCCGACGTTTCGTCTGGGTTTCACAAATCGACCACGATTGGTGTAACCCAGTCGAAACGTCGGGCAGTAAGTAAACTTAAAGGTTATTTGCAACAGAGGGCCTACCATGAGTTGGCTATCGTAAACTTACGTACGTTAAAAACCTATCGAGTTGTTTTTTTCATATGGCCGATTGTAGTTCTTCGCGTAACCACCAGCCGGCGCTGTACATGTTTTTCATAGACATATTTACGTAGTCGATATCGAGCGCGTATGTTTTAAACTCATGGTAGCCCCACAGGACATTGCAAAACTCCCACGGGAACGGAAGTAAGCGGGAAAAAACTATTGTAAGAAAAAATCTAAACCGTGTAAGATAGACGAGATGATTGAAATTTGGCATGCAGGTACCCTAATGAACGTAAAGTTAAATTAAATACAATACACAACACATGTCATAGCAGGACCAGCGAAAACCGTCTTCCAGTACCCATGTCCCATTGTGTAACGATTTTGGCCTATCTGTCGTCTTTCATCCTGCACACATGCCCTTAATTATTTATTTTTACCACACATAATGTAGGTATTACCTATTATGTACATTACCTCCTTATATACTACTTATGAATAAATACTTCAAACATTAAAGCCTTGTCCAACAAAGTATTGTAATAACTACGATTCTACTATTCACGTTCGCAAATGAGGTATAATTGCACCGTGATTGTGATCGCGACCATTAAACTATTATATTTGTCAGTGTCGGTTACATAGTTAGTCATTATATACAATACTAGCTTTCCGCCCGCGACTTCGTCCGCGTAGAGACGTTTAACGGGTAAAACATTACTTCCTTATAGCGCAGTCGGTTAAAAAGTAGCCTATAACCTTTCCTAGGCTCTGGACCAAATTTCATTTAAATCGGTCCAGTACAGAGTACTGGACCGATTTAAATGAAATTTGGTTATGCTTGAAAGAGTAACAGACAGACAGAGTTACTTTCGGATTTATAATATTAGTAAGGATAGTAAGGACTAGTAAGGACTAGTGACCGGCCCTCGCTTCGCTTCGAGTTCATTTAAACACCTTGCTCTTGAATCCCTATTTCTAATAAAAAAAACCATCAAAATCCATACATACTACCGGCAACGCTGGCGGTAGTACACTTTTCAAATAGATTTCTTTAAACGCCAATAGCCCCGCCCACTGGCCAATAGAAGAGCACTTAAAGAAAATCTGTCAAAATCCAAGCAAAAACGTTCCAATAGTAGGAGAGCTAGCAAGAATTTTTGGTAGGTATTTGAGGCAAGCTGAAAACTTATCCTGAACCTCTCCTATTATATCCCAGCACGACACTGCAGACCTGGCTGGTGAGTAGCGGGGCTAAAGCAAACCCCCAAAAATATTTTTCATCTTTTTATAACTAAAAAATAAGACTCACGTTGTAAGACAAATTATTTCGATGGAACTTCTACCTGTCAGGTGAACTGACAAAGTATATTTTTTTGGATTATAAAATATATTTTAAAATAAGAAAAATTGGGGGTTTGGTTTAGCCCCGGTACTCAACCAGGTCTGCGGTTTTGTGTTGAGTTATAATATTAAAGGTATAGGACAAGTTTTCAGCTTGCCTCATATACCTACCGAAAAATTCTTGCAGGCTCTCGGACCACAATTTTGGCGGGGCTTGCTTTGACAGACGTATAAGCGCCAAGCGATTTTCACCTTATAGGTGGTCGACCGCCAAATACTCCGATAGTACATACATACACACAGACAGACAGGTGCGGGAAGCGACTATGTTTTATATGTACTACTAGCTGACCCGGCAGACTTCGTCCTGTCGAAAAAAAATGTGAAAAAGAAAAGGGCTGTTTTTAGGGTTTCCCGTAGCCGTAAGAACCATCCTTGGACTTCAACGAATATTTAAAAAAAGGGAATTGTCCAAATTGGTTTAGGCTGCGTTGTTGCGTTATGCGCTTACCAACACATTTTGCGATTCATTTTTATATTATATGTATATGTGACTAGCGGAGTGCCTCGTTGGTCTATTGGCAAGTGCTGCGTTAGGACCGAGAGGTACCCGGTTCGAGTCTGGGGTTGGGCAAAATTTGAGTGAGTTTTTCTGTCAAGAAATTACTCAGCCCGTGTCTCGGAAAGCACGTTAAGCCGATGGTACTGTCCTTACTATCTTCTTCTTCTTATCGTATGGTTGAGGAACAACCTGGTGTCAGAGTTTTTAAGCCGCCCGTAGGCCTCTGACATGGCTTCACACACCGTTGAAAAATCTTCAGGTGTGCTGGTTTCCTCACGATGTTTTCCTTTACCGCTAAAGCGTCGAATGATGGCACATATGAATTTCAAATTTGAAAAACACATTGGTACCTGGCGGGGTTTGAACTGGCGACCTCTCGCATGGCAAGCGACGACCTTAACCACTCGGCCATCGACGCTTTTTACTACTAACTACTACTATAATGTAACTAGTAAAAATCCCGTCCCGTCAGAATTGGTCCAGGCTTTTCGGAGATTAGCAAGAATAAACAAAAAAAACAGACACTTCTATTTTATTTAGTTATATATATGAGAACTATGTTTACACATCGTCCGTCACACCTGATATATGATTTGCATCAGGATATGACTGTGTGAGATGATTTTAAATGATATCATTAGTGTCATATATAGGTAATTACGCATATATCAATGCTAGAAGCATTGTATATCATCCACTAAATAAACAAATACATCACATACATTGACCTGATCCCGTGGTAAGTAGCTTAAGCACTTGTGATACGGATATCAACAGCGGATACACAATTCTACTTAATTAAATATTATCTTTACTAATATTATAAAGATGAAGAGTTTGTTTAGACGCGCTAATCTCAAGAAGTACTGGTACAAATTGAAAAAATATTTTTGTGTTGCATAGAACATTTATCAAGTAAGGCTATATAGCCTAGAAGCAAATAAACAATGGAAAATGTATAAAAAACGCGGAAGAAGTCGCTGGCACAGCTAGTTTAATAATACATCCAGACACGGAACAAACACCGCCGTTCGTCACACAAATATGTTCCCAGGTGGGAATCGAACCCACAACTCTTCGAACCGCATTTCACTAACCACTGTTCCACCAAGCCAGTCAATAGACAACAGACCAAAGAGAGTAAACCAATCGTATGTATGTATGTATGGACAATACCGTTAGTAGTCTATGGCACGGAACGACCAGTAGTGCATAAAGTGCATCCAAGCGTGGCGGTTGCAAGCGCGGAAACTGCAGTAGAGACTGTACTCGACCGTCGCTGGGGGACGGGGCTTCCGTGCCCGGTTGAGGCATGGTACTATAGCTTCTGAGACTAAGGGCGTATTATCATCATCATCATCAGCCCATATACGTCCCCACTGCTGGGGCACGGGCCTACCCTAAACTAGGGCGATAAGTGCGAGTAGGTCGACTACACAACCTTAGAATTTCTTCTTAGGTGTGCAGGGTTTCCTTACGATGTTTTCCTTCGCCGTTAAAGCGTCGATTGATGGTACATATGAATTTCAAATTTGAAAAACACATTGGTACCTGGCGGGATTTGAACTGGCGACCTCTCGCATGGCAAGCAACGACCTTAACCATTCGGCCATCGACGCTTTTTAGGCGTATGCAAAAGGTTAATTGTTATTCACAACAAGAATAAACAAATAAATATTAATAAAACTAAAGGTGTCCTCTTCAGATTCTTTGCCTTTGCCTACCTAAATTCTAAAAACTAGATTTAAGAAAGAACCGATAAAAAAATTAATGTTGAATTCAACTTAATACCTGTACGCGTAGCCGAAAAAAATATTCTAAACAGACAGACGGACGGACAACAAACTAATATAATTTAGATTTCCCTTTCATTTCAACAAACACATTTTCTAAGAACTCCTTTTAAACGAGTACCAAACTGAATAAAATATAAATTTCTATAAAAAAAGCTTTTCGCAGACTGAAAGACAAACAAATAAAGTCATCATCATCATCATCAGCCCATATACGTCCCCACTGTTGGGGCACGGGCCTACCCTAAACTAGGGCGATAAGACCTTAGTCAACCACGCTGGCCAAGTGCGGGTTGGTCGACTACACAACCCAAGTATTTCTTCGTAGGTGTGCAGGTTCCCTCAAAGTTTTCCTTCACCGTTAAAACGTCGAATAATCATACATATGAACAAATAGAGTGATCCTATAAAAATTCAATCTTTGAAGTAGTAGTAACCAAAAATTAGTGTCTTAACAAACACTATATTACAGGTGCAACATACGAGTATGTATGTAGATACTTACACATACATGCATACATATACATACTTGAATAATAATGATCTTTTAGTCATCACCTCTAATGGATATAGTAATTGAAAATGCCTTTAAATTCCTATAAACTGCAATCTTACTTGCCTACCATTATAACAGCGATATCGCTCTAAGATGCTGAACTAATATGGACTCTATTGCTTAGGGAGTTAGGTTGTCTCGTGGACCGTTGGCTAAGGTGCCTGAGTTCAATGTCCGGTCATGTGGGTTGCTGTGCGTGTGTATATCGCCTAGGTTTAGCTATACAAAAGGATTTTAATGAAGATGCAGTGGGTATTATATTTTTTTACTAATATATATAGGTATATAGTTTTCTAAGGCCGTAATGTTTAGGCATTTGTATACTTATATTGATAGCCTTACTAATATTAAGCAGACAGAGTTACTAACTCTTTCTGTTTCTCTCAATTTCATTCCAAAACTATTCGACCAATTTTAATGAAATTTGGTAAACAAGCAGTCTAGAACATGATAAAGGAAATGAGCTACTTTTTAACATACTTCAAAAGGAGGAGGTTATCAATTCGTCGTAATGTTGCTTTTTTATGTATGTATTTTACGCGATAGTTCCGTAAGTTGTTAACCGATTTTATTAGCCGACTTTTTAATAACGAAGTAAGACTGAAATGAGCTACATATTGACTAGATGTAGAGAATAAAATTTTGTATCTTTACAAGTAATAATAAATCTGTAAGGGTCGGTCATGGAGTAAGTTAGTTTGTTTTCAGAGATATTGTGTTTATAGGCTCAATATATGATACTGATACTAATTTCACGATTTTTAGAATTGTTTTCTGTATGTGTGTATGTATGTTCCTCGATAACTCTTAAACCAATTATCCAAATTTGATGAAATTCGGTATAAAAACACATAGACATCTGGGCCAAGGATAGGCTATTTAAATTGCACCTAATGCTTCGTAAAAATCGAAATGTACGCGAACGGAGTCACGGGCACAGCTAGTTTATCATAAATCTGAAATCTTAAATCATGCAGTCACGCACGGCAATCTGCTCAAAATTATATCGCAACGAATAGTAGGTAATTTACATTTCAAAATTCAACATTAATATTATTCGTTTAACGGTCAATAAAACTATGAGAAATTCGTTACCAAGAAAATTTGTCAACAAGCTAATTTTAACCATTACATGAATTAGAAATGACTTCTTGGTGAGTAATTCACTACAGCATTATAATATTAGTAGAATATGTCCACTGGCTTGGTGGAACAATGGTTAGTGCCCCAGTCTCATGCGCCAAAAGTCATAAGTTCGATTCCCACTCGGAATAAATATTTGCATAATGAACATCTACTTTTGTTCCGTGTCTGGGTGTGTTTTTACGTAGCTATGTTTATTTGTGAACACCACTGTTGTTTCTGATATACGTTTTTTTTTAACGCGGAGAATGCTTGATGCACCCTGACCTTGGGCAGGGGTTTACCCAAGGTGGTGTGTGGGACTCCCGGCTGCCGGTACTGAGATGGAAGAGACCGACAGCTGCTCCTGGGCTAAGGTGCAATGCCCAGGGGTGTACCCACTAAACTCCGCGGCATACCACATCGCCTATTGGTGGTGCCGTGGTACCTAGCAGAGCCTCCACTCACAACACCACCGAGTTTCTGATATCTGTAACACAAGTGCTTTTAAGCTACTTACCACGCGATCAGATAAATGTATGTGAAGTTGTGTTCTATATATTTATTTATTATTATTGTGACTGGCTCGGTGGAACAGTGGTTAGTGACCCTGGCTGGCGGTTCCAAGAGTCGTGGGTTCGATTCCCACTCGGGACAAATATTTGTGTGATGAACATCGGTGTTTGTTCCGTGTTTGGGTGTGATTATTGTTAAATAAAAGATGTGTGTCCATAAAACCATTTATTGCGAACTGACCTGTTGGCTTCACATCAGTATTGCCAACCGCTATCGTGTTGCCAACCGCTACACTAATAACAATATACAACACCTCCACCCTATTTACTAACTTAAACTAGACACATACAAAAAACTATAGGCGGTGTCATCCTGCCTCCTCTTCGTACAGAAATTGCTGAGGTTTTATTTGACTCAACAATGTAAAGGTAACTACGATATGTTAATTACATTATTATTACAATCTACAATTATATTATTAAGTGGGGTGAGCCCCTCTATTAATTTAAGTTTAACAAAATATACTCATCTTAATAAAAATAATCAATTTCGTATCTTTTTACAGGCCTACGACTCCTTAAGGGGTATCTGCGTTGGTTATGCGACTTGTCATCACTTTTAGGTACCTCGCTGTTGCTGGCGACACTGGTGTTCGGTGTGGGTGATGTGGGTTGAACCAGTGAGCCGGGTGAGCTGGTACTTTCGTCCACGTTGTCGTTTATTTCGTGGGATTGGGAAGGAAACCCGTAATCTTGTTGTGTTAACTCAGTTGTTATAGATGTATCGTTTTTATAAGGGGATATAGGGAATACCAAAGAAGGTCGTGTTCGCTTATGTATGCTCCCTGCGGTGGACATCGTTGAGTCTAATACTAAGTTGTCATTTGAGTTTAACACACGTAATTTTAATTGGTCGATATGTCTATGTACCTCGGTTCCATCCGTACTATTTTCTACGCTATAATTGGTACTCCCTAGCCTGTTAATAACTTTTCCTGGAAGCCACTTGCTTGCCCCTACGTAACTCCTATACCAGACCAAAGTTCCGGGTTCGAACTGTCTATTGCCGCCCCCCACCGCCGCTTCCACCTTGGCCTGGTGTCGTGCGACTCGGGCGGTGCGGTCGGGTTTGAGACAGTCTAGACGCATTCGTAGGTTTCTTCCTAATAGTATCCTAGCCGGGCTTTCACCTGTTGCATAATGTTCTGTATTCCTATAAGTTAACAAAAAATTGCACAGTACTGAGTGAACATCTAGTTTCGATTGTAAAGCTTTTTTAATAGTTTTCTTACAAATTTTTACGGCGCTTTCAGCTGCTCCGTTAGATGCTGGATGGTAAGGAGCTGAGAAAATATGTTCAATACCGTTTTTTGATAAAAACAAACTAAATTCTTGACTAACAAATTGTGGACCGTTATCACTAACAAGTTGCTTAGGGAAACCAAACCTAGCGAATAATTCTAACAATTTTATAATAACCATTTTAGATGAAATACCATTCATTCTAATTGCTTCTATCCATTTTGAGGAAGCGTCAACTACGATTAAATAAGTCATACCATCTATTGGGCCAAGAAAGTCGATGTTTACTCTGGACCAGGGGCGGCTCGGGCACGGCCAGGAGCGCACCGCGTGGCGCGGCGGCGCGTCGGCCTCCGCGGCGCAGACCTCGCACGCGCGGCACGTCGCCTCCACGGCTTCGTCTATCCCGGGCCACCACGCATATGACCTGGCTAACGCTTTTGTTTTTACTATGCCCATATGTGAGTCATGCAGTTCTTCGAGAACCCTATTTCTACACGAAGTAGGGATGACAACACGCTGACCCCACATGATACAATCTAACTCGAGATATAATTCGGATTTTCTGTTGAAATACGGCTTAAGCTCTTTTATTTGAATATCTGAGGGCCAACCATCGTTTATGTAACTCATAATTCTACTTAACAAAGGATCCGACCTAGTTTCTTTCCGTAAAACATTGTAATCTAACAATAATGACTCAACAGCAAAATGAAGATATGTTTGTTCGGGAGTATCTTTTTCTTCCGCTGCCGTTTCAAAGTTATGTTCTTTTATTAATCTTGATAAGGCGTCAGCGGTATTTTTATCTGTACGAACGTATTCAATATTGAAATCATACGCGGAAAGTTTAATCGCCCATCGCTGTAAGCGGCTCGCAGCCGTACTCGGAATACCTGCATGTGGACCGAAAATTGAAACTAAAGGTTTATGGTCCGTTCGCAAGGTGAAATTTCTTCCGTATAAGTACTGATGAAATTTATCTACTGCAAAGATGATTGCTAAGGCTTCCTTATGGATCTGACTATAGTGCTTCTCCGCCTGCGTGAGCGCGCGCGACGCATAGGCCACGACGCGCTCGCGGCCGCCGCTGCGCTGCGCCAGCACTGCGCCGAGCCCGCGCGCGCTCGCGTCGCACGTCACTATTGACTGCAGTGACATATCAAAATGTGCGAGAACTTCTGTGCTACATAATTTCGCCTTCACCTTCCTAAATACTGAATTGTGTAACTTGTTCCATTTCCAGTGGTTACCTTTTTTTAATAAATCATACAATGGCGTTAAATATGTACTTAAGTTTCTAATGAACTTCCCATAAAAATTTACCATTCCTAAAAAGGATTTTAATTCGGAAACATTTTTAGGTTCAGCCATGTCCGCGATTGCTTTTACTTTATCCGCATTAACTCTAACTCCGTCTTCATCTATGACAAAACCTAAATAATGCACTTGTTTGACCATGAAATTACATTTACTTTTCTTAATTTTTAATCCATTTTCTTCCAATATACCTAATACCTGATCTACAGTCTTTAAATGACTATTTAAACATTTACTTTTAATTAAAATATCATCGTAAAACACTACTACATCAGCAACCGTTTTTAAACAAATTCATCATGAATTTTTGAAATATTCCTGGACTCGATGACAGTCCAAACACTAAGCGATTGTACTTAAAGAGTCCTCTATGTGTATTAATGACTGTATATTTTTTTTGATTCTTCATCTAGCTCCAATTGGTTGTAAGCTTGCGAGAGATCTAGTTTTGTAAAAAATTTATTTCCTGACATATCACTAAATAGATCATCTATTTTCGGAACCGGGTACCTATCGACCATTAAAACACGATTGAGTGTTACCTTGTAATCCGCACATAAGCGAATACCACCGTCCGCCTTCCTCGCGATCACCAGCGGCGTGGCCCAATCGGAGCGGTCCACGGGCACCACGACGCCGGCGCGCAGCATCGCGTCCAGCTCAGCGTCCACGCGCGCGCGCAGCGCGTACGGCAGCGGCCGCGCGCTGCAGTACATCGGCTCGGCTCCAGGTCGCACCCCCAGGCTCACTGGTCCACCCGTGTATTTCCCAAGTGTGCCATCAAATAACTTCTTATGCCTAGAAATAATACAATCTATAGAATCTATGTTACGAGGACTATTAACACAATCTTCCTTTAGATTATTTAAACTGCATTTAGGTATATCTATATCTAACTCAGTCAACCATTGTCTTCCTAATAAATTCGTCGACCCATTATTGATGACGTATAAATCCAATTGCTTACATACATTTTTGTATTGCACTTTTGTCGATAAATAGCCTAATGGTCGCACTACCGAACCGTCGTAAAATTTTAACTTTAATTTACATGGGTTTAAATCTAAATTACTAAACAAATCTTTGTATGTCGATGCACTAATGCAAGACAAAGCCGACCCCGTATCGACTTCCATTTCTAACTGTTTACTGTGTACTAAAAGTGACATACGAACCGGCCTATACTTTGTTAATGACATTTGATACATAGGTTCGTCGGGTTCTTCTTCCTCTTCTTCGATATTGTCAATGTCATCGCCGTTCGGCTCGCGCACCCAGTACGCGGCGCCGCTGCGGCCGGCCGCCGAGCTGCCGGCGCGCCGAGCGCGGCCTCGTGATGTTCCGCCGGCCCTCGGCCGAGGTCGGCCCCGCCGCGATCTCCAATCACCGTGCTCGGCTACCGTTGGACTTGTCATTGAATCCACCCGCTTTTCAGTACACATTTTCCCAAGATGGCCGATCTTAAGACAAATATTGCATTGGAAATTTTTGTATCTACATTCTGATGCTCGATGGTTGCTTCTTCCGCATACAAAACATTTATTGACACTCATCACGTTCACTTCTGTTTCTGTAGAAATTGCCTTGCCCGTTTCCACCATGTTCGCGTCCCGTTCTGCTGCCTCCAACGAGGTTGCTAGTCCAATGGCTCGTTTGTAATCGATGTCTTCCTCCGCGAATAATCTTTGCCTCGTGATTTCACTTTGAAGGCCACAGACGAACTGATCCCTTATGTTTTCCTCGAGCTGACTTCCGAAATCGCAATAACGAGCCAGCTTCTTTAACTCGGCAACATATTTAGCTACAGACTCTCCTGTAACTTGCCGCCTCTGGCGAAATCTGTACCTTTCCGCCAACGTAGAAGGTTTGGGCTGCAAATGAGCTTGCAGTAACTCCACGGCTTCTTTATACGTTAGCGCGGACGCCTTTTTCGGGCTCGCGAGTGTCGCGAGTAACTCGTACGCTGATTCTCCTATCACTGCTATAAGTGTAGGCAGTTTCACCTCGTCCGTTATTTTATTCGCGAGAAAATACATCTCCACGCGTTCCGTGTACGCACTCCAGTTCCCTGACGCTATGTCGAATTCTCCTATTTTACCAATCGACATCTTTTTGTACAAGGTCTTGACACACTACTTAATTAACAGACTTTTTCTTCCACGAATTCCGTCGCACTTCAATTTGCATTTACCTCGTTCGCCATTGTTAAATAAAAGATGTGTGTCCATAAAACCATTTATTGCGAACTGACCTGTTGGCTTCACATCAGTATTGCCAACCGCTATCGTGTTGCCAACCGCTACACTAATAACAATATACAACAATTATGTATTTAAGTATGTATTTATAAATATACATGTATGTATATCAGTCTCTGACGCCCATAGTACAAGCTCTGCTTAGTTTGGGGTCAGATGACCGTGTGTGGAAATGTCCCAGATATATTTATTTTATTTTTGTAATCCTATTAGGTTATGAGGAAAATATATCTGCAAATAGTTTCCTTTTTATGTTCGCAACGATGGAGAAAGTGTCGCTTTCACTTCACCACTGTATGAGCAATTTATTATGGCTAACAGCATGATATAATGTTGTTTATGATACTGTAACGCATTATGTCAGGGCCTCCTAAAGTATACATCATTATCATCATCATCATCAGCCCATATACGTCCCCACTGCTGGGGCACGGGCCTACCCTAAACTAGCGATCAGGCCGCTAGTCAACCACGCTGGCCAAGTGCGGGTTGGTTGACTACACAGCCTTAGAATTTCGTCGTAGGTGTGCTGGTTTCCTCACGATGTTTTCCTTCACCGTTAAAGCGTCGAATAATCGTGCATACGAATTTAATTTTATTTTCAAAGTAACCTTTACAAATTGATGTGAGTAACGCAGTGTAGTACCACTGCAATCACATCAAATTGTAAAGGTTAACATTTTTTATTTCAAAAAAAGAGGTTTTCAGTTTGACCCTGTACCACAGATAACATAACTAAACTGTACGTAGGTATGTATGTCCCCGTTTATCTCGCGTTTGACTGAACCGATTTGGATGCGGCTTGCAGAAGAATACTTGTCACATTTAGGAGAAGGTTTTTGTATTTTGTTGTCATTATAAATGGTTCCTTCAAAGAAATCTATTATGGTAGTAAGTTGAAGACAAACACAAATGTAAACAGATAATTCTGTTAGGTATGTGTACCCGGATTCGAACTCACAACCTCTACACCAAAAGTCAAGGACCTAGGCAATTAGCATATTTATAAGTACAAATACGGTTCGATATTGACAGACAAAACGGTTTATTTTTCCTAATATAGTATTATAAATGCAAAAAATTACTTTGTCTGTCTGTCTGTTTCGCTCTCATTTCAAAACTGTTAGACCAATTTGAATGAAATTTGGTGAACAGATAGTCTAGAACCTGAGAAAGGACCTAGACCTAATGTGTGTGATGTTGTGGAATATTTATTAATTTATATGGACATAGACAAAACTACTAAAAAAGTCTTTCTCTTATAATAATCGGACCTGCACCCTATCGCATCATAGCCGCGCGTGTAAACCCGTCACACCCACGCCCTAACTGTCCACATTAGCATACGCACCGTTACGAGACACCGTGGACCGACGCGTTTAATGATGCGCTGTGAATTGGCTATCGGGTCGAATGACTTCCTGTGTCTCGTCTGTGCGTAACAATGTGTTATATAGATTCTGATGCAATTGTCTCAAGTCTGTCATTTTTTTTCTTCATCGACGTTAATTAAAGTAATCTTAATTCTGAATTGATTGATTTATTATCATCATCATCATCAGTGCATACACGTACCCACTGCTGGGGCACGGGCCTACACTAAACTAGGCTGATAAGGCCTTAGTCAACCACGCTGGCCAAGTGCGGGTTGGTCGACTACACAACCTAAGAATTTCTTCGCATGTGTGCAGGTTTCCTCACGATGTTTGCCTTCACCGTTAAAGTGTAGAAGCGTACTATGAATTTTAAATTTGAAAAACACTGTGTTACGTGGCGGGGTGTGAACTGGCGACCTCTCGCATGGCAAGCCGAGCTTAATCACTCGGCCATCGACGCTTTTTCATCGGCATTTTTTACTCGGGCATCGACTGATTTATAATTGCATTTAAAATGCTTGTATATATTTTAAAACCAAAAAAAAGTAGTTTATTACAATCAGTGCTGCTTTTAATAATTTTATTTTTCACTTTATTTTTCAACATTCATATGACATCTCTTGCAAGGCCAGGTGATATGATCGAACATATAACATATAAGAGCTAAAGGACATATCGTTTACGATAGTGAGATCAAAGTCTGTGAGGTGAACCAGTAGCGGTTTCCTCATTAAGTTATAAGTTTAATAACTTAAAACACCTTGGATTCGACCTTGAACTCAAAATGTGTGATAAAGGTCAATAATTCATCGTAATCGGTAACTTCCTCATTGCAAGTGAAGCTAAGGGTGAGAGGTGTTCGGTTCGAGTGCCGGGTAGGGCCGATTTTTTTGGTTTTTGATACTTACATACAGACATACATAAAATCACGCCTTTTTCCCAGAGGGGTAGGCAGAGATCACTTCCAGAGATCCACTTTTCACCTCTGTGGGAAACGTGACGTGACGGGTTGTGGACCACGTCGCCGCCATTCTGCCTTGTGCACTGTTTTAACAAGGTCATTGCGTTCCAACGAGTAGCAAGGATATATGACGGGGGAAGGAAAAGGGGAGGAAGGATACTATCGCCTCGGATGATTTGGACTGAGTCGATAGTAGCTCGAGGAGCCGGGGTCGCTTACCCGTATACCGTTCACCAACCACCGGACAGGTAGTTGTGACTGGTATCCCCTGACTTTACTAGTTTGTATCCACGGATGTAAGTCACATGAATTAA
This sequence comes from Maruca vitrata, assembly GCA_039566165.1. Lineage (NCBI taxonomy): Eukaryota > Metazoa > Arthropoda > Insecta > Lepidoptera > Crambidae > Maruca > Maruca vitrata. The sequence continues at coordinate 2,811,677 of CM076937.1, read as the reverse complement.
TTGAATTAGTTATGAATAGTTTAGAGAGACAATAAGAAAAGTGCTAATGGACACATTCTTAGACATTACTTTATTTTAGCAGCTTAAGTTAGACATAAATTACTTATTAGTCTTTTAAGACTAGATTGTAATTTTGATGGCGTATTTATCCATAAGGAAATACATCATAAGGAAAAAAAAAAAAAAAAAGTTAGGAATAGTTTAATTACTGTTTGTTGCGTGTAGTTTTATGTCTGTCGCCAGTCTTCACATTATAATTTTCTTTTTTCTTTCTCTCCTTCCTCAGAGCGCCACCTCCCAGTCGAAACACGCTGCCCGTTTCCTGCGGCTGGCCATGGCGTCCATCATGGACATCCTGAAGATCAAGCCGTTCGTGGAGGTGTCCGTTGGGCAGCTGCTGTGGGGCTACGAGGACCCGCTCCTGAAGTTGGCCAAGGATGTGGTGCCTAAGGAGCAGAAGCTGCCTTACGAGGAGTTCGGCCTGTTCTACGGGGTGAGTGGATGAATGGATGTCTTTAGGTGGTGATGTCACTGTAGCAGGCACTCAGGAAGCCATGGTTGCTGGCCAGCAAGGCATCATGGACATCCCGAGGAGCAGAAGCTGCGGGATTACATCGAGAGTGTCATTAGAACAGCAAGCAAACTGGGTATCCTGAACAGAGCTGAACTGAACACCGGTGCAGCTCTGCCTTCTGTATAAGGCACATCCTCAGTGGTAGCTCTGGTTAGTAAAGTCACTAACTTCAAAGGTCACTCCTGGTCGACGTTGCTTAACTCAGGATGCCCTGGCCAGCCACTGAAAGGCCATGGCGTCCATCATGGACATCCTGAAGATCAAGCCGTTCGTGGAGGTGTCCGTTGGGCAGCTGCTGTGGGGCTACGAGGACCCGCTCCTGAAGTTGGCCAAGGATGTGGTGCCTAAGGAGCAGAAGCTGCCTTACGAGGAGTTCGGCCTGTTCTATGGGGTGAGTGGATGAGTGGATGCTTTTAGATGGTGATGTCACTGTAGCAAGCACTCAGGATGTCATGGCCACCAGTTTGGGCTGTTCTTTTGGGTGAGTGGGCGGGTTGATGCCTTTAGACGGTGATATGTCACTGTAGCAGGCACTCAGGATGCTATGGCTAGCAACAGGAAGGCCTTGGCGTCCATCATGGACATCCTGAGGAGCAGAAGCTGGAGCGAGGAGTTTGGGCTGTACGGGGTGAGTGAGGGGGGGAAGGGGGGCAGTGAAGTGTGACGTCATCGCTAGTGGAGTGTGTGGTGAGAGCCATCCGCTCCCCCACAAGTCCGGTGATGATGACGAGGCTACTCCAAGCCATCATTGCGAGCGGATGGCTCTCACCCGTACCCGCAAGTTCAGAATACGAGGCTACTCCAAGCCATCATCGTAGGGATGAGAGCCATCCGCTCCCCCGCAAGTTCAGAATACCAATAACCACTCCTCATTCTAATTGCAAACCGTCTCCCGAATTCCAGAAAAACGGCACATCCCCAGACGTGGTGACGATGTTCACCGGCGCTCAAGACATGGCGCAGTACGGCATCTTCGAGCGTTACAACATGCGGGACAAACTCCCTCATTGGACCACGGACAGCTGCAACAGCATCGCCGGCTCCGATGGCTCCATCTTCCCGCCTCACATCTCCCGAAATGACACTCTGGCTGTTTACGACAAGGACCTGTGCCGGTTGCTGCCGCTCAAGTAAGTCAGTTAGTTAGTAAGAAAGTCAGTTAATCAGAGAAGTTAGTCAGTCAGCGAGACAGTCATGCTGTAGCAAGAAATCAGTCAGTAGTGAGAAACATAGTCAGTTAGCCAGTTATCAGTCGGTGAGTCAGTCATTCAATCAGTCAATCAGTCAGTTGCTGCCGCTCAAGTAAGTCAGTTAGTCAGTAAGAAAGTCAGTAAAGTTAGTCAGTCAGCGAGGCAGTTGGTCAGTAGTGAGAAATACAGTAGAGAGAAAGATAGTCAGTTAGCCAGTCAGTGAGCGCTCAAGTAAGTCAGTTAATCAGAAAGAAAAACATTAAAGTTAGTCAGTCAGCGAGGCAGTCTGTCAGTAGTGAGAATTACAGTCTGTCAGTAGTAAGAAAGATAGTTAGTTAGCCAGTCAGTCAGTTAGGAAGTATGTCAATCAGTCAATATTCACTAATCTTAAAGAGAGGTCAAATCACTTTCAGTATCCGTAATCGACGAGCTCATGAGGCGTGATTTTATGTATGTATGTATGCATGCTGCAGTTGGACCTCACGCCTACGTATCGCCATCTAGTGAATTTCTCATACGCGTTAACCATCAATGCGACGCACTTTTATTTTTTTACCTCGGCAGTACGTAACCTTTAATGTAAACAAGCAGCTGTTTGATCGAAAGCGAACAATAATTCTCACGAACGATCCCAGAGTCTTACGCAATGACTAGTAAAGAGAATCGCCCAGACACCCATTGTGTTTGTAACAAGAATTAGTGAACGTGAAATGTAGTGACACGGAATAGTGCGTTCGTCTTATACATCGTTAAATTTAAGGTAGTTTTCTCGCAGATAAATGATTCTTTCTTGATAGTAAAATAGATTTGTGCAGTACTTTTTTTTTCAAATCAATAAATACTTGTTTTACGAAAGGGATAAACGATACTTGTAAGCACGCTCGGACAGATTTCTTCATTTCGTAATGAGCATTTTGTTATTGACTAAGGTCTGATCGCCCTAGCCTAGTTTAGCGTAGGCTCGTGCCCCAGCAGTAGGGAATTTGGGCTGATAATGATCGAAAACTACCTTATCAACGATGTATCATTTGTGTCAATTGACGCCAATACCATATTCCATACTTCTGTGCCCATCATCATCATACATACATAAAAATCACGCCTTTTTTCCCGATTAGTAGGCAGAGATCACTTCCTGCCATGTGCTATGGTCCTGGCACACCACTTACGCTTCTTCCACATCCATCAACCTCTTCATGCATGCTCGTCGATTACGGGTACTTTTGATTTGACCTTCCATCAAAATTTTACCTATTTGGTCAAGGAAGGTCTTACTTGGCCTTCCCCTGTCGACATTTCCATTCATACTTACTCAATATATTCCTTTTGTTAACCGTTCATTCGTACATCTTCATCATCCTTTGCGTGATCGTCTTAAGGCATAACTAGTAATCGTTACGCCTCGGTGTGATTGGCAGTCGTGATGTGCTCCCACACTGTTTGCAATAATAATGCGCGTGTATTCGCATTTGTTTACGCAGCCGTTACAATGGCATTACTTGGGTATTGTATGAGCTTGAATCTATACATATATAGAGTTAGATTTTTAACTAACAAGATGACTCCACTCCGCCTGATGGTAAGCGGTAGTGAGATCCACATTATGAGGTCGACAGGCACAATAGACCATATTCACTGGACTTGCGGGGGAGCGGAAGTGATCCTGAAAGTCCTGCTGTTATTTGATATCAGTCAGCACGTAGCGCCATCTATTGGTTTCCTTCCGAACTATCTTGTCGGACGTCGCTAGAAACATACTAATCGCTTTTCCCTCCATCCTTCCAGGTACCTCCGTGACGTGGAATCCGCGGCAGGTCTGGAGGGCTACAGGTTCACTCCTCCGGAAGACGTGTTCGCGGACGACGAACACAACCGTTGTTTCTGCCCCGCCGGGCCGCCCTGCGCGCCCAATGGGCTGTTCAACGTGTCCCTGTGCCAATATGGTAGGTTTTAAGGTTACACGTTGCCATGGCAACCGACTATAAAAAATAAAATAAATAAATAAATATTACACAACATCACATACATTGATCCGATCCCGTGGTAAGTAGCTTAAGCACTTGTGTTACGGAAATCAGGATCAACAGTGGATACACAAATAAACTTAAATATACATATTTAATAACACACCCAGACACGGAACAAACACCGATGTTCGTCACACAAATATTTGTCCCGAGTGGGAATCGAACCCACGACTCTTGGAACCGTAGGTTTTGAACCTGAGTCACTAACCACTGTTCCACCGAGCCAGTCTATACAACAAAGGCGGCACGCCCGTGCGCTAAGATTGAAGATTGTGCGACTCAATAATTTAAAAAATAATAATAAAAAGGGTGTACCTACCTATGTATCTCTTTGCCAATAATGGTTCTGTTTATGTTATTGTAAATCCTGGTCTTCCTAAAATAATATTACGTTGCCATGGCAACCGACTATACAACAATGGCGGGCAACTCGTGCGCAATGGCAAATATTCAGGTTACCATGGAAACGGTGAGGTGATGGCGGCTGACCCACCTTGCGCGCACCCTCTTTGTTTGTAGGTAGTGATAGGAAATCATGGCAACCAGTGTTTTTCTTTGTTTCAATAACGAGCCCAATGGGCTGTTCAACGTGTCCCTGTGCCAATATATCTGTGTCATCACTCAACCAAAAAGGTACGGCCAGAATATCAGTGCTGCAGGAGCTCTTGTTGAGCTTCTGCAGTCTATGCTGAGGCACGTACCTTGTTGGTCACTGATTTGAAATATTCGTTTTATATACTATGTTGTGTTAATTATTATTATTTTATGTTAAATTTATTTTTTCTTGTAATACCTATGTGACCAATAAATTCTTTTCTATTCTATTCTAATATGGTAGGTTTTAAGATTAGTCTTTGCCATGGTAACCGATGCTGCCATCATGGCGGTCGCTGCGCATGAAACTCTTAAACTCTCGCTTCTTTAGACACTCCAGCTTGATTGCATTGTGTTACCATAGCAAAAATGCTATGAAGCTAATTATTAGTCTTTATGGGTCTACACGCGATATTAGGAGTAGCAAATACATAGATACTTACTGCCCGACGTTTGGTCTGGGTTACACCAATCATCGTCACGAGCGAACTCTATGGACTCTATGGTGCTAGCAAGGTTTGAATTTGAGGGCGTCTAGCTCTCGAGCTGTCATAACTTTTATAAAGTAGACCAGATACACGTAACGTAAAGCGTCGATGGCCGAGTGGTTAAGGTCGTTGCTTGCCATGAGAGAGGTCGCCAGTTCAAACCCAGCCACGTACCGCTATGTCTTTCAAATTTGAAATTCATATGTACAATCTGTTGAAACCTGCACTCCTACGAAGGAATTCTTAGGTTTTGTGGGTTGGTTGACTACCAACCCGCACTTGGCCAGCGTGGTTGACTAAGGCCTTATCGCCCTATTACGGATATATATGGATCCCTAAGGTAGAGATCAAAATTCGTTGAGTAGTTTTAAATATTCAAGCATACATAGGGCATACAAACGCGGGAAGCGACTTTGCTTTATACTAAGTAGTGATATCAAATCTTGTATCCATGATCTAACATTATTAATGCTAATAAACATTTATTTGATTTATTATTTCTTCAATCCCCAGACTCTCCGATAATGCTGTCATTTCCCCACTTCTACCTGGCGGACCCCAGCCTCCGAGAAGCGGTGGACGGCATCTCCCCGCCCAACGCGGAGGACCACCGGCTCTACATCGACGTACAACCGGTGCGTTAACCTTTTGGTCCACGGGGACTGCGAGTGTATCGTTGTCTCCTAAAAAAAGCAAAAAACCTACTTTGTGTACCTACTAAGTAGTGTTTTTTGGTTGTTTTTATGGTTTGTATCCAATTTGAGCGTGATGGGTTAGCTGTGGAGTAAATTTTAGAGCATGAGTCATATGTGACTCATGTGAGTCATATGTGATTCATGGCTACCAGCCAGCCGTTAACCAAAATATGTAATCAACAACTCCAGCCCCTAAGAGACAGGATTACCCAGTTTGGGGACTACTAGTAACCTACGTTGTACAATGCCAATTTTGGAAATTAATTATTTTATTTTTATTTTATTTATTAATTAGGGGTGAGAGCCATCCGCTCCCCCGCAAGTCTTGTGATGATGACGAGGCTACTCCAAGCCATCAATTTATATCAGTTAGGAGAAAAAAAAAATTAAACATTCTTACATGACAGATTATAAAAACTGCATTCGTTTGTTAATGTTGTTAATTTTAATGGCCTATTTGTTACTTAAAATTGTACGCTCGCTACTTTGCTCGTAATACATTGTATTATTCGTTTGTGTTTTCTCAGTAAGTGAATTGTTATACACCGTGAAATTTTAGTGGTTGTTTTCCCGCAGAAAAATGATTCTATCTTAGTACAAAAGATGTGTGCAGTTCTTTTTTGCTAAAATCAATAAACGCCGGTTTTACGAAAGGTTTAACCGTAACTCGAAAGCACCGAAACCGCTTTATGACTTAGGGTGTAAAGCTTCTTTAGCTTTAAGCATCGATTTCATGCGGCAAGCAGTACCTGATTACGTCACATCTTATAAAAGAACGATATCTTCTCTCGTTTTCGAGACAGAAAATTTTTATTTTGAAAATTTCAAAAAAAAAATTTTTTTTTTCGCGGAATAATTTGCATGTTTTGATAGTATTACTAAAGGCAAATCATTCCGCCACGGGAAAACAACCACTAAAATTTCACGGTGTATAATATTCTTAATGATAAATAATAAAGTTCTTAAACGACAACTCTGTTACAGGAGATGGGCATAGCGATGAGGGCGCGCGCTCGTATCCAGATCAACCTGGCGGTGTCGCAAGTGGTGGACATCAAGCAAGTCGCCAACTTCCCCGACATCGTGTTCCCAATATTGTGGTTCGAGGAGGTGAGTGCGAAAAGTCTAAACATACCCTGTGTTACTGAATATTAGTCTTTATGGGTCTACACGCGATATTAGGAGTAGCAAATACATGGCATCTTACTGCCCGACGTGCAGACTGGGTTACACCAATCATGGTTGCGTGCGAACTCCTATCGCGTGTAGACCCATAAAGACTAATATTTAGTGTAATGGAACGCGAAAGCTTAAAATCACACATAAAACTTTAGTCTAGAGCTAATTCGTTGGCTGATCAAACTTATCTTACTTACTCATTTATTATATACTAGTGACCCGCCCTCGCTTCGCTTCGGGTAAATTTTACATACAAACCTTCCTTAAGATTCACTCTATCTATTAAAAAAAAACCGCATCAAAATCCGTTGCGTAGTTTTAAGGATCTAAGCATACATACGAACATACAGCGAAAGCGACTTTGTTTTATACTATGTATTGATGCGAAAATAATTGTCTGTTTGTCCGTGAGGCGAGGAAATTGATATAAAGTTCCTTACTAACTATAACTTAGCGTGGGACAAGTTGAAAAGACTTGTCCCACGCTAAGTAGGATCGGCGCAATATGTACACTTCTTTTACTCGGGCCTGTCATTCGTCGGCTCTGCGTCTACTCCTTTCACTTCCATACCATCTCTCACGCAATCCATCCATGTCTCCTTCGGCTATCCCCTACTATTACGTACGTTTAACTGCCTCGTTGGTCTATTGGTAGCAAGCGCTGCGTTAGAACCGAGAGGTCCCCGGTTCGAATCCGGGGTCGGGCAAAATTTGTGTGAGTTTTTCTGTAATGAAATCACTCAGCCCGAAGTTAGGAAGTTGGCGGTTGAACGCCCGTGCCTCGGAAAGCACGTTAAGCCGGTGGTCCTGCGCCCGATCTCTCATCGGTCATGTCGGGTTGCCGTCTCACCGAATTATGAGAATAAGGGAATAGAGAGTGCACTTGTGTTTGCGCGCACACTTGTGCACTATAATATGTCCTGCGCATTTGGCTGATCTCAATTGAGATTGGCCGCCATGGCTGAAATCGGTCGGACGCTTTATTTACTATTTATTTATTATTATAAGGACATCCAATGGTTGTTACATTAAATAATTATCACAATATTGCTTTTATAACTAAGATAAATGTACAACATTTTAAGATGTCACAACATGCACCTAAAAGTAACTCATAATACTTAAAATAACTAAATCTAAAATCTTATTTAATTATCGTTATACACAAAAAAAGAACAAAAAAAAATACAATAACAGAAACAATTACCTCACAATTTGTATTAATCATGATCTAGACCTCAACAACAGCAAGGCTGCCCTCTGAAAACTAGCCAGACTATCTTTAAAGATATCCAACCCTTCACCTATTACGTCCATTGACATTTAATTATCCAACAGGGCATCGATGAGCTCCCCGACCAGGTGACCTCCCTGCTCCGGCTCGCGACCAAAGCGCCGCCGATAGCGCGCGCCGCCCTCGGGTGGGGCCTGTCCGCTCTCGGCATATTGCTCATACTGCTAGCCGTGACCTGTCTTATTCGGTACGTGGGGATAGAGTTATCTATACTAATATTATAAAGCTGAAGAGTTTGTTTGTTTGTTTGTTTGTTTGAACGCGCTAATCTCAGGAACTACTAGTTCGATTTGAAAAAATCTTTTTGCGTTGTATAGACCATTTATCGAGGAAGGCTTTAGGCTATATAACATCACGCTGCGACCAATAGGAGCAAAGATACAATGGAAAATGTGTAAAAAACGGGGGAAACGCGAACGAAGTCGCTGGCACAGCTAGTATAATATATAATCATTTATTTATTTAGATTACAAAGATCCATTTTGTGTTAGTGAAGTCTTATAGCTATGTTAGAACTTAAAACAATTAATCTATCAATACAATACTAAGGTATGTAGTACGAAGTGGCTGGCTTCAGTACAGTGACAAAATGCCTCAGAATGGGTGAGTTATGAGTGATATGTGACTCATGGGTGTTTTGAGGTGTGAGTCATATGTGACTCATGTGGTGTTTGTGGGATTTTAGAGCACGAGTCGTATACTGCATACACAGGAACAGTCAGTTTATTTATACTGTGGGGATTAATTAACTATATTATACGATTATTTATGTAATTTGTTATCATGATTACTTACTGGGGCGTTTGTGAGATTTTGGGACGAGTGTTGTATGTGACCCGTGCGGTGTCTGTGAGATTTTGGGGCATGAGTTGTACACTGGAGTTTGAGGTTTTGGGGTAAAAATCGTATGTAAGTAATGGGGCGTCGGTGAGATTTTGGGGCGTGAGTCGCTGCTGGCGGTTCCAAGAGTCGTGGGTTCGATTCCCACCCGGAACATATATTTGTGTGACGGATAGCGGTGTTAATAAAATATATTTAAGTATATTTGTGTATCCACAGTCGTTTATGATATTTGCGAATTGTGTTGCGATCAATTGTAAGCTACTTACAACTTGATCAGATCAATGTGATGTTGAATTTTTATTTTTAATAAAGCTTACCAGCTAAATACATATTAGAAATACACAGTTACAAAAAATCACAATTTATATGCATCCAAATTTTTTTTTACAGAAATGTTGTGCATACCTATAAATGCACAACATTTCTGTAAAAAAATATTATTGAACTAAGGCTTTCTAAACTCTGACTAAAACTAAAGCCCAAAAAAATAATATTTTTTATTTTATTCCTCAGATCCTCCCACCGTCAAAGCACCCTCAGGCTAGAAGGGCACGCGGTCGCGAAGCCCCCACCGCCCAAGGTGCCCAGCAAAGAGAACGGCTATGAACTGAACAGCAGACGGTAACTGCTCGCTACAAACAGCGCTAGTTCACAACACGACGCGACGCGGTGGCCTCGAGAATGCGTTTGAGAGTTTTCTTTTTATAATTGGATGAGTTTGATGAGTATTTTCGCATCGGAAATTGATGGAATAGGTTTTTTTTTTTACTGATTTGAAGATGTTGAGGTCGGTTCGGCGATTTATTTGCACTATTTTTTTTTTTCAAACTATAGATGTTCTATTTTTTATTAATCTTTGAATTTAAGTCGTTTTGAGATATATACTCGTATAGATCGCGATTCATTAAAATTACGGGAAAATATTTTTGATACAAAATATCTGTCAATGATTAAAGCAAAGTTTTTGATCAATTAAAATTCGAAATTGTAGTTTTTATTATACACTTCCCTATTTCAAGTCACGCAAAAAACGTATTTCCATAAAAACCGAATTCTGCCTTAATTTTTTCAAATGTAAACAACATTTGGAATTTAAAACCTACCTGGATACGAAGTTAAATATGTTTTTTAATGTTCTTTATAATGACTTTATGGCAGTTTTGTATATTCTCTAATATATGAGATATACATGATAGCATGATAGACATTTTAAATATAAATTGAAAAAAGTAGGGCAAGCGATTGTATATCATAGTAATCACTACTTATGTTTTATAATTTATTTTTTAATTTTTTATTGTGTAAATTATGTGTTTCTCACATTCCATCAGACAATGTGTAATTTTTGTTTTAACGATACATTTGAGCCTTTCATAAATACACAGTGATAGGTTATGTGTCTGTAAAAGTGACTTTTCGAGTTATATAATGAGATTTTTATACCACGAAGACTCATTTTTAATGATAACTTCGTTTTAATAACAGATTGTAACTCCCTTGTTTGTACAAGTGTTTGGTTCCGTAAATAATTCTGTATAAAAACATACGTTTGCTGATATTTTTGGCATTTTTTTTGTAATTTGTGTAATCTCATACCACCTCGAATATTGCTATTTTAATTCTTAAGTCTTACAATTGTGATAGTACCTATCATTATTTTTATTTCCAATATTAAAAAGTCAAATATATAATATTTGAACAAATTATTATTAATTTTGTAAATTGACATGTGTATAACTTTTGTGAGAGAGAGAAAAAAAATAATGCTGTATTTTTTTTTATTGTGACTGTTTAATCCTGTACATATACGAATTATTTTTAATCTCCTTTTCTTGGGCTGCGGGATGCCAATCGCCAGGTTACTTTTAGTGACGAATGTATGGAATGAACTATTTTTATTGTTTTACCGATAGCTGCTAGTCTTATGGGTCCGTCCTCGGGTGATTTTGTAGGATTTTAACACTATTTTTATTATAATTTTTCCTAGAATTAAATCTTTTGAGGCGAGGTTATTTTTTATATTGTGAGCGTGTGGTCTGAGTTTACGCGTTTTTTTTGTCTTAATTTTTTGCATGAGTCACATGTGACTCATATATTTAATTACAATAATATTATTTTTGCTACAAGTCTGTTTAATAAATAACATTAAGAATGAATTAGCGCGTAAATTCAAAACTCACGCCACTCCTGTCTTTACACTCTGATTATATTATATGAATTAAATTTAGGTGCTTTTAAATTTTATATATAAATTTATATATTAATCGTGCAATCAATTTATTTCTGCACTTTTGAAGAAATAACATATCGTTACTTGTTAATGAAATTAATTATATTTTTTAAATTATACATTCACTAATATTATTTTTATACAAATTTAAATCGAATTGAATATCATAAAATGTTTTTCTGGTATGCTCTTTTTATAAAAGAAATGTTGATATTTTTCTGGACATGTAGTTTGAAATGTAATTAAGATTTCAGCATCACTTAGCGGTAACTAAATATTTTGTATTTGCTGCATTGAAAACAAAACAAGTGGTAAATCTATGGGATGATCTTAAAAGCAACCAGTATCTTTGTGACCCCTTCATAGCCTTTATTTTTTCTTTTATCACACTAAGGTATTTATTTAGCATTAGCAGAAATACGTATATTTTAATCCTAACATATTCTACTTGATTTATAAACTAATTTTCATCTATTTTCAGGGTATATTTATTTGTGCGTTCCAAAACTTTGTAACAAAGTTAATCAGATGTGAAACAGATCAACAGGATATTTTTTTTTCATTTAAAAGTAATTACACAGAATATTTATTGGATTTCCACTTGTTTAGTTTTCCATATAGATACGTAAATAGACAAAGAAATAGTTCCAGGACCTGAGTCAATTTTTGTAATTTTAATGTCATTTTTATCGTTTTCACTTAATGCAACTAGTCTTCCAGATTATTTTCTATCGATATTCATCTTTAAATTACATCATTATTTAATTTAAATTTTTCCCCTTCCATCCCATCCTTTATTCCCAAAAAATGTTTATGCACTCCACATCTGAAGCAAATATGATGTAATTTTTAAATGATTCAAACTCGTGGAATCAAGAGTCTTTGTTCTTCTATATCTTTGTAATCAAACCGTGAGTCATATGTGCGTCACGCATTCATGTATCACCGATGATCTTTAGTACTACACTTAAATCTGTTTTTAATTGACATTAATTTTACAAACAATTGAATGAATTGGTTAAATTTAGGGATTAATATACTTTTTTAATTTACGCATATCATTAATACAATAAAAGAAATAGGTTATATTGAGCATATTGGCCAACGAATATACATTATATTAACTTTAGGTGCTAAATGTATTCAGAACTCTTATTGATAAGACGCTTAGTTACTGAATATAACTTTGGTGCCGAATTGAAAGAAGAAACGGATATATTTTTTGTGTATTATGAATAGGAGTTGTAAAACAATCTACTGGTGTCTTCCATACGAATTTCATGTTTATACTATGAACTGAACATAATAGCATGTTGTGTACTATGGCACATACATAGTTTAAAACATATACATACCTTCAAACCACATAATCCTCCTTTTGACTTGGTCGTGTAAAATGTAAAACCTTGTACACTTCACGAAGATATTATATTTTCTACACAATATTAAGTAAAATGTTTTTTAATTAAAACCTACCGTTGTAGGCAGCATGCTATGTGATTAGTTCAATAACTAGACAATGTCTTCCACTCTAGACTATTATTAGGTAATTAAAGAGCTACTTTTAAAAGCTATATCGAATTATGAGATTCATTATTTTGTATATTGTGATGCGCGGACCGTTACCACTCACACTGATGGACGAATTGACTTCCTAAAGAAATTACTTCGAATACAACGGTTTAGTATGATAACGTTGATCTTACTTATAAATAGTATTGGAGGTGCAAAGATTGTATTGTGCGTGCGACGAAATTAAGAAGTTGTCTAAGAATGACACTTTTGTCTGATTTCTATACAAAATACGTAACAAATGTGAAAATTATTTGTATGTAACATATAATTTTTTTTCGGTTTTTAAATTGTATCCAAGTCAATGACGTTCTTAGTCAAATTCGTAATTTTGCCACTGGAGTCGCTTTTTACAATCCTTGCTTCGGTAATTCAGAGTTTCTTTATTGGACTCTGATCAACGTTTTCTTACATTAATTAATCAACCTTTTTCGAAGTTCCTTGACTAGGAATTGGTCAGTTCATGTCTGTATTTCAGTCAAATGTGACTCATTTGACAGATGCCGTGAGACACTTGTGACGCATTTGACAGATGCCGTGAGTCACATGTGACTCATTTGACAGATGTCGTGTGTCACATGTGACTCATAGTCGCAAAACTGACGATTTATTCGGACAGCAGTGTATAAGTATGGCGGTCTGTGTGTGAGGGGGATTTTGCTCAAATTCAATATATTATATGCATCACGTGTATATTTTATGTGGACCATTGTTTGTAAATGTAAATAAATAAAGGTGTAAGATATATTATATGACATACATTTTATTTTACTACCTCACCATATCCTACCTATACCTTAACCCTTAGACCGCCAGGCGCATTAACGCAATCCTTACCTCAGACGCCAAGCGTATTTTTAGCTATCATTTTGCCTCTATTGACTAGTGATGTGCATTGGTATAAAATAAATTAATTGTAAATGACGATTTTCTTTAAAATCTTTATTACCTCACGTATTGTTTGTATATGAAATCATATTACGTAAACGATAAAATTAAAACAGGGTTATATTTACTCATAGAATCCAGAATATTCCAACAAATTCACATGAAATAGTAGAATAAGTTAGCATCTTTCGGCGTCACTAGTCACGTCTTAAAGCGTCCGTGGCGTCTGAGAAGTGTCACTATTCTCAATTTTCATGACAAAAATAGTGAAGTAATAACATTTATCGATGATGAATTATTAGGATAAAAATGTAAAATCTATTCAAATAATTCCAAAAAGTATTTTACATTCTACATATTTATTCAAAACAAAAAAGTGTCAATCCAGCTTTAATTTTAACTAACTGTATACTCCGTGAATTTTGGCGATTACTTTTGTCATGAGTCGTAATTAGTGTTTGTCGATCAATAGTATTCATTGGATATTTCTTAATTTCTTCGTTATCTTGCAACTTATATATGTCGTGGCCAAATCGATGAATTGATCATTTCATGAAATGGTTGGCCATTTCATGAAGTGTTCACGTTTCATGAAGTGGCCAATCAATGGTGACCAAATCATTAAACGATAAACGTTTAACGATTTGGCCACCCACGTTTGACCATATCGTAAAAAGAGGGCGACTATAAAATATTTAATGAAAACCAGGATCAATTTTGATAGGTATTTGTTTATTTTTAGTTGTTACATACTTTCAAAATAAAAAGGTTTAAAATTTTATAACAATAAAAAAAATCATTAAATGCATTTAATGATTTTTTTATTGTTATAAAAAATGTACATTTAGTGAAATTTGCAAGTATTTTAGTACAAGCAGTATAAAAGTCACGTAAACAATAAAAAAATTAAACAAGGTAACAGTCACTTGCTAGCGCAAGACAAATTTATTAATAATAAGGTGCATTAAGGCGATTAAAACACGGCACCGCGCCCAAAGTCACATGAACAGCGCTTTTTCCTTGAATATAAGATATTCCTCCCTCTTCGATAGTTTCCATAATATCATATTTCGATAACCGGTAGTCCATGGATTTCTTTTTCGTGTCACCCTACTCTCCTTTATTTGCTGTATAACCTGAAAAAGAAATTAAATTAGCTATCAGTCTTTTGACAATCAATATAATAACAGATAAATAAAAAAATATTTTGATAAAACACGTTATTTAGTTAGGTGCATAAAATTATAATATGAAGTAAGTAAAATATTACTAACCTTAGAAATACATTCCAAACTCCATGGTTATTTCACATTTTGCTCGGAACCTTGCATGACTTGCATACTCTAATACGTTTTCATCGAATTATTTAACGAATAATTTAACTTTCTTCCGTGTTTAATAAAGAATTATTCGCATTTATTCTGAGAGAAAATTCGTCTTTGTTTACAAGGGCCGCCATTTTTACACAAACTGCACAAAAACAACCAGTGTTGCCAAATAAGTGTATTTACTGCCTAAAATGCAAACTTCCGACAATTTTGTCCAAATTAAAATTAAATGTACCTACTTTAAAAATAACATTAATTTTATAAAAAAAATGTTTTGCTAAAATATGCTATTCTAAAATAAAAGATAAAATAATATGCTAAACAGGAAGAAAATTTAGCACATTGTGCAAATTTAGCATATTTGCACAAAGTGCTTAATTGGTATGGCAACTCTGGCACTCTACCGGTAAAGTCAACGAAACAATTCCACGATATGATCGATTGAGATTGATCGTTTCATGAAATGGCAGTGCATCTAGTTGGCCCAATCGTCAAACGATTTCTTATCATTGATCGGACCTGGCCACATCATGATATGGCCAATGTGTGATTGGCCATTTCATGAAATGCAACCATTTCATGAAATGGCCAATCATTTCATGAAATGGCCAATTCTACGATGTGGCCACGACATATACACCGTGAAATTTTAGTGGTTGTTTTACCACAGTAAAATGATTCTAGCTTAGCAGCACAATAGATTTGTGCAGTTCTTTTTTATTAAAATCAATAAATGCCAGTTTTTAAGAAAGGTATAACCGAAACTCGAAAGCACGTTCGAACCGCTTTATTACTTAGGGCGTAGAGGTTATTTATATTTTTTTTAGAATAGGTAATTAGGTAATTAATGCTAATATGTCCACTCACAAAAAAATTAAATGATCTGTTGAATACAGCGAACATTGTTATTCAATAGAGGTAAAATATATTTCTACCTTCCCACAAGTCCCATCATTATCAGAGATACGGCCATCGCTTGTGACGTCACAAGCGGACGACTTAAAGCGTCTTTGGCGTTCCTGAGTATGATATTTAGATATTGGATAGTGAAGTACCCTGATTTATCGATAAAAATATATTTACCCACATTTTTATATCTTGATTTAAAGATTGAGGCTTTGTAATTCTATGAATGTAAAAAAAAAGATTGGCTTTTAATACAATACTAGTTAATTCTTTATAAATCGTGTGGAAGAAGTGAAAAGTATGTGCCGAGATCGTAGCAAATGGAATGATTCATGGGTGCATCCAGGTTTTTGGCCAGGAGGGGGCAAATCATATTTTAAGTTCTGGGCCAGGGGGAGAGCAAATCAAGTTTTTTTTTGCTAGATGACTATCGATAATAGACTTAGATAATAACGCTTAATAACGACGACATCATATCCTAACCAACTTAAAAGTTTAATTGAAACCTTAATTTTTATCCTTTCACATACACTATAAATAAACTAATTGTTCATAACAAAACGATGTTCTAAACCCAAGTCGGCTGTAAATGTAAAATCGAAATAATGGTTCTTAACCCTTAGACCGCCAGGCGCATTAACGCAATCCTTACCTCAGACGCCAAGCGTATTTTTAGGTATTATTTTGCCTCTATTCACTAGTGATGTGCATTTGTATAAAATAAATTAATTGTAAATGACGATTTTCTTTAAAATCTTTATTACCTCACGTATTGTTTGTATATGAAATCATATCACGTAAACGATAAAATAAAAACTAGGTTATATTTACTCATAGAATCCAGAATATTCCAAAAAAATCATATGAAATAGTAGAATAAGTTAGCATCTTTCGGCGTCACTAGTCACGTCTTAAAGCGTCCGTGGCGTCTCAGAAGTGTCTTTTCATAACAAAAATAGTGAAGTAATAACATTTATCGATGATGAATTTTTAAGATAAAAATGTAAAAACCATACAAATAATTCCACAAGATTTTTTACATTCTACATGGTATTTATTCAAAACAAAAAAGTTTCAATCCAGCTTTAATTTTAACTAACTGTATACTCTGTGAAATTTTAGTGGTTGTTTTACCGCAGTAAAATGATTCTATCTTAGTACCACAACAGATTTGTGCAGTTCTTTTTTATTAAAATCAATAAATGCTGGTTTTACGAAAGGTACCGAAACTCGAAAGCTATTGCTTAGGGCGTAGAGGTTCTTTATTAGCTTTAAGCATCGATTTCATGCGGTAATCAGTTACTTTTTTTTAGTGTTTGATGATTTGATAGTATTACTAAAGGCAAATCGCTCTGCCACGGGAAAACAACCACTAAAATTTCACGGTGTATATACTTTATGAACTGAACTAAAATTTTACAGTTTTAGCAATTAGCATGACTGTGCTTGTGAACAGGAACCAGGGTTTGGTCTGCTAGGATACAATTTTGTCTTTATATTTTTTTTAGAATAGGTAATTAGGTAATTAATGCTAATATGTCCACTCACAACAAATCTAAATGGTCTGTTGAATACAGCGAACACTATTATTCAATAGAGGTAAAATATATTTCTACCTTCCCACATGTCCCATCATTATCAGAGATACGGCCATCGCTTGTGACGTCACAAGCGGACGACTTAAAGCGTCTTTGGCGTTCCTGAGTATGATATTTAGATAATATATAGTGAAGTACCCTGATTTATCGATAAAAATATATTTACCCACATTTTTATATCTTGATTAAAAGATTGAGGCTTTTTAATTATATGAATGTAAAAAAAAAAGATTGGCTTTTAATACAATACTAGTTAATTCCTTATAAATCGTGTGGAAGAAGTGAAAAGTATGTGTTTCCAGGTTTTTGGCCAGGAGGGGCAAATCAAATTTTAAGTTCTGGGCCAGGGGGGAGCAAATCAGGTTTTTTTGCTAGGTGACTATCGATAATAGAATTAGATATGATGCTTAATAACGACGACATCATATCCTTACCGACTTAAAAGTTTAATTGAAACTTTAATTTTTATCCATTTCGATACACACATACTATAAATAAACTAATTGATCAAAACAAAACGATGTTCTAAACCAAAGTCGGTTGTAAATGTAAAATCGAAATAATGGTTTTTAAATTACTACTTGCCTGCTTTTTTATTTTATTTACATCACTATATGACGCATAAAAGCGTCTTTGGCGCTGGGGGATATACTTTTAATAGCGTATAAATTAATGTTTAGCAATTTTCTTTGTTCTTTATAAATTTGATAATTGAATTGATTCAATGTGACGGGTATTGTTGATCATAAGTTGTTCTATTCGCATATATAAATAAAATAATCTTTCACGAAGGATTTCTTACTAATATTTGCACCTGAACTTCTGACTAAAATCTGACGCTTTAAGGCGTCCTTGGCGTCTCGGTGTAGTTTGCTAATGACGCTTTAAGACGTCCTTGGCGTTCAAAGGGTTAAATTACTACTTGCCTGCTTTTTTATTTTATTTACATCACTACATGACGCATAAAAGCGTCTTTGGCGCTGGGGGATATACTTTTAATTGCGTATAAGTTAATGTTTAGCAATTTGCTTTGTTCTTTGTAAATTTGATAATTAAATTGATTCAATGTGACAGGTATTGTTGATCATAAGTTGTTCTATTCGCATATATAAATAAAATAATCGTAAACGAAGGATTTATTACTAATATTTGCACCTGAACTTCTGACCAAAATCTGACGCTTTAAGGCGTCCTTGGCGTCTCAGTGTAGTTTGATAATGACGCTTTAAGACGTCCTTGGCGTTCAAAGGGTTAACTGAATCCGTTAACGAATGTTTAATTGCTAATTAGCAACCACTGAAAGGTATAGGTATTTAACGGAACTAATTTTTTCGCCAGACTTCCTCTTTGCCACTTCCGACTTAGAGAGGGCGAGATGAACTGGACCGGGACGCCCATAACAGGAACTGGCCGGCCAGGCAGGCAGGTTTTTTATTAAGCCTATGCTGACCCACTGCTTTGCCCAGCAGTGGGCTTAATAAAAAAATGAAGCTGTCATTTTAATATGAAACATTTTGAGCAGTTATTTAATAGCGGGTACATTTTTATTTGATGCGATTAAAACTTAAATGTAAAATTAAAATTCGCATTTCTTTTTGTATTTTGCAGATAATTTAATTTACACGTGTTTTCACGACGGGAATGCCCATTTTTTGCTCGATTTGAGGCACTACGCACGGTAGTGTCCCTGCCTATATTTATATGGGTTTACAAGTTATTTATGCAGTTATGTATCTAGAGAACTGGATAGATTTTTTTTTTATTTATTCGACTTGACGGGGGCTCTACCGTGCGCTTTTATATTTATATGGTAGGACAAAATTATTTAAGTAAGTAGTTAAAATTTACAAAACTGGTCGGAAATTGAAAAAATTGCAATAGGTACTTAGCGGTTGCACTACCGTGCCCTCAAACATTTTAGGTTTTCCTTGATTCATACTCTCTAGGTCTGCTAGAAGTGCCTTAGAATTTTGATGATAGTCAGTCAGTGAGTGACAAAATTAAGAATTATAACGCGTAGTTTAAATACGCCGTGTCTTTACAATGCCTGCATGGTTACTGAAAATTCAGTCTTCTAGTTTTATCCACAACGAAGTTACAGGGGATCGAAAATGGCATGAATTGCTTCGAGAAAAGGATGGTTTTGCTCGACTTGGTGGGGGCACTGCCGTGCCCCCAGATGCCTCTTGTTTATTATAATTTCATCGAAAATAACAAATACGTATAGGCTTAGTCGCTTTTGCCTTTGTACTTTATAAATAGAAAGAAATGTCTTTAATTGTAAGGGAAAGTAAGTGTTAAAAAAAACAAACAGATCATGAAGAGTTTTTTAATAAATAAGTAAAACTTGAAACATTACAGGTGTAAGAGATGATAATATAAATAACAATAGTTAACCAAAACAATATTGGAACCATGGGCGTACCGAACTCGGGGGGATCTTCCCTACCAAGTATCTTATCTATTACATTTATTGAGTACAGAGATATCTTAGTAAAATATCAGAGGGCCTACCATGAGTTGGCTATCGAAAACTTACTTACGTTAAAAACCTATCGAGTTGTTTTTTTCATACGGCCGATTTTAGTTCTTCGCGTAACCACCAGCGGCGCTGTACAAGTTTTTCATAGACATATTTACGTAGGCGATATCGAGTGCGTAAGTTTTAAACTCATGGTAGCCACACAGGATGTTAGACAAAGTAACAAAATCAAAACGATAAAAAGTTCGAAACGAATAAAATGTATGGGATTGACATGAGACGCGATAAATCACTTGGTCAATCTATGTCAATGTCATACATTTTACTATTTTTAACCGACTTCAAAAAAGGAAGAGTTTTTCAATTCTTCGGGATCTTTTTATTGTTTGTTCGCCGATTACCCGAAGACGCCTGGACCGATTTGGACATAGTTTCCAGGTGGACCCATTGTCAGCATATCTTGACCTGATGATGGAACATGAGGGGAAAATCGAGGGCACATGTAGGTACCGCGTTTTACATATTTTCTGAAGTTATTGGCATTTGCTTCTGGCAATCATAATGTTATGATGTCTTTTGTCAATCCTATACATTTTATTCTTTTCGAACTTCGTTATCGTATTGTTAACTAGCTGTGCCAGCGACTTCGTTCGCGTTTCCCCCCGTTTTTTACACATTTTCCATTGTATCTTTGCTCCTATTGGTTGCAGCGTGATGTTATATAGCCTAAAGCCTTCCTCGATAAATGGTCTCTACAACACAAAAAGATTTTTTCAATTCGAACCAGTAGTTCCTGAGATTAGCGCGTTCAAACAAACAAACAAACAAACAAACTCTTCAGCTTTATAATATTAGTATAGATTTGTTACTTTGTCTACAGTGGGGCTACCATGAGTTTAAAACTTACGCGCTCGATATCGCCTACGTAAATATGTCTATGAAAAACTTGTACAGCGCCGGCTGGTGGTTACGCGAAGAACTAAAATCGGCCGTATGAAAAAAACAACTCGATAGATTTTTAACGTAAGTAAGTTTTCGATAGCCAACTCATGGTAGGCCCTCTGGTGCTGATTCCCCCCCCCCCCCCCCCCATGCCAGAGTAAAATCTGGTTTCAGAACCTAGGTTCGCTCATAATTGAAACCCTAAAATGTTAAACGCCGTTAGATTTTGAACAGTAACACATAGACTTTAGTTATACACCGTGAAATTTGAGTGGTTGTTTTCCCGTGGCAGTGCCTTTAGTAATACTATCGAATCATGTAAATTATTCGTGAAAAAAAAATTTCTTTTCGAATCTATATAAATAAAAATGAATTGCTGTTCGTTAGTCTGACTAAAACTCGAGAACGGCTGAATGGATTTCTTAGTCTTGAAATGTTCGTGGAAGTCTAGGGAAGGTTTACACGGTGGGAAATAATGGAAAAGATGCGAATAATAAAGTGAAACAACAATTTCATTTTCCAAATACAAAACTGTTCTATGAAACATTATTGTCAATGTTCTGACATTATTATTTGAAATAAAACTAATATATTATTATTATTTTGATGGTTGGCATTGTTGATTCGTTTCCATGGTTATAAGTCATAATGTTGCAGTAAACCCTTTCAGTTTCTTCTAAATCAGAAAAAAAACTGCTGGGCGGTATGAAATTCGCCGGGACCACTAGTTTTCAGTGGCCGACGCGACTATGTCCGTCCAAGTACAGAATCAGCAGACAAAACCCATACCATTGCATAGAGGAGTGAGACAAGGGGACGTCATCTCCCCGAAGTTGTTCACAAATGCAATGGAGGATTTGTTCAAGACGCTGAACTGGAAAGGACGTGGCATTAACGTAAATGGTGAACACATCTCTCACCTGCGATTTGCAGATGACATCGTCATTCTGGCAGAGACGCTGCAGGACCTACAACAGATGCTGAATGACCTGGCTGGCAATTCTGCGCGCATCGGCCTACGGATGAACTTGGACAAAACCAAGGTCATGTTCAATGAACATGTACTACCGGAACCGATTGCGATTCACGGCACCGTCCTCGAAGTTGTTCAAAAATATGTGTACCTTGGGCAGACTATGCAGTTGGGTCGAAACAACTTTGAGGACGAGGTGAATAGAAGAATTCAGCTGGGTTGGGCAGCGTTTGGGAAACTACGTCGAGTCTTCTCATCGTCAATCCCACAAAGCCTAAAGACGAAAGTCTTTAATCAGTGCGTCCTACCCGTCATGACGTATGGAGCCGAAACGTGGACACTGACGGCACGGCTGGTCCACAAGTTAAAAGTCGCTCAGCGGGCTATGGAAAGAGCTATGCTCGGTGTTTCTCTGCGGGATCGAATCAGGAATGAGGCGATCCGTCAGAGAACCAAAGTCATCGACATAGCTCATCGCATTAGCAAGTTGAAGTGGCAGTGGGCTGGCCACATCAGCCGTAGAACCGACAACCGTTGGGGTAGACGGATTCTGGAGTGGATACCGCGTCTCGGCAAACGTAGTGTAGGACGCCCGCAGGCCAGGTGGTGTGACGATCTGCGCAGGACGGCTGGTAGGAGCTGGATGCGAGTGGCCGAGGATAGAGAGAAGTGGCGTGCATTTGGAGAGGCCTATGTCCAGCAGTGGACAGAAATGGGCTGATGATGATGATGACTAGTTTTCAAAATAATAATTTTCCAACACGAAAACGAGAAGAGCTATCGTTGTTTTTTTATGTGACGTATTCAGGCACTACTTTCCGCATGAAATCGATGCTTAAAGCTAAAGAAGCTCTACGCCCTAAGTAATAAAGTGGTTCGAACGTACTTTGAAGTTTCGGTGATACCTTTCGTAAAACCAGCATTTATTGATTTTAATACAAAATAACTGCACAAATCTATTGTGGTACTTAGGTAGACTGTTGCTGCGGGAAAAAAAACACTCAAATTTCAAGGTGTATGTTTTCACTTACAACCATTTTTATCTTTTTTATTTAATATACTACTAGCGGCCCATCCTACGTTCGTTTCCGGTATATTACATAAAACTAAAATATGTTTTATTCTAAGTAGTAGTGCTATATTTTAGTATTAATATACTATTACATAAGTATGTTAACTATAAACTTATTTTAAACAAAACATATTTAACTATAATAAACCAAACGGATCAAAAGGCAATTACTACTATAAAATACATAGATGTACAATTTATAATTTTATATATTTATATTTAGTGAAATTTATCTAAATTAACACACTGAAAATATCTTATTTCCGCAATTTTAATACATAATCAGAAGTAAAATAATTTTAACAATTTAATATTAAATATTATGCTCCATAAGAAATCCCTTTCCTTAAACTTTAATACAGTGGTATAATCATTACAATTGGTGTATTTACTCAGATCTTTAAGCCTTTATTTTATACCACCGACTTACCCATTTAACCCAGACACACAAAATAAAAAAAAAGTAAAAAAAAAAAGATGAAATATTCAAGCACGGATTGATAGGCGGTATCATTCATATTTTTTTTTTGGGTGTCGGAATATAAACAATACAAATATTTAATAATATTATTTTATAGAACCAGAAAGTTGATATTTTTTATGAATTTTTGACACTTGACTACACTAATTTTTAATATTGACAGATTCTGTTTTCGTGACATACCTACTATCCAAAGGGGTCTATTTTAATAGTGTACCAATACATTCTATTTAGTCTGTAAGTTAGTTTATACAACAATATGGGACACGTATCTTTTGTAACAAAATTGGAAAACATTCACATTCATGCCTTACTGGACGGGGACTCGAACCCACGATCTACATAGTGGGTTACGCGCCCCACGTACTACCAATTATACCATCCAGGCGTTACGTCATGAGTGTTATTGGTCGTTGACACCCGTCCCATACATTTCTTTATACAAAATTTACAAAAATTAAGTTTTTATGGTAAGCTAATATGGGACAGCTAATATATAATATAAATATGTGTGTACATAATTAGTATATGTATATCACACTAACTGTGTCAGCGACTTCGTCCTCTTTTCCTCCGTTTTTTACACATTGTCTATTTCTTTCTTTGCTCCTATAGATCGCAGCGTGATGTTATATTATAGGTTCTCTATTTCATCTCATAAAATTTTTATCCATAATTTTACATCTCATAATGTTTTATGTCCGAATCATCATTTGTCCGAATGATCATTATCCCTAACTACATTTATCATAATATCACTTGCCCTAAAATCGAAATCCCTAAATATTATTTACCCTAAAATCTTTTGCCATAAATATCACAATCTATAAAGTTTAAAAGACATAAAAGGCTTTTCCATAAACGTTATAAGTCCGAAAATACTAAAGGTCCTAAAATGTTTTGCTATAAATATTACAATCCATAATATGTGAAATGCACAATGCTATTCTATAATTTGTTACAAATCCTAAATATTCATTTGGCAAACGAGACATTTTACAACAGTACCATCTTACAAAAACTGACTTATTATGTGTGACGAACATCGGTATATATGTCGCAGTCATCTGGTTAAATCAGCGATTTGATTGGATCACTAGCGCGTTCATTGAATGACGACGTTCAATTGAATGACTAAAGGACAACTCGTGAAGTTGTTGAATCTAACGTTCAACATCTTGACTGAACGTCATTTAGCGTAGTCGTTGAATGAGATATAGCTGACTTTGTTATGTTTGATAAGGGTAACCTAACCGTAAAAATAGGTAGGGTGAAAGGGTAATAGTTCGCAACTTAAAAGATAACTAACGTTAGTTTAAAAAAATGCGGACATGACATAACAGACCTTATTAACCAGCCAGTTTTGCCAGAATTTTTTCTTTTAAAGTAGCCGGCGACAGCGTATTAATCGGTACATCCATGCTGTCTCAATTTTTTTACGAATAAGTAAGTCACTTTAAATATCAACTTCACTCAAAAAAGTATCAACACAGTGCTATTCGATTATATCTGTACCAGCTGTTGGCGCCATCTTTGTTTTGATAAGCACTAATGCCGCAGTGGAATAAAAACGAACTAAATTACAATCACCTGACTGATTTTACATCCGCTATGTTCAAAGGGCTATGTTTCAATCCGCTAACTTGTTGGACGTTGAGTGAGGATAGTTCATTCAACGTTCGACCTAGTCATTCAATTGAACGTCGTCATTTAATGAACGCGCTAGTGATCCAATCAAATCGCTGATTCAACCAGATGACTGCGACATATATAAATATATTTATTTTTATTTGTGTCACATCCACTGTTACATAGAAATTAAACAGTAGTAAATATTTTCTGGCGCTTCGCCGGCCGCTGCCGCGGCACGCTCGCTTCGCTCGCTCGGCTCGCGCGTTTTATGGTCACCAGTTCTAACCTAACCTAACCAAAATTCTAACCTTACCTAACCAAATTTATCAAAATAATGATTTTCCAAATATTGTGTTTTAATTTGACCCGTACCATATCTATTATTATCAGATCGATTAATAAAAGAAACATTTGTCAAATAAAACATTTTATGAAACTTTTTAGACCAATAGTAGTTTGGTATGATAACTCAGTTGTTAAATATTCATTTTGCAAAATAATTATTTGTAAAATGAAAATAAAACTGTTGATCATTTGGTCAAAAAGTAAGTCATTTATAAAATGATGATTTGACGAAACCATTTTTTGGCCAAACATTTTTTTAATAAAACAAAATTATAAATAATTAATCTAATAATTCATAATTCGGACTAATAATATTATGATAAAGCTCCATTCGTAGTAACGAACATTATACTATGTAACACTTCGGCATTTAACTTTATAGCAAGTAATTTTAGGAGATTTGATTATTATAGAACTCGATATTATGACACAAAATGATTAGACTTAAAGACAATTAGGGATTATGAAATTTCGTATATTCGAACATTATGGCTTTTGATGATTATAGCAAACGTGTTAGGGATTTTGATTTTCGGACAAACGATTTTCGGATAAGAAACAGACTCCCTATATTATAGCATAAAGCCTTCCTCGATAAATGGTCCAACACAAAAATAATTATACAAATCGAACCAGTAGTTCCTGAGAATAGCGCGTTCAAACAAACAAACAAACTCTACAGCTTTATAATATTATTACAGATTTCATCGTAATGGCAGTGAATTGTATTAAGACTATTGCAGACACATGCAGTTTAGTTTATTTATACATTTTATAGATAACTTCCCGAGATTGACATATTTATTAAAAACAGCCAATGTCAATGATGATTGGGCAAAACACAATTATATAGTTCACAATAGAACTCTTCAAATAAGCATATATAAATATTAACTTAATTTTAATATATTTACAAAGAAACTGAAAAAAAAATCATGTATTTAGAGTAATTATATTAGTAATAACTTAATTTTTTTGTGGTTTAATTAAAATTTATCTAGCTCTGTTAAAAAATATTTAAGTTTGTCTCATTAGTGCATGGAACTATACCAGAGCCGCTCTAAGTTGGCCGATTTGACACATGTCAGACTGACTGCACTAGTGAGGGACGACGGTAAAATTGCCGAAGTATATAAGTAACAGTTATTTCCACTTTATAACCAAGCAAGGTCTAATAGGGTGTTCGACTGTGGTTGTTATGTTTGCCATTTTTATGAAAATCAGTAAGATTTATGTAAATCAATATTATTAATGAAAACGAAACTTAAATTTTTAGCGAAATGAGACTACAAAAAACAATTTAAAGTTGGGTGGGCAAGTCCATTCCAAAATTGCGAAAATCATTTAAAATTTCTTTTTCATCTTATTAATAACAGAATTAGTCACATCTTTCATTATGAAAACATATCAATAAACGCAACTTTTGATGAACCTACCGAACAAACTTCTTAGGCGCTGCATACAACAAACTAGCGTGTGACGTCACACGCCAGTCGACGTTTGTATGGAGCATTTTTGAGCTCGACCAATTAATGTGCAATTAAAATTGTAATATCTCGTTGAGTTATCCAGATATCAAAGTGATACTTTCAACAGTGTCTTTGTGTTCGAGTGGTCCATCCAACTATATCAAAATAAAAATATAGTCAAATACCCTATTATAACAATTTTTTATTAAAAACATTTATTCACATCCAGAAGATTGAATTGAAGTTTCTTATTTAAAATTATTATTAAAAACAATAATTATTAAATCCTTCATCCTATTTCTAAAAAATACCTAGTGAGTATTACCCATTACGTCACTATGAAAACGTGTCAAACGGCGTAACCTTGTAAAAGCGTAATACAGAGTGGAAATTGTACGTTTTCGTTTTATAATTCAATTATTTTAAGTAATAAAAGACAAATAATTAGATAATTAGGTGCATTTGACATTTTGAAATAACGTCTTATTTTTAAAAGTTGTTCTTTATGATTCGCTAAATATGTTCCTCTTAACAAGGATAAATGCAAAATATCAAATAAAAAGTGTCAAATCGGCCAACTTAGAGCGGCTTTGGTATATCATACTATACCATAATAATATAAAACCGTTTTAATAATGAGAACCTATTTTTTTAAGTCTGTAAAAATAAATATGTATCTATAAATGACAAGATAATATGTGAATTTTGACAACCACCTTTGTTGACATTTGACAACATACATTATTCACTTTGATTATGTTGTTCACTTAAAATATAGTGCGGCAAGGATATTTATACACCATCTCCTGTTCTGTGAGATTTTTCACTATTGTTAAATATTTGGATTTAAATATCTTTTTTATATTAAGTAGAAAACTCATATTGTCAGACAATTTTATTTATAATATTACCACCAATAAAAATGAAAAAAAAAACACATTTTTTATCCTTTCACAGCTAAAAAAATGGAAATAAGAATATATAATATACATTTTACGATATTTTTTTATGATATCGTAAAATAAAAAAAACATACCTAATCTTTCAATATAATAAAATTTTGTTTAATCAACAACCTTAGAGCATTTACTTTGTTGTCAATATTTCATATTTATTTTTTTCTATTTGATGAAATATTCATATAAAATCCAATTTATATTAAACTATACATGTGTTCCCAAAAGGTAGTAATTTGCGTTAAAATTCTGTGCCCTGAAATTAATTGATACTGAGATATGAAACAAAAGATGCGAAATAGCACGCCAATGAAAGAAATAGCTATATCACAAGGTACCCTAATTAGGGCTGATTTGTACCTCACTTATCGCGCGGTTAGAACATATCTGCCTTTTGTATATTATAATATCATTGTATTTAAAAATCCATGTAAAAGTACATTCTCTTGTATCGATTTTGACAAAATTTACAAAATCTGCAATATTATTTGTCGTTATAACCTCCTCAGGCGAAGTCGCAGACACCAACTATACCGGAGCCGCTCTTAGATGACTAATTTGACATTTTTTATTTTATATTTTGCATTTAACCTTGTTAAGAGGAACATATCTAGCGAATCATAAAGAACAACTTTTAAAAATAAGACGTTGTTTCAAACTGTCAAATGCACCTAATTACGTAATTATTTGTCTTTTATTTTTTTTTTTTTTTTTTTTTTATTTATTAAGAAAACCAACAGCGTAACATATTTATATCTTAACTAGTACTTACATCTAATAGTAAAGCTAATTACAGGTTTCCCTTCTATATAAAATCGGCATAGGGCGTGAAACAAAAAAGAAACAATGATAACATACCTACCTACATACACATTATTACACATACATACATTACTAGATAGATACATAAATACTAAGTATACAAATCATTATTTTTTATACATATATAAATTATTTATATAGATTAAATTAAATAAATAAGTTAGATATATTTTAGATATATTTTAGATATATTTTAATTTTATTCTACTCCTCAGCTTTATTAAGAATTTTCATGGCCTTGTGCTTAACTATGTTTTTGCTGTTAGTGAACGTGTCTATTTCCCAGAAAGTGTCATTATAAATTTGCGGCAATCTAGACATGGGCGCGTTACGCGCGTAGTTAGTCCTCGCTTTAGGGACTGCAAACAATCGCGGGAGATGACGCCGACTGCGCATGCGTGGTACGTTATACTTTATACTTTCGACAAGTTCGGGGCAATCCAGGTTGCCGTTTACTATATCGTACAACAAACACAAATCCAAGACTTTGCGCCTATCTTCTAGTGGGGTTAGACCATATTGTATACAGCTTTCCCTGTATAATGTCTTTGACTCTGGTTTAGGAAACCGGTACTTTAGGTGACGGATCAATATTTTTTGAAGTCGCTCTAGGCGGTTTTTGTAAATAACGTATTGCGGATTCCATATCGGACTAGCGTATTCTAAAACGCTTCGAACATAAGCGAAATACATTGTTTTAATGGTGTTCATGTTCATAAAAGGTTTACAAGTTCGTATTACAAAACCAAGATTTTTATAACCCTTGTCTACAATTTTACTTATGTGTTGGGTAAGAAGCATTTTACTATCAAAATACACACCCAGATCCCTA
Organism: Maruca vitrata; assembly: GCA_039566165.1. Classification (NCBI taxonomy): domain Eukaryota; kingdom Metazoa; phylum Arthropoda; class Insecta; order Lepidoptera; family Crambidae; genus Maruca; species Maruca vitrata. Next base: position 2,782,265 of record CM076937.1, on the reverse strand, counting down.
ACTAGAGAAGTTCTTTGGATAGGTGTGCTGTCAAAAGTGTACGAGTAAATAATGGGTTTGGATTTACGAGAGAAAGTGATGCATTCGCATTTATTAGTATTTACTGTAATTTTGTTTATTTTGTAATACTCTGATAGTCTATTCAGATCCGATTGTATTAATCGACAGTCCTGTTCACCATCTATTTTCAAAAATATTTTTTTGTCATCCGCATACATTAAATGTCGAGCTGATGTGAAACAGGACAGTATATCAGCCACGTACACACTGTAAAACAATGGCCCCAAGTGAGATCCTTGAGGTATTCCTGTGGGTATACTAACGAAATCTGATTTATACCCTCCTATAACAACAGCCTGTGAGCGATTGTATAAATAAGATTTGATCCACCGAAGTAAATCGCCGTGTATTCCCATACCGTTTAACTTATGGATCAGAATGTCGTGATCCACACGGTCAAAAGCTTTTTCAAAATCCGTGTAGATCACGTCAACCTGTCCACCCCCTTCCATATTATGCAAAACATAGTTAGAAAAACATGTTAAATTGGTGAGTGTGGATCGGCGCTTGAGGAAGCCGTGTTGATTGTCCGGTAGTTCCTTACAGATGACTGGGTATATGGCATCAAAAACTATTTTTTCAAACACTTTCCCTACTGTATTTAATATTGAGATACCCCTATAATTCTCAATCTTCGATTTAGCCCCCTTTTTATGGATAGGTACAATATGTGCTTGTTTCCAAATATTGGGAAATACGCCATTTTTCAGAGAGATGTTAAATATTAAGGTCAAAGGGAGACTTAGCGTTTCAGCACAGTTACGCCAGAAAACCGATGGTATACCATCGCATCCTGCCCCTTTATATGGATCTAAAAGTTTTAATTGTTGTTCGACCGTTAACACAGATATAGGTATTTTCGATATGTCATCATTTGATACGCTGTAGTGGTCAAAATCAACACTTTCTTGTGATGGCGTCCCAAAAACACTTTTGAAGAAATCATTGAAGGCATTGCATATTTCCAAACCATTTGTAACCTTCTTATCGACGTAAGTTAGCATTTTAGGATAACTTGATCCACCACGTAATGATTTTATATACGTCCAAATGGCTTTAGGATTTTGTGAAATAGATTCTTCAGTCAACTTTGTGTACTTTGCGAAACATTCTTCTTGAACACGCTGTTGTCGTCGGCGCAATAACGAAAATTCGTCATAATCCAATAAATTTCCAAATTTTTTCCATCTTTTATGTGCCTTAAATTTTTCTTTTATAATTTTGACTAACGCCCGACTGTACCAAACCGGATATTTGTTTTTGCCTTGCACTTTTTTGTATGGGACATGTTGTTCAATTGTTTTATTTATTATATTATAGAAAGTTTCTATTGCTACTTCGACTGTACAAAATTCTAGGGTAGAATGCCAATTTATCTTATGAAACGTGTCATTTATTACGCCATAGTCACCTTTCCTAAAATTTCTCTTTGGTGTAACTGCCTCTGTCAGAGGTGAAACCGCCAGATCCAGAACGTTTAACACAAAAGCAGGATGAGCTAGGTCAGGTTTAATGAGGGTGATACGCAATGAGTGACGTTAAGAGGGAGGTTTGAGAAGGCTAAATCTAAGGTATTTCCGGCATAATTTTTAAGTGTGTTATATTGTTTTAATCCTAAAAAGCTTAATTCATCTGTTAGTTTTATGCCTGCGTTTTGTACTTCTGTGCTGCCAGTTCTATTATGCGTTGGACCGATTTTGGTCCACGATATGCAGGGTAAGTTAAAATCTCCTATTAATAAGAAATTACTATGTGGTTGAGAACTACACACCCTATTATGAACGACGCTCAATACTTGATCCACGTCACATGGAATTCGACCAGGTTCCGGGGGTATATAGACTACGCTTATAAATAAGTCAGCAGATGCCGCTATCGCACGGGCAGGCACACACACTGTCAACATCTCCAGTTGCGCAGGCTGTTCGTCAACAGTGCAGAGTGACGCTCCCAACCCGCTACGTATTAATATCATAACGCCACCACCATAATGTTTACTGCTTAAAGTACTGTCCCGGTCGTAACGGAATGTATCATATCGACTATCACACAACTCCCCGTCAAAAATGCCTGAATGGAGCCACGTTTCCGTAATTACTATAATATCATAATCGTTACATAAAATCTGCTGTTTTAATTCTAAGCATTTCGTGCGTAATCCGCGCATGTTTTGATAGTAAATATTTAAATCACAATTTTTTTCTGTGTTGAATTTTATAGCTAAGATAAAGCAATAGCGTATTTTTGAGACATATAGATTTGTAACTCACTGTATGACTATAATAAAAGATATGCCTGTATTGAGTATTTTGTTGTAATATATGAATAATTAATATCTCAAAAACGAAGGTATTTGGAAACTTGATTACTAAATTGTTTATGGATGGTGGTAAGATAGATAGTGGATATTTTTGTATTTGTAAGCAGATACATACATTACTATAATGACCAGCACAAACGGTCATACACGCTAATATGATATTTTTAAAAAGGAATAAAATTCTTCGGCGGCATTCCAATGCAAGTGCGCGAGTGTTCGACGCACCCTCACCGAATACCGTTGAAATGTATGAGGCATTTATGATAAACAGTCCTAATCTTATATTACAACAAATATTCCCTATGATCTTTTTTTCTAGGCCATAAACAATATTACAAAAAATAGTTAAATTCATCACACTATAGCAGTTAACACATAATGATGGTACATAAATTGAGTATCGTATTTCATAATCTAGATTGGCAAATAGTACTTGTCTTGAAAGTATACATTTATAAATTGATTTTGTACAATAATTTACATTAAACAATAAATATTGAATAATTCGATGCAAAATACTGTATGTCATATAAAAAGTATTTCTCAAAAACGTAATTACTACCATACATTCGTTATACATAGTAAGACGTGGACGGTTTCTTAAAAAATACAGACAATTGCAATATAAACCAACCACAAGGATCACGGATTGTGTAGCATTTTTATAATTATTTTGGGGGTAACATGACATTACTGCGCGGACACTCAATATCGACTTAAGCTTAGGAATGACATGTTCACTAAACACAGGTGCGAGTGCGACGCATGACGCTTTTGTTAATAACTGTTGAGAACCTTTTTTTTGCATAGAAGTGTATGAATAAAATTAGTATATAACATGCAATATTCTTCTTTGTAATATATCTATTTAGAAAAATAATATTATTATTTCTTTTTTCTAGACCAATATTCAGAATAACCAAGGAAGTACTTCGTTTTTCCATTACAAAGAAACATTTCATATTCACATGCAATGTATAATTTAAGGGTATATAAGAAATAACAATATAACTTAAAAAAATATAGCTTTGTTCACAAATTACTTTGGTGTAGCAAGCGGTAAGAAATGCACGCACTTTAAATAAGCGCATAGACAATAATAATGTGTTAACCGAGCAGTGGCTCGGACTGATTGTAATAACCATAGACGTATGAAACTCCGTAGAAGTGACAAACAATAAACACAAATCGAGTAAGACAATAGTGAATTTTAAGACTGTTTGAGAGAAACTGTGAATATATGTAACAAGAAATACAATAAACCTTTGTGTATCCAGTGTAGCAGTTATTAATTCGCCAAACCCATTTTGGTCCTGAGATCGTCCTCTTCGGATATTTGGATAGCGGGACTGGTATCGTTTTGTCGCATAAATATTCGGCCGTTTTTTGCCCAGACGTATTGGTACTCCTTCTTCATTGCTACCTCTTTACATTTCCTGAGCAGTTGCTTGTTATGCGGTGTTAGGTGCTCGTTAATATAAATTGGCTTAGTGTCTCCTGCCATGCCAATACTATTAGTAGTTGGACGTTTTTTACGTCCGTCTTTCAGTAGCCTAGTCCTTAATTTGGCGATAATTACTCTCGGACGTCCTTGAGCCCTTACCTTCGGAGATACCCGGTTTACTTGAGTAATGTCACCTGGTGTAAGATTTACTCCTATGTACTTACTCAGGTCCAAAATGTATTTATTTAGGTCTTCATTACTACTTTCGGGTATACCAACTACTTCAATGTTCAATTGTCTTTCTCTTTGTTCGTTCGAGTTTATGAGTGATGTAATCTGCTTATTTTGCCCTTTCAGAGCTTTCAACTCAGCTTCTAAATTATTTATCTTCTTAGTTTCACTATAAAGGACATCTATTTTATTCTTCTGATCATCATATATGTTCGACGAAAATTGTGCCGCTTGTTGTAGCTCCGTAATTTCTTTTTTCATTTCCGTCTGCTGCCTATCTAGCTTTGCACTATTACCTAAAATAATTGAATTATAAAAAGAAAACGTAAAATTTTAACTCTGTATTACGCTTTTACAAGGTTAGGTACGCCGTTTGACACGTTTCATAGTGACGTAGTGGGTAATACTCACCAGGTATTTTTTTTTAAATAGGATGAAAGATTTAATACGTATTGTATATTAAAAATAAATATATTTTTAAATGATATACTTCAATTCAATCTTCTGGATGTGAATAAATGTTTTTAATAAAAAAAAACAAATAAATTATAAAGTGGAAATAACTGTTACTTATATGCTTCGACAATTTTACCGTTGTCCCTCACTAGTGCAGTCAGTCTGACATGTGTCAAATCAGTCAACTTAGAACGGCTCCGGTATAGTTGATTTTTATGTTCCTACGATTTTTTCGAGTTACAAGCTTTAGTCTCTATAACGACGATCTTACTCGAGCTCAAATTCGGTTCATATTTCAAAGATTTCTTCGGAGACACTTCAAACTCTATGAATTTTGAATTACCCACATCTTTTTCGCTTTTAACCGAACTGATTTTGCAAATGGTCTGGTGTGTACTATTAGATATATCTCTAACATTGTCTATGATTGAAGTAGTTACAGGAACATCGGATTTTCTCTTCAAAACTCTTTGTTTGAACGATGTGTTTTGTTGCAAAATATTTCTAGAATCAACGAAGTTTTTGAAATGGTTCATGAATGCGTTTGATTTCGGTTCACTTTGAGATTTCAATTCAGGTACTGCTACATTGGTTGTGTCATTCACGTGTTTAATCACTTTATTCTCTATAATAATCAGTTTTTTACTACTCATATTACTTGTTGGTGTACCAACATTTGAAGTTTTTAAGGCAACATTCTTCACCTCATTTGTATTCGCTATAACGGTATTCTTAGTAACCGTATTCGCTCCTTGTCCACTCTCAATCATGTCAATATTATGTTCCACACTCGCTATTGCATCCTTCATTCTCTTAGCAACACTAGCTTTCCGTGTATTCGCAACTGATTGCTTACCTTTAGCTGTATTCTTAATGTCTTTATTTGTATTCTTAATGTCTTTAGATGTATTCTTAACGTCTTTAGTTGTATTCTTAACGTCTTTAGCTGTATTCTTAACGTCTTTAGGTGTATTTTTAACATTTTCAAACGCTTTTTTTGCAAGACTACTATTACTACTACTTGCCTTCGGTTTAGTATTAATGTTGGTAGGTCGCTTAACCTTTTTTTCTTGCAGATCTACCGCGTTTACAGTGCCATCTTCTTTCTTGATCAGCATTAGAGGTTTATGGGTACCATTTCCCGTGTCTCTGGTATTCATGTAAGACATTTTGCCAGCAATCAGCTGAGGGAGATCCCCCACAGTTAGGTCAGAGAGTAAAGAGTTCACGTCTATGCCCGAATGGTTGGCTATGGCCGGGTCCGCCCCGTTGTCGACAAGTATCTCTATGGTCCGTCTGAATTCGTCTGGCACTTTCGATTTGTTACCGCGATCTGTGGAGCAACGGGTTAAATGAATAAGGGTTTAGATTTATTTATTTATCAACAAAATCTTAACTATACTTACAGGTTAACTTAACCTAATACGATAGAACAGACTACACTATTTATATTATTTATACTTGTACAATTATTAATAAACTAAGATTACATAATTATATTATACTCATTCTATTTAACTCAATACATGGCGTGACATAAGAATCATCATCATCAGCCGTCCACTGCTGGATATAGGTCTCCCCAAACGCTCGCCACTCCCATTTATCTTATCTTATGTAAGAATCTAATAATAAAAATACATGTATGGATGGATGTGTGCATGTATGTATGTATGTATGCGTGCATGTGCAAGTTGATTATTTTTATACCTCGGTTAGTAACTTTAATAGTGTTACTTTTAAAGATACCATGTAATACTTAGTCGTGGAAACTTTTTTGCCAAGTATGCAACATAATTCTAGAGCTCAGAAGCATATGGGCGGATGTGCAGATAGGGCATTATGTTTTTATTGGGTAGCAAAGAAATACACTTCTTTCTCTATCTATACCACTGACAGCTATATTTCTATCCCTTTTCTGGGCTGAGATAATTTCGTGCATAATGTCGGTTCTGACAGGTTTTCCAAAATCATTAGAACCTTAAGGTTTTATTTTCACTTCCATCTCTCTGCGTCTACAATGCTGATTATTTATTTTGGTGGATTGTCAGTTTGGCCCTTATGCCTAAAAAAAATATTCTCACAAAGGCTACGTAAAAGGAGTCACGCCTTTATGGTCTGAACAGTGATTTAAAATATTCATCATAACTAAACTTCCGACATTATGCTTCTAAGTTTCCTTTAGAAACATTTAAACGGTTGCAGATATACGGCTTTATGCATTTTGTTTTACTAACTTTGTGAACGCAATGGTGGGCCAATTTGAAAATAAGTCGTTATGGATGTGAACTATTCAAATATGGCGTCAAAAAATTAGCGACATAGGGCATTATACACGCCGTGGCCCGTTACCAATAGACCAATACTAATATACATGGAATCCTTAAAGTTAGTTTTTCTATTGTTGTTCGGGTGGTAAAGGTTTTTATACGATGCCTAGGCAGAGGCAGAGTAGTAGTTAGTAGTCTTTCGTTACAGAGTAGATGTATAACTCTCATAGTTGATTATAAGCATATTGATTCTGATGTTACAAATTAATGTTTTTTAAAACCTATTTTTCTAATATACCTATAATTACTACAGGCAAACTAAACTCATGCCCACACCATGTTCAATCTCTTCTTATAGGGACTAGGACTGTAGAAAATGTCTAGTATCTTTTAAATTTAACCAAGTAAACCAAAATGTAGTTTTGCAATCCTTTAAAGAGTTAAATTTTAAAAAGACTGACGACGTTTGGCTATCATATTTAACATGTGTATAAAGGTATGTCATTTCCCAAATTTAATGAAGTTTAGTAAAATAATTTCTTTATTCCAGAAATTCCGTTATATAAGTGAATCATCTAATTTCTGCTTTGTTTCAATACTACCTGCACTTAGTAAAATTTTTGAAAAAAAATTATTATCTCTGTTATAAGCAATTTGACTTCACCGAAATAAGATCCACCACTGACGCAAGTGTGGCACTTGGCAAGCATATCTTTGACGCTTGAGAAAATAAGCAGGATGCAATAGGTATCTTCTTCGAATCTTCAATAGCCTTTGATTGTGTAAATCATGAGATATTGCTATTAAAATTGCATCATTATGCAGATAAAGCGATTGATGTATTAAACTCATATCTCAAAAATAGGGTGCAAACAATTAATGTCAATGGAGTTAATTCGTGTGGCGCTCCTATTCTTATGAGAGTGCCTTTAACTATAGTCTTTCGGGCGACTTCTTACTTTAAAGCCTATGTTTTTATTAAACCGCTTACCCCTATATTAAATAATAATAAACTCAAATTTATGTTTTTGAAAATTATGGGAAAATCTCAAATTAACGGAGTCAATTAAATTAGAATAGAGATAAGTCAATTAAGTGACACAAAATGGCAAAAATAATGATTTTAAAATCTACGAAAATTAATAATCTGTACTTCCACCATAAACATGCTTGGGCAAGGCATGCTTAAGATGAGTTCATCAAAATCACTTTGAATAAAAATGGCCGCCTATGTGTTTTGTAACAAGTCAAAATGTTGTTGTGCAGTATGTATGGTATGCATACTCGGCGGAGCTCTTTTTTTTAAGCATAACCCATGCGTGCTCAATTGGATTGAGTTCTGGCGATTGAGCTGGCCACGGCAGAACGTTGATACGAGCTTCGGCAAGAATGCATGTTACGATTCTAGCCGTGTGTGGACGTGCGGTGTCATGCATTAGTTGAAATAATTCACCTAACTGGCCTCGCAAAGGGATGATTATATCTGAAACAATTCTTTCTGCGTAAGCTTGAGTATTGAGGTTACCTCTGATACAAAAAATGAGATCGGTTCTTCCGCCGATCCAAATACCGGCCCAAATCATTATTGTTCCTCCACCTTACGGATGAACTTCCTGACAATATCTCAAACGTTCTTGACTTCCAGATGTTCTCTAAACTCGAGTACGTCTTGTATTCGGTCTCATAGCGAAGCGGGAATCCTTCGAAAAGCACACAAAGCGCCGGTCTTCTTCCTCCCAGTGTCTGTGTTCGCGAGCCCATCGTTAACGGGTCCTGCGATTGCAGGGTGCAATAGGTGAAACTCTCAGCGGCCTTCGGGATCGCAGATCCACTTCATGTAAACTATTTCGGATTGTTTGATCGCTTATTAGCAACTCTTGGGAGATGTGGAGCCTCGTAACAAACATCATGGCGGTCATGGTACGATTCCGTCGAGCAGTATTTTGGATATACCGGTCCTGTCTGCGTGTCGTGATGCGAGATCGTCCTCCATGTCGCTCGGCCACGCTGCCCGTCATGCGATAGCGCGTCCAGAGAAGACTCATGACGTTCTGTGTAGTGTTAAGAGCGAAAGCTACAGCACGTTGCCTGAAACCAGCTTCCAACATTCCGACGGCTCGCATCATCTCTTCTCGGGTTTTTTCAGTTCAATTGTTTCAGTTCCGATGCAGACATTTTAATTATTTTCTCAAAACGGTACTTTTATAAACTAATACTCAGTTTTATACAAATCCACATTGACAGTCGATTTTCTTCTTATTATCGAATTTTAAACAATATTTAATTAATATTTAAATGTTTTAAACTCACTAAAATGTGACAATAGCGATACAAAAAAGTTATTATTTAACCCTGATTGCAGCAATACTCCTAAACATACTCGATCCCTAGTCACTTTTAATGAGTGTAGTATTTTTTAAGTGATGTCCGACTTTTTGCCAATACAACCAAAGTTAATAAATGAACACGATAAAGTCGCATTTGCAATTTCGTCTTATTAAGTTTTACTAGATATTGATTATTTTTGAAGGCATTACGTTGCATTCGGACAAACACCATAACATTAATTTACAAAAATTGGAGGCATAAAGCCGTATGGGCACATACTTATCAGTTGAACAAATAATTTCAGTTATTTTAATGGCATAAAGGCGGATGTGATCATTTATTGAAAAAATGTTAATTTTTCAGTGTTTAGAAACATTGTTTTTAAATTTAAATTTTACAGTTAGGAAATCTTCTTGGTTAGCTAAATAAATGCGAAGAAATAATTTACGTGTTGGTTGTACTTAATAAAATATTTGACGATAAAATTGAATTTATATTTTACTCTCTCCTGTAAAGTTGGCAAAATCGACATCCGCCCTAATGCTTCTAAGCTCTAGAATTATGATGTGTGTTAATTTTAAGTGAATTGTAAAATTACTGTTTTCATTAAATAAAGAAAACTTGTTTGTTTGTATGTATGCATGTATGCATGTATGTTATTGTGTATGTATTTACTGCCTCGTTGGTCTATCCGCAGCAACCGCTGCGTTAGGACCGAGAGGTCCCCGGTTCGAGTCCGGGGATGGGCAAAATTTGTGTGAGTTTTTCTGTAATCAAATTACTCAGCCCGGAGTTAGGAAGTTGGCGGTCGAACGCCCGTGCCTCGGAAAGCACGTTAAGCCGGTGGTCCTGCGCCCGATCTCTCATCGGTCATGTCGGATTGCCGTCTCACCGAATTATGAGAGTAAGGGAATAGAGAGTGCACTTGTGTTTGCGCGCACACTTGTGCACTATAATATGTCCTGCGCACTTGGCTGATCTCAATTGAGATCGGCCGCCATGGCTGAAATCTTATATATGTATTTATGTATGTACATACATATGTATGTACATGTATGTATGTCGTATGTAACTACCCTACACGCCCTCACTATAGCATTATATGAACGTATGTACCCTACACGCCCTCACTATAGCATTATATGAACGTATGGCTGTATGTCTGTCTGTATCAACTCACTGGCCGCGTCGTGGCAGGCGGCGGTGACGGCGTGGTAGAGCGGCGTGTTCCCGCTGCTGCCGGCCGCAAGGTTCACGGTTCGAGGCGCGGCGAGCACCAACTGGGAAACGTTCTCGTGACGGCCTAGCCTACTGGCCAGGGTTAGGGGGGTCTCTCCTGGAGATAAGATAATGATAAGATAAGATAAGATAAAATTTTATTTGCTTTAAATGTGGTACAAAAGATCTTAAAATAAACATGGATTCACACATTCAACCAGAATCTGGCATGCAAAAAAAATAGGTATACACTTATTTACTATTCATACAATAATCTTACTGTAGGTACTTAACTAACATCATGACAATGCTTTTATTTTTTCATAGGCCGTTATCAAATTCAAAGTATTCTTTGACTGTATAAAAGGGATTATAGATAGAGAGATACAACTAAAGATCAAATCGTTATCAGTTTAAAAAGGCAACTAAAAAAAAATGTTGTAGAGGAAATCTATTGAAAAAAAATCGTATAATAAACTAGTAGCCCGCCCTCGCTTCGCTTCGGGTATATCTATCTAACATGCTTACCCACACATAAGACTGAACTAGATACATTTCTCGTCCCCGAAAACCCCTACACATCAAATTTCAGCGAAATCGTTAGGGCCGTTTCCGAGATCACATGCTTTTTCAAGCAATCAGCGCCATCTGCCGGGCTGATTGGTGAATCTAAAGCATCCAGTGGGGCTACCATGAGTTTAAAACTTACGCGCTCGATATCGCCTACGTAAATAAGTCTATGAAAAACTTGTACAGCGCCGCCTGGTGGTTACGCGAAGAACTACAATCGGCCATATGAAAAAAAACAACTCGATAGGTTTTTAACGTACGTAAGTTTACGATAGCCAACTCATGGTAGGCCCTCAGGGCGCCACTCAAACGCATACAGAGGAGTAGAAGTTTATTACATACACACGTACTGCAGAATTATAAATATTAAGATTAATAAAGTAAATTATATTAAAAAAAAACAAAAATATTCTAATACAAATTTGTATTTCACATTTTTACTTGATCATCACATAAATATTTGTACGGAGAGCGAATCGAACCCACGACTCTTGGATCCGCCAGCCAGGGTCACTAACCACTGTTCCACCGAGCCAACTGTATATTCCAAGTGTACATACCCTGACTGTCAGTCATGGAGCAGATCCCGTGCAGCAGGTAGTCCACCAGGTACTCATCAGGCTTCGAAGCCAGCTCTGGTTTCCATAACTCCTCAGCTTCCTCGAGGATTTGCCTGGAACGAACAGTTCTATTATGATTCCATCCCATCTAAAATATAACTATTGACCCGCCCTCGAAGGGACGTAGCTTAGGTACTTTGTTGTCTGTGGTAAGTATCTTATCTAAATATTTGTCTTAGGAGTAGCAAATTAGATAGCTACTTCTATCTATCTATCTAATTTGCTACTCCTAATAACGCGTGTAGACCCATAAAGACAAATATTTAGTGTAATGGAACGTGAAAGTCTAAAATCTTAAGTATCTTATCTATTATTACATAGTTTTATACATTGTCACCTATAAAAAAATCTAATTACCCTCCCCCCCCCCCCCTTAGTCTCAGTCTCCAGTCTTCTGTCTCGGTCTCTATCTCAGTGATTCTTTAACCTGTCTTTGTCAATGTCGCGTCTACTGTCTCTGCCCCCTGTCTTGTTCTCTTATATCTGTCACCCTAACCCTGTCTGTCTCGGTCTTCTATCTCCAGTATACTCTGTCTCCTGCCTCAGTCTCCTATCATACTCCAGTCTCGGTCTCCTATACCCAACTCTTATCTCCAGTCTCGTGTCTAAGCCTCCTGTCTCTGTCGGAGGTGACGTCGTGACTACCGTCCGACTACGTTGTGTTTTTGCTTGCTCGCCAATTTTTTTTTATTGTTTACGTAGTAAAAGTGTTCTATTTCATTGGAAACTTATATATAAATGTGCCTAAGATCGTGCCCTATCCATCGACAACTATTCATCAAAAAATCCGACAAAACTGTGAGTGCAATTATCAATAAAAACATTCAACTGTGCCGTTAAAAATTCAAAGTGCCGGGTGTATGACCTTGAGAGTCATTTCAAACAATAGAACGACTAATACGACTGGTGGTCATCCGCATGAACGTTCACAAATGCACCACATTTTCGAGCATACTGATTAATAGCGCAATAGCCGAATGGTTTTTGCATCTGAACACGGCGTGCAAGATCCGAGTACCCCAAGTTCAAATCCAAGCAGTGTTCCAAAAATATTTTGTTTATAGTCCAGTCATTTAAGCTTAAATTAGGTAAGAATCTCGGAATTCGAGATACCCAGCTGTAAGTCTGTAAATACTTAGATATTGACACCCTAAAAGTGGTCTCAAAACCTACATATGGTAGGGTGTACGCAACTATAAAATTTTCATGGTCAAATGTCACAAATATCAGTTTTATAAACTTTTGAGCGAAACGGGAAGTTTTATCATAAAAGTGTGTAGGAGAAAATTGCTTATCATCTAATTATCTATAAAAATTGTCTGTACGTTTTATTCCTAAGATTCACCATTTCAGAGATACGGCGATGCAAATAGTTGAAAAAGTTGTATTTTAAAAAGCTTTCAGACCCCCGTGCGATTGTGCTAGACAGTTAAAATTTTCACAACTGATGTATTTCAGTAGTCTCTATAACATCTAATGCTAGAAAAAGCTTAAAACCAATGTTTAAGTGGGTTCTCATACAAAAACTATGGATTTTTTTTTCTCACACTTGGCCGGTTTTAACGTGGTTACCCCAGTAAACCCATTACAAACGACACCTTTTATACGTGAAGAACACGTTGTTTATATGGAAGCCTAGTTAAATAATTGTTTTATGTTGTTTTTAGTACTATACATATACGTTTCAGTACATTTAAACTGCTTATTATGGGTCAAAAACGCAGAAATCTTAAATCTTCTGAATACTGAAAACAACACAAAAAAATTATTTAACTAGGCTTCCTTATAAACAACGTGTTCTTCATGTATAAAAGGTGTCGTCTGGAATAGGTTTACTGGGGTAACCACGTTAAAAACCGGCCAAGTGTAAGAAAAAAAAACACAATTTTTGTATGAGAACCCACTTAAACATTGGTTTTAAGCTTTTTCTAGTATAAGATGTTATAGAGGCTACTGAAATACATCATTAGTGAAAATTTTAACTGTCTAGCACAATCGCCAGTGGGCCTGGAAGCTTTTGAAAATACAACTTTTTCAAATATTTGCATCGCTGTATCTCTGAAATGGTGAATCTTAGGAATAAAACGTACAGACAATTTTTATAGATAAATAGAAGATAAGTAATTTTCTCCTACACACTTTTATGATAAAACGTCCCGTTTTGCTTAAAAGTTCATAAAACTGATATTTGTGACATTTGACCTTGAAAATTGTATAGTTGCGTACACCCTACAATATGTAGGTTTTGAGACAACTTTTAGGGTGTCAATATCTAAGTATTTACAGACTTACAGCTGGGTATCTCGAATTCCGAGATTTTTTCCTAATTTGACTGGACTATTAATTGTTAATGTCTGCTCGTTTGAATTAGCAATTTCAACAACAAAATTGCTAAGTAGAAACCCAAAGGGGCAGTATTCAAGATTAAATTAGAATTTTTTTTTTTTCCTCTGCTGATTAGCTGTGTACCCGGTATGGCTTCAAAAAATACCTGTGCACAATGTCACAAACATATACAGACAAGACAGTTTCTAAAATGTTCAAACTGCAAAAACACGTATGATCTGCTGTGTGCTAGAAGAGAAAAGCTGTTTCATCTCATGGATAAGGAACGCAGAGCAGCATGGATCTGCATAAGCTGCACACCAAAAATACCTCGCAAAAAGCCCTACACACCAACACAAAGTTCATCTTCAACGCCTATTAAAGAAAATACGTCTAAAAATGAAGAACAAACAACAGTTGACGTCCTACAAACAGTAACAAACCAAGATACATTAATGACGAATAATACACGAATGACGAATATTACCGTTAGAAAATACAATATTCCAGTAACCAACTCATTCGATTCACTTTCCGACGAAAATGAATCTGTTTGTTTAGATTATTGTGGCGATACACCCAATAGAAGTTGCCCTGAAATAGATCAAAATTTCAAATACGAGATTAATGACCTGAAAAACGAGTTGAATAACCTTCGTGAAAAACTAGAGAGTGCAAACAACGAAATCGAAAACTTGTCGCTAAAAAACAGGAACCTACAAAAACAGCTGTTGGACTGCGAACTTCGAAATAAACAACTCCAGAATATATACCGAACCACTCCTAACTCTACACCCAAAACTAATCATTCGAATAGAAGTAAAATCTTAAAATCAGAGAAGATTAAGAAAAAGAGACTTACTGAACATTTTAGCAGTGTTAGCACTCCGAAGACTAGTGCTGTACGACCAAATAATTATCCAGAACACCTGGAAATAAATAATAATAGCAACAAGACTCAAGCATCAGTAACATCAAAAATAATATACATCTTTGGAGGAAAACAGTGCTCTGGACTAGCCTCAGCACTGCACCAGTCAAGACTCAACACGAAGTATGAAAAATACAAAATACAAGCTAGTATAAAACCTGACGCCCTCTGTGAAGAAGTACTAACATTCTCTGACCCTAAAAATATACATTCAGATGATGTAATAATTATTAATATAGGTGAGGCAGATAAAAACCCAACCAAAGTTGTATCTGAACTCTGTTACTTCCTAAAACTACACAAAAACAAAACTGTAATTGTACTAGGCTTAAAGAATTGTATTAGTCCAGTCAAATTATGTAAAAATCTCGGAATTCGAGATACCCAGCTGTAAGTCTGTAAATACTTGTATATTGACGTCCTAAAAGTTGTCTCAAAACCTACATATTGTAGGGTGTACGCAACTATTATTTTTTCAAGGTCAAATGTCACAAATATCAGTTTTATGAACTTTTGAGCGAAACGTGAAGTTTTATCATAAAAGTGTGTAGGAGAAAATTACTTGTCTTCTATTTATCTATAAAAATGGTCTGTACGTTTTATTCCTAAGATTCACCATTTCAGAGATACAGCGATGCAAATAGTTGAAAAAGTTGTATTTTCAAAAGCTTCCAGGCCCACGTGCGATGGTGCTAGACAGTTAAAATTTTCACGAATGATGTATTTTAGTAGCCTCTATAACATCTTATACTAGAAAAAGCTTAAAACCAACGTTTAAGTGGGTTCTCATACAAAAACTATGGTTTTTTTTTTCTCACACTTGGCCGGTTTTTAACGTGGTTACCCCAGTAAACCTATTCCAGACGACACCTTTTATACATGAAGAACACGTTGTTTATAAGGAAGCCTAGTTAAATAATTGTTTTGTGTTGTTTTCAGTATTCAGAAGATTCAAGATTTCTGCGTTTCATTAAATTAAATTTGGTTAATATGGATCTTCACGTTCATAATAGAGTTAGATGGACAGTTAACATTTTTAAAATGTATTTTTGTTCAGTTATACTTCAAACAGAAATTCCAATAATTGGTTATTTAGTACTTTTTAACCCAGTTTAAATGTACTGAAACGTATATGTATAGTACTAAAAACAACATAAAACAATTATTTGACTAGGCTTTCATATAAACAACGTGTTCTTCACGTATAATAGGTGTCGTCTGGAATAGGTTTACTGGGGTAACCATGTTAAAAACCGGCCAAGTGTGAGAGAAAAAAAAACATAGTTTTTGTATGAGAACCCACTTAAACATTGGTTTTAGGCTTTTTCTAGTATTAGATGTTATAGAGGCTACTAAAATACATCATTCGTGAAAATTTTAACTGTCTAGCACAATCGCACGTGGGCCTGGAAGCTTTTGAAAATACAACTTTTTCAACTATTTGCATCGCTGTATCTCTGAAATGGTGAATCTTAGGAATAAAACGTACACACAATTTTTATAGATAATTAGATGATAAGCAATTTTCTCCTACACACTTTTATGATAAAACTTCCCGTTTCGCTCAAAAGTTCATAAAACTGATATTTGTGACATTTGACTTTGAAAAAAAAATAGTTGCGTACACCCTACAATATGTAGGTTTTGAGACAACTTTTAGGACGTCAATATACAAGTATTTACAGACTTACAGCTGGGTATCTCGAATTCCGAGATTCTTACCTAAATCATGGGGTCTCATCCCATACATTGAAAGTGATATTCCCAAAAACTACAACAGATGGCGACACGAGTATTCATTCGTTGATGATGATTATGCAAATCCCAGAAAACGATAAATCCAACCATTAAAAATATATAAGCTAGTATTTAAAAATATAATAATACATAATCAAATAAATTAAAACCCTTTTAGATAAATATTTTCATAAATTTAAATTTGCAATAAAAATTGTAGTTTTCGCGAGTGCTAATTTGGTAGAACGCCATCTAGTTCAAAAAATGACCACAGTCAGTCATCAACTAGATGGCGTTGTTCGCGTATATTTAATATTAAATAAATTATAATTCTAGATTATTTAATTTATTTTGTTTAAACAAGAAAATATAGAAAAGAAGAGTTACTTGACTATCAACTACAAGAATAATTTATCTCTCCCTTAGATTAATATTTTGTAACATTTCTCCGAATTGTAGGAATGAATATTCCCTAACGCAACAAAAACTATTCAACTATCTTTTAGTTTAAAAATTGGAAAAAAATCGCATTCTTGACCCCGCCTGAACAGGGTCCTCGTTTAAATAGATAAATAAATAGAAATTAGATGTTTAAATTTACATTAGAGCTTTGAATAGCACTAAAACAACAAAATTAATAAAAAATATTCGACTATTAATAATTGGGCATAACAATCTTTTTTAAATATTTTTCGAGTTTTTGCTCAAAAAATATATACTTCAAATAAAATAAATATCATACAACATCACTTTCATTGTGTTAATTCCGTGGTAAGTAGTCGTATCACAAATCACAAATAACCTTTAAAATACGTATATAAATATCACACCAAACACGGCGCAAACAACGATGTTCGATTAGACAAATATTTGACCCGAGTGGGAATCGAACCCAATCTATCTAACTATCCAATACGCCATCGAGCCAATCAGCCATCCAGAGAAGAAATATTATATTATAATTTTTACATGATATAGATGTCGCAGTCGTATTGTATAATCCGCTGTATTACATTACGGCTAGCCGTTATCAAAAACAGGGCCTTTATGTATTACGGCGGATCAACGATTAGCCGGATTGTCATTACGATACGTTTTACATTTTGGTGACTCACGATCAGCCGTAATGCACTTTATTATTTTAGGGTGACTACGTCATGTGATAACAAAATAAAACAGGATTTAATTGAAAATCAATTTAAATGAGAAAAATAAAGGTTATGTACCTACTCGGTATGTAATAGGTTTGTACTTTGTGTTGCGTAGGTGCGAAAATATAATACATAATATAAAAACTAAAGTTTTTTTAAATAATTAAGAATTAGAAAATAAGTAAGTAATACACTTAATATTTGGGTTTAGTATTTTCGAGTACTTATTTAGAATACGGCATTCAATATCTTTGGTAGGTAAGTTGCGTTTTGATTCGCAGGTTGGGCATAGGGAGACAAATATTTCAATGGCCTTTTTTTGAATATAAAGTTATTTTGTACGGCATACAGCATTTTGTCTCGCACGCCGTGGCCATTGCCGTGTCTCCTTATGAATTTCTATCAGAGTATCGAAATATTGCTCCTTGGGTATTACGCGAGGCCTCAGGATAATTTTTCTTCAAGATAAGATAATCTTCACCAGCAACATTCATGAGGTCATATTTTTTGCACCCATAATACTGTGTAGGATTCCGCCGAATACTACAAGAATCCATAGCCACTTTAGCGGTTTTGATATGCAATATAACCTCTAAAACTCGTTCTTTTGTCCATGGATTTTTAACTGTTCCACATTGAGACGAATAGAAACAGTTCAATTGCACGTCAAATTTATTCTTAAAGTCACTATTTACACTCGTATTTGTTTATTTCTTTAAAACCACTGTTAAAATCACATTTTTGTGAAACATTTTCTGTATTCGAGTCCATTGTTGTTGTTATGACAGACAGCGCCGCGAGCGCTAAACATAGGAACTAAAAACTGTCAAAGAGGCGGTTAACTATCCGCTCTTTGACATTACGGCTAGCCGCATTAAAGAACGTTTAGCGCCGAATACATCCCGGCGGAATTACATTCAGCCTTATTCAATCCGGCTAATCGTTGATCCGCCGTAATACATAACGGCCCTGTTTTTGATAACGGCTAGCTGTAATGTAATACGGCGGATTATACAATCCGACTGCGACATAGATATTATTTAACACAATAACTCGAATTTCTTCTATCGTGAACTTTTAAGTATCTTCTCGTTTTAAGTACATTCTAGAATAGGGTATTTGACTATTTTTTTATTTTGATATAGTTCGATGGACCACTCGAACACAAAGACACTGTTGAAAGTATCACTTTGATATCTCAATAGCTCGGCGAGATATTACAATTTTAATTGCACATTATTTGGGCGAGCTCAAAAACGCTCCATACAAACCGCCCCTGGCGTGTGACGTCACACGCAAGTTCTTTGTATGCAGATGCAGCGCCTAGGAAGTTTGTTCGGAAGGTTTATCAAAAGTTGCGTTTATGGATATGTTTGCATAATGAAAGATGTTACTAATTCTGTTATTTATAAGATGACAACGAAATTTTAAATGATTTTTGCAATTTTGAAATGGACTTGCCCACCCAACTTTATATGTCTTTTGCTGTCTCATTTCGCCAAATATTTAAGTTTCCATTTCATGAATAATATTGATTTGCTTTTAAATCTTACTGATTATTATAAAAATGAAAAGGGTAACAACCACTGTCAAATACCCTATTGCTGCATTGTCATAAATCACCATTACAATTTAATTTAAATCAATGGTTCACTACGCATCATAAAATAACAACTTTATTTTAAATACATTTTAACAAGGCCTAAAGTCCGCGCGCAAGTACATCGTCCGCTCTCGCGCGGCACGATGTACTTGCGCGCGATGATAGCCTATCGACGACCGGGCCGCGCGCGCTCTAAAACTCAAGAGGGCTGCCGCGCGCACACGGCGGCGCTGCTACACAGATTAAAATATTAAGGGCACGCTCTCTGCTATTTTATTATTGACGTTTTTATTAAATTAAAACGACAATAATAATGACTCATCAATATTGAATTAATAAATATTGTTATGTAAATTAGTAAATTATTATTGTTATGTAATAATTTACATAACAATATTTATTAATTTAATAATTAACTTAGCCGTTTCAATACAATAATTAAAAATAATAATAATTGATTAAAATGTTCTAATAAATAATGTACCTAACAATCATTGTTCTATCGAAAAAGGCCCTCACAACTCCTTTTGTACAAGTGACACGCAGCTTCGAAGCAATATCAACTTCACGAACATATTGTTTTGGTACACTTTCGCACTATGTCGCAGTAGTCAGTCCTTTAAATTTTGCGCGCGAGACGTTTTCCTTAAAGGAGGCAACCCTGCTCTTGTGTGAGGTTCGGTTACTCGCGCGCGCGTTATGTCGTTCCGCGACCTTATAAAAAATAGTAAAGCTGTTTGGGGAGCCTTTACAGCGACATCTTTTGATGTGCTTTTTCGACATGCTTTTACACTGGATGGGAATGGCTCGCTCTCGCTAGCGACGTCTGGTGTGCAAGACGGAAAACAGACATGGCGCGTGAGATGCCCGAGTTATGATGTCTACGTTTTAATGTATGGGATGGGGTATCTGTATAGTTATGTTATCTGTGCCTAAATTAAGCTTAAATGACTGGACTATATATCTTTGAATGAAAAGAACATAAATGACATCTTTAAGATCTACTGTAAAAATTTTGACAATTGTAAATTTATAAATCTTGAAGACATTAATTACACGGATAGTAATTTCCTAAAAAATGTGTGTAATAAAATTAACTCTCTAATTGATTTTAAGTATTATGACATGAAATTTCTGGGTTACAATCAAAACATTAAATTAAACATGGTAGATAAATTGACATCAGTA
This sequence comes from Maruca vitrata, assembly GCA_039566165.1. Classification (NCBI taxonomy): domain Eukaryota; kingdom Metazoa; phylum Arthropoda; class Insecta; order Lepidoptera; family Crambidae; genus Maruca; species Maruca vitrata. The sequence goes on along the minus strand of CM076937.1, from coordinate 2,761,813 downwards.
CCAAGGAATCAAATTAATAAGAACAAAACTATTCTTGAGTACTTTAAGCCAATAAGGCGAAGTATTATAAGGAACAAAAGTGATGTTGCAAATAAAATTCTGAAACAAAAACTGATTACAAACTATTTTTCCAAAGCCATAGTTCATACATGTGATAATACTCAACCGTTTTTTCGAAAATAACAATACATTTGTTATTTTCCATCAAAATATAGCTGGTTTATTAGGGAAAAAAGAATTGATAGAGATAACATTAGCAAACTTATCATTGAACAACAAACATTTTGATGTTTTGTGCTTTTCGGAAACTTTCATCAAATTGGGTAATGAAAGTAATATTCATATTTCTGGTTTTCAATTGGCAGCTTTTTATTCTAGAACACACCAAAAAAGAGGTGGAGTATGTATATTGACCTCACACGAGATTCAAGCCGAAGACTTAACATGGCTAAAGGATTATACCGAAGACTATGTCTTTGAATGTTGTGGAACTATCTTAGACAAAATCAAACTTATTATATTATGTATTTATAGGACCCCGAATTCTAATGTCCAAACTTTTTTCTGTAAACTTGAACAAGTTATGGCGAAACTAAAACATAAATTTAAATACAAAGTAGTGATAGCTGGGGACTTAAATATTGATACAATTAAAAATAATAACGTTTCAAACGAACTGAGGAGAATAGCATCAAACCACAATTTCAAGCTACACATATTGTTTCCAACTCGTAAAGGATCATGTTTAGATCAAATTATTAGCAATGTAGAGGATGGTATTGGAGAAATACACAAATTAGGCCTGTCAGATCATGACACTGCTCAATCACTTAGTTTTAAAGTAAAATTTACAAACAATTTGCCAAAACACTGTTTCCGTAAAATCAGAGACCTTTCCCCTGAAAACATCGAAAAATTCACAAATTGTCTGAACAGCGTTTCATGGGCCCATGTATTAGAAGAAACAGACATATCTACTGCATTTGAATACTTTTTCGATGACCTTAGACTGTACTTTGACCTTTGTTTTCCTTATAAAATCACTAAAATTAAACCTCCTAGAAAGTCAATTAATTGGTTAACGAAAGGATTAAGAAAATCCACGATAACCAAACGGAAGCTACGTTTTAAGTACTATAAAAAGCATGACATTTATTTAAAGACTAAGTATAGAATGTACTCTAAAATCCTAAAGAACTGCTGCTACCAAGCTCAAAAAAATGCGAATAGGAGGTACTTGCAGAAGTCAAAGAACATATGCAAAGCTACTTGGGACATCATAAATCAAAAGACCTATCAAAATGTTCTTGACAAAAATATTGACCATCTCTTAATTGACAATAAGAAAATAATTGACCCTATTGACATTTGTAATCATTTCAATGACTATTTTATTAATTTGACCAATTCTAATTTAATCAATCCCACTTTTAACTGTAAACAATCTAATCTAATACATGATAGTCTTTTCTTATATCCAACCGACGAATATGAGGTGACCAAAATAATAAGTACACTTAAAAACACTAAATCCACTGGTTATGATGAGCTACCCACCGAACTACTAAAAATTACTAAGGCAAAAATAGCGCATATCCTTGCTTACTTAATAAATGTTTCTTTCTCCTCGGGTATTTTCCCGGATCAATTAAAGATTGCGGTTGTAAAACCACTTCATAAAAAGGGAGAGAAATATAATGTTGCTCATTATCGGCCTATATCTCTCCTTCCTGTTATATCAAAAATATTCGAAAAAGCTATGCTAATTAGAATCACAAAATTTTTGGTAAAGCACAAAATCATAAAAATGGAACAATATGGCTTCCAAACTGGAAAATCAACATCTTTAGCTGCTTTCAACTTAGTTAATGATAAAATGTGTCATATGGATAAACGTAGACCTGTTACAGCGGTGTTTTTCGATATGACAAAGGCCTTTGACTTTGTGTCCCATTCCATTCTGATAGACAAATGCACTAGTTATGGCATAAGAGGCATTGCGAATGAATGGATAAAAAGTTACTTGAGAAACAGAATGCAGTATGTTGAAGTTTCGAGAATTAATACAGAGTTTGAAATTAATTACTTCAGATCAGACGTTAAGGAAAATAAATATGGAGTACCACAGGGTAGTATTTTAGGTCCACTTTTGTTCCTTCTATACATAAATTATCTCCCAGACGATTTAAACTTCAAATGCACTTTATTTGCCGATGATGTATCTGTTGTAATACCATGTAATAACATTAAGAAATATAACGATGACATAAATGACACAATTGCGAATGTTATAAATTGGCTTCAAAAAAATAACCTACATGTGAACTTAACAAAAACGACATATATACAGTTTGTAAATCGGAATGCAAAGAAACGCCCACTAAAAATAAGTTTTGACGATAAAAATATTGACGAATCTTGTAAGACAGCATTTTTAGGTATAACAATAGATGACCGCTTTTCATGGAATGATCACATTGACAGGATATGCAAGCGAACTAACTCCTTTGCATATGCACTCTGGCGTCTGACTAAGATAAGTGATCGAAAAATAGCTATACAGGCCTATCATGGCCATATAGCTTCTGTATTAAGATATGGCATAATACTCTGGGGAAATGCAAGTAATATAAGTAGGGTATTTATTGCCCAAAAACAATGTATACGAGCAATATTGAATGTCAGTATTTTAACATCCTTTAGACCTTTGTTTGTAGAACTCCCACGGGTAGCCGCTCCTTTTGGCGCCTGGCTAAACATGTGCAATCCAACTTCTGTCTGCCTTCGTTGCCCCCGCTGAAATATCCTAACGGTTCACTAGCTCATCAGCCGCAGGAGAAGGCAGATCTGCTTGCCAATCTTTTTGCGGCCAATTCCTGCATTGATGACGGTGGAGCACAGCCGCCTAAAATTCCAGATTGCGGTGCTCATATGCCTGAGATCCGAATCAGGCAATGTGATGTACGTGCTGAGTTGCAGTCACTCGATGTAAGGAAAGCTAGTGGCCCAGACGGTATTCCAGCGTTAGTACTTCAAATTTGCGCAGCGGAGTTGTCTCCAGTACTCACACGCCTGTACCGCCTCTCATATACCTCGGGCATCGTGCCCCGGGCTTGGAAGGAGGCGAATGTTCAGCCTGTCCCCAAAAAAGGTCTGATCCTGCCAACTACCGGCCCATAGCTATAACCTCAGTACTGGGTAAGGTGTTTGAGCGGATTATTAACGCCCAGCTCATCCGCTACCTAGAGGATCACTCGCTGCTGCATGACCGTCAATACGGTTTTAGACCAAAACGGTCCACGGGTGATCTTCTAGCGTACGTTTCGCACCTCTGGGGGAGGCTATGGAGAAGCACGTCGAATCTATGGCAGTTAGCCTTGATATCGCTAAAGCGTTTGACCGTGTATGGCATCGTTCGCTTCTCTCCAAGCTCCCGGCATACGGTCTGCCACCTCGTTTATGCGAATGGATTGCGGAATTTTTGGAGGGGCGCAGGATTCGTGTCCTCTGTGACGGACGCACTTCCTGTTTCCATCCAATAAATTCCGGTGTACCTCAAGGTTCCGTTCTGTCGCCGACATTGTTTCTGCTGCATATCAATGACATGTTGTCACTAGGCAACATTCATTGCTATGCAGATGACAGCACTGTCCACGCACGTTATTTTGGAAGACCTGGGGTAAAGCAGACCGAAACCGAGGAAAAGAGGAACCTTCTTGTCGCCGAGCTTGACGGGGTCTTGGACCGCATTTCCGAATGGGGCTCATGCAATCTTGTCGAGTTCAATGCCAAGAAGACACAGGTGTGTGTTTTTTCTAGTAAAGTGTCTCCTTTCCTTTCCCATCCTACTCTTCAGAGCACCCCCTTACCAATACAGGATAGCCTTAGCATCCTTGGCATAGATGTTCGCCGCGACCTGAACCAGCGGGATTACATCGAGAGCGTCATTAGAACAGCCTCCCGCAAACTGGGGATCCTGAACAGAGTGCGGCGATTTTTCACACCGGTGCAGCTCTGCCTTCTTTATAAGGCACAAGTTCGCCCATGTGTGGAATATTGCTGTCACCTCTGGGATGGCTCCGCAAAATACTTGCTCGACGCTCTCGATAGGTTGCAGCGACGTGCTATCCGTATTGTCGGTGATGTAGAGGTGTCCGAAACTCTGGAGCCTCTACAACTACGTAGAGACATTGCCGGTCTTAGTGTTCTCTACCGTCTCTTTAATGGGGAATGCTCTGAAGAGCTATTTCAGCTAATCCCTCCCTCCCCTTTCCACTCCCGAACGACACGTGCAGGACAGCGCTGCCATCCACATACAATGCAGTCGCTGGTGGCTCGGACTAAGAGGTTCAGCTCTTCATTTCTGCCCCGTGCCATTAAGGCATGGAATGCCCTTCCAGCTCATGTTTTCCCTCCCTCCTATGATCCCGGGCTCTTCAGGCGGGGCGTGAAACGGCATTTAAGCAGGCCTTCAGGGTGAGTGCGACAGGCGCAATATGATCTATTGTGCCTGTCGACCTCATATTTGGATCTCACTACCGCTTACCATCAGGCGGAGTGTGGTCATCTTGTTTGCCTATTATAAAAAAAAAAAAAACTGGCACTGCTGACTGTGCCATGCTTATTCATATATGAGTTGTGTATATTTGTAAAAACAAACATGAACATATTTAAGAGTAAGAGGGAGGTCTGCACTTTTAACACTAGATTCACAGATAAATTACACCTTCCTCCAATAACAACTACTTTATATAGCCAAAGTACGTATTGCACAGCCATTAAAGTGTATAATAAATTAGATAATAAGTTAAAGTCTCTGCCATTGAATGTATTCAAGAAAAAATTGAAAATATGGTTAATACAAAAATGCTTCTACTCTATACAAGAATATTTTCAATTTCAATCACAATGTACAACGTAGTGCTGTGTTTATTAATATGTATACCTATTCCATTTTAGCGTTTTGTTTTTATGTTCAAGTATAATTGTACTCAGATAACTGCCTATTTTTGGTACCGATGTTTGCATGCCAGAGTCTGGTAAAATGTGTGCAACTTAAATTTATTGTATATGATGACCTATTGTACCACATTTGAAGCAAATAAAGTTTGATTTGATTTGATTTGATTTGTCTCATGTTCCTTTCACCTGTCTCCCCCTGTCTCGGTCCCAGTCTCACCTCGGCCTGCAGTGGCAGTGTTCCAGCAGCGCGGCTAGTAGTAGCGGTAGTGTCTCTGCCTCGGTCTCTAATCTCAGACTTCTGTCTCGGTCTCTATCTTAGTCTTCTGTCTCCTATCTCTGTCTACTGTCTTGTTCACCAGTCTTTGTCATATGTCACGGTCTCCTATCACTGCTGTATTGGTCTTTCATATCAGTCTTCTAACCCCTGTCTCTGTCTTGGTCCCCTATCTGTCTTGGTCCCCTATCTGTCTTGGTCCCCTATCTGTCTTGGGTCCTATCTGTCTTGGTCCCCTATCTGTCTTGGTCTCCTATCTGTATTGGTCTCCTCTGTCTTTGTAGCAGTCTCTGGTCTATATATCGGTCTCCTGTCCCGTCTCCTAAGCCTTGTCTCCTGTCTCCTGTCACGGTCTCCTATCACAGCTCCCTGTCTTGGTCTCCTATATCAGTCTTCTAACCCCTGTCTCTGTCTTGGTCACCTATCTGTATTGGTCTCCTATCCGTCTTGGTCTCCTATCTGTATTGGTCTCCTCTGTCTTTGTAGCAGTCTCTGGTCTAAATCTCGGTTTCATGTCCAGTATCCTAAGCCTTATCTCCTGTCTCCTGTCACGGTCTCCTATCACAGCTCCCTGTCTTGGTCTCCTATATCAGTCTTCTAACACCTGTCTCTGTCTTGGTCTCCTATCTGTCTTGGTCTCCTATCTGTATTGGTCTCCTATCTGTCTTTGTAGCAGTCTCTGGTATATATCTCGGTTTCCTGTCCCGTATCCTAAGCCTTGTCTCCTGTCTCCTGTCACGGTCTCCTATCACAGCTCCCTGTCTTGGTCTCCTATATCAGTCTTCTAACACCTGTCTCTGTCTTGGTCTCCTATCTGTCTTGGTCTCCCTATCTGTATTGGTCTCCTATCTGTCTTTGTAGCAGTCTCTGGTATATATCTCGGTTTCCTGTCCCGTATCCTAAGCCTTGTCTCCTGTCTCCTGTCACGGTCTCCTATCACAGCTCCCTGTCTTGGTCTCCTATATCAGTCTTCTAACACCTGTCTCTGTCTTGGTCTCCTATCTGTCTTGGTCTCCTATCTGTATTGGTCTCCTATCTGTCTTTGTAGCAGTCTCTGGTCTATATCTCTGTCCCGTATCCTAAGCCGTATCTCCTGTCTCCTGTCTCGTGCCTCACCTAGGCCTCCGGCGGCAGTGTTCCAGCAGCGCGGCGAGGTGCGGGCCTTCGCCCTCGGCCGCCAGGTGGACGCAGGTGCGGTAGTGTCTCTGTCTCGTGTCTCTGTCTACTGTCCCGGTCTACTGTCTCGTGTCTCTGTCTACTGTCTTCTGTCTCGGTCTCCTGTCTCGGTCTACTGTCTCGGTCTACTGTCTCGGTCTTCTGTCTCTGTCTCGTGTCTCGGTCTACTGACTCGGTCTCCTAATTTTCTCTACAGTCTCTGTCTCGGTCTACTGTCTCGGTCTACTGTCTCAGTCTTCTGTCTCGGTCTCCTGTCTCGGTCTACTGTCTCGGTCTACTGTCTCAGTCTTCTGTCTCGGTCTCCTGTCTCGGTCTACTGTCTCGGTCTACTGTCTCGGTCTACTGTCTCTGTCTCCTATCTCTGTCTACTGTCTCTGTCTCCTATCTCTGTCTACTGTCTTTGTCTCCTATCTCTGTCTTCTGCCTCTCTCACCTATCTCTGGTCTCCTGTCTGTCTCCTAACTCTGTCTACTGTCTCGGTCTCGTGTCTCGGTCTCTTGTGTCGTTCACCTGTCTCGGTCAATGTCGCGGTCTCCTATCATTCTCCTATCTCGGACTCTGTGTCGGTCTACTCAGTCTCTGCCTTCTATATCCTACCTAGGCCTCCGGCGGCAGTGGTCCAGCAGCGCGGCGAGGTGCGGGCCTTCGCCCTCGGCCGCCAGGTGGACGCAGGTGCGGTAGTGTCTCTGTCTCGTGTCTCTGTCTACTGTCCCGGTCTATTGTCTCGTGTCTCTGTCTACTGTCTACTGTCTCGGTCTACTGTCTCGGTCTCCTGTCTCGGTCTACTGTCTCGTGTCTCTGTCTACTGTCTCGGTCTCCTGTCTCGGTCTACTGTCTGTCTCGTGTCTCAGTCTACTGACTCGGTCTCCTAATTTTCTCTACAGTCTCTGTCTCGGTCTCTATCTCAGTCAGAAGTAGGGTTCATTCTCGGGAATTCTCGAGCCGAGAATTCCCGGGAAATCGTTGGGCTTTGTTCCCGGGAAATCAAGCTCGAGAAAAGTCGAGAACTCGAGAAATCATTTTTCTATGTAGAAATTAAATCGCCGTTTGCTGTGTTGCGTGGGCCAAAGCGCAACGGCAGTACGGCGCCCTTTGATCTCGCTGCAAGCGCTCTGCGGCGTCATTTTTACACGTTCATTCATGTTTCGACTCTAGCCAAGTATATTTTACGTAGTGAGTGTTTCACAGATTACGCGATAAATTGAAATTGAATAGGTAATTGTTTTCAGTTTGATTGACACATCATGGCTTTATTATTCATATTATTTTTATCAATAATATAATCTGAATATGATCTTCAATTTTACTAGGTACGAGTACCTATCATGTTCTTTTCTATAATTTGTTAGTCAAACTTTATCCAATAAAATAACTAACGATACATTAATTGTACTACATAGTCTTATTGTATTTCCTATTTTTCTAAAACAACAACACACAAGCTTAGTTTTAAATTATTCTGATACGTTTTTCTTATGTAGGTAATTTGAAATAATTTAATGTGTCATTTTAAATTTGTGAGATGAATATTGCCAGTTGTGTTGTGTTTGTATCACATATTAATCCTATGGCTTATTATCAAATTGAATTGCGTTTGTTATAGATAGATGTTCAAATACTAGCGGGTTGGTTGTTGTGACATTTAGCAAATGTGCGTAAAATTTATATTACTAAATGCAGGACCCAAGTAGAATCCGAATCTGAAGCATCTACAAGTTCAGGTGTGAGTGCACCGAAAAAAAAGCAGACCTGGGTATGAAAGTATGCAGCAACAGAAACTAAACTTCAGAACTCCACTGATACAATCATTGGGTGAAATTGGCAAGGCTGACCGCAAAAGACGGCTTCACCATAAATGAAATCACAAAAAGTTTTTTTTATAGTTAATTATGTTTTTGAATCTATACTAATATTATAAAGCTGAAGAGTTTGTTTGTTTGAACGCGCTAATCTCAGGAACCGCTGGTCCGATTTTAAAAATTCTTTCAGTGTTGGATAGTCCATTTATCGAGGAAGGTTATATGCTATATCACATTTTCAAAAAAGTAGGGATCCTTACGGAAAACCCAAATATGTAACCCAAGATGTAAAACAAAAATCCCTATATCGCGTGCGCTGCGGAAAGTATTCATTTTCGAAATATACAATATACTATAATTTTGTAGAACACATTAATATCTACAAAAAATGTCGCGACAGCATATATCTAACTATTATAGTTATGTCACAATAAGTGTTTTATTTTCAATATAATTAAATTATATGCCGCCGCTAGGAAAAGCTCTATATTTGTATTTTCAAATAAAACATTATCAAAATAAATTACATTGTAGTGACGAATATTTCAATATCTTTATAAAACTTTTTAATTTATTCAATTCGGACATTCCATTCGAAAGATATCCGAGTTTAAAAATGTAAGTACCGAAATAAACAGCCCGTTCGGTAAGTACGGGGACTCAGTCAGTACCCACTTAAAATAACGTCTTTAAACGAAAGTAGGTATATGGCTATCGTTTAGGATTGATTCACTTTTATGATAGTAAAAAAATGGTGTATTAACTTTTTATTATAATAATAGTATATTTAAGATGTTGACAATTTTGTTCACATATTTTATGAATATTAATTGTGAATTCAATTGTCAAAATCTAAGAAAATAGGTATGATTTCTTTTAAATAACTGCGTAACAGTAAACATAACAGGGTCCATACCTATTCTGATTAGTAGGTATATAAAACCCAAATATTGAGAACACATTTTTTATACTGCAAGTAGGTACCTTAGTAAACTTAAAGCTTAGTTGCAACAGGATATTGCAAAAATTCCACGCAAACGGTAGTTAGCGGGGAAAAACTTTTGTATGTAAAATCCTGTAGTCCACGCGAACGAAGTCGCGGGAACAGCTAGTATAACCAATAAAAGTTTTATGATTAATTTGATACTTATATTTGAGAGAAAAGCCACTGAATTTGTTGACGTTATTGGAACCAAATAATATGAGAAAATGTAAGTGAATGTCAATTTCTCGACAACCCGAGAAGACCCGAGAAATTAGCCTCGAGAATTCTCGAGACCCGAGAAATTGAAAAGCTCGAGAAATCATGAACCCTAGTCAGAAGGCTCAGAAGTCTTAGAAGACTTTCTGTCTCGTGACTGTTACACTAGTCTCCCAACCATTATCTCCAGTCCCCTGCCTCACCTAGGCCTCCGGCGGCAGTGTTCCAGCAGCGCGGCGAGGTGCGGGGCTTCGCCCTCGGCCGCCAGGTGGACGCAGGAGCGGTAGTGTCTCTGTCTCTGTCTTCTGCCTCACTCACCTATCTCCGGTCTCCTGTCTGTCTCCTATCTCTGTCTACTGTCTCGTTCTCCTGATTCTTCAACCTGTCTTTGTCACATTGTCGCGGTCTCTTTTCTCTGCCCGCTGTCTCTGTCTTCTATCTCGTGTCTCGTGTCTCTGTCTCATGTCTCTGTCTCGTGTCTCGGTCTCACCTCGGTCTACTGTCTCGTTCTCCTGATTCTTTAACCTGTCTCGGTCTCCTACCTCTGTCTCTGTCTCTGCCTCCTATACCCAACCCTTGTCTCCTGTCTCGTGCCTCACCTAGGCCTCCGGCGGCAGTGGTCCAGTATCGCGGCGAGGTGCGGGGCTTCGCCCTCGGCAGCCAGGTGGACGCAGGTGCGGTAGTCGTCGTCGGCCACCAGTGGGTCCGCGCCCAAACGCAGCAGCGTCTCGGTGCAGGCAGGGCTCCCGTGCAGGATCGACAGTTGAAGCGCTGACTGGGAACGGGAATGAAATCAAATCAAATCAAATTATTTATTGCGTGTCACATTAACATGTTACAGGTGTTCGAAAAAATTAGATCTACATGTGACGCCCTGTTAGGGCATAGCAATTGAGATCTTACAGGCGCTAAGCTAATTTCACATATACAATGAGTAGGTTAATATTTACTTAACAATACAATTTTAAGACTTTACTAGTCATAAACTAGCAATTATAAAAAATAAAAAAAATAAATTCTAACAAAAGTAACACAACATAGTATAACAAATAATATATTATTTTATTGGGTTATTGAAGTATTATTTATATTTTTATCATTGAAAAATTCGTTTATATTGTAATAACATTTAGTTATCAAAAATGTTTTTAAAACTTTGTTGAAATGGATTATGATAATGAAAGGAATAAGGCGACCGATTTAGATGAGAGATTGGCGGCCGAACTCAATGAAGATCAGCCATTCGGAAAAATTCGCATTGGTGACTCAACACCTGGATAGCTCAGAGGAAAGAGCATCCGACGCGATATCGGAAGGTCCGGTGGTTCAAGTCCCCGTTCAGGCGGGGTCATGGATGCGATTTTTTTCAAATTTAAATAAACGAACATATTATGATCATTATGGAACATTAATTATTACAGTTATAACGACCATCTGGCATGATAGTAAGAGGCACCGCACAAATTATTGAATGATAAATTATTGTCATACATTGTTGCCCTCTCATACATTTTAAATTGTATAGCTTACTGTTGTATATAAATAAATATATTACACAACCTCACATACATTGATCTGATCCCGTGGTAAGTAGCTTAACCACTGTTATAAACGGGCCAAGTGCAAGTAGGACTAGCGCACTAATTGTTCCGTAGGTAGCAATTTTTTTTAAGCTATTGCATAGCTTTGAGCGCGGCGATCGAACCAAGAAATTCCGTAACGAAAAAAACCTCACAATCGTCTGACGACGTTTCAGTTCGGTAGACTTCGGCACGGTGTTTGTGTGCGTGCGGTTAGACGTATTGTACGACTCTACGAAACTCGCACGAATCGAAACGAGCTGCTCCGAAATCGGACGATGCTATGCAATAGCTATACCGCGGCAGTCCCCGAGTGCCACACGTCTTTTTTACTTAACCTGTATCATACCACTCAGACTGCCTCGTTGGTCTATTGGTAGCAAGCGCTGCGTTAGGACCGAGAGGTCCCCGTTTCGAATCCGGGGTCAGGCAAAATTTGTGTGAGTTTTTCGGTAATGAAATTACTCAGCCCGGAGTTGGCGGTTGAACGCCCGTGCCTCGGAAAGCACGTTAAGCCGGTGGTCCTGCGCCCGATCTCTCATCGGTCATGTCGGATTGCCGTCTCACCGATCTATGAGAATAAGGGATTAGAGAATTCACTTTTTTTCCGCGTACACTTGTGCACTATAATATGTCCTGCGCACTTGGCTGATCTCAATTGAGATCGGCCGCCATGGCTGAAATCGGTCGGACGCCTTATATGTACTAGACTAGCGCCCGAATGGTTCCGTACCAATTATGTAAAAAAAACACGTTTATTGTATAACTTAAAATGAAAAAAGACAAATTTTAAGGGGGGTCCTTAATTATCTTTTTTAATTTTTAGTATTTGTTGTTCTAGCGGCAACGGAAATGCATTATTTGTGAAAATTCAAGCGGATTTATCGGTTCATAAGATACAGCTTGGAGACAGACAGACGGACGGACGGCGTAGGCTTATATAGGGTCCCATTTTTGAGTCCCGAACGTGATTCCGAAAACTAGTTAACCAAATAATAGCTCCCTTAAAGTTATTTCACTTTTATAATTCTTACCGAATGAACCGTAGACCAATGCACGTTTGACCAACGCATCGTTTGAGTTTACTGCAATTCACCGAACGAATATAAGACCCTAATACCATTGACATTACGAACAGTTTCCTGCTCTGCCTTCATCGCTTAAAGAAAATTGCTAAAACAAGTTCATGAAAACATTTATTTAATCTTTATAACATATCGATATAAATAACAAAACTATTTACTTATAACCATGTTTATAACAATGTGTTCTCATAAATGAATAAATCTCATTTATAAAATATAAAATAATACTCTCGAATTACTAATTACTAAATTATTACCTTTTAGATACAGTAGCGGTACCATGAGTTAGCTATCGAAAACATACGTACGTTGAAAACCTATAGAATTATTTTTTTCATACAAACGATTTTAGTTTTTAGCATCACCGCTAGGGGCGCTGTACATGTTTTTCATAGACATATTTACATGGGCGATATCGAGTCTGTGACTTTTAAACACATGGTAGCGCTACAGGGCCCTAAAAATCGCTTAAACCGTATTTATTGTCTTTAGTAGTACACATTGGCTCGGTAGAACAGTGGTTAAAGACGCTCACTATGGTTCTAAGAGTCGTGGGTTCGATCCTGGGGAATCACAAATATTTGTGTGACGAGTATAGATGTTTTTTTCCGTGTCTGGGTATGTTATTGAATATATATTAAAGTATGTTTATGTATCCACGGTTGTTTCTGATATTAGTAACAAAACTGCTTAAGCTAAACCACGGGATCAGATCAATGTATTTGATATTGTATATTATTTATTTATTTTAAATCTACCTAAAGATTCAGTACAGACAAATTTATTGTAAAGCGTTATGATTGATTTATTCATGCTTATCTAAGAATCTATTTTTGTAATATTAAAATAACTAATCATCATCATCATCAGTCCATATACGTCCCCACTGCTGGGGCACGGGCCTACCCTAAACTAGGGCGAAAAGGCCTTAGTCGACCACGCTGGCCAAGTGCGGGTTGGTCGAATACACAACCTTAGAATTTCTTCGTAGGTGTACAATTTCCTCACGATGTTTTCCTTCACCCTTAAAGCGTCGAATGATGGTACATATGAATTACAAATTTGAAAAACACATTGGTACCTGGCGGGGTTTGAACTGGCGACCTCTAAAAAAATAACTAATAACGAAAACAAAAAAAAATTTAACTGTCTGTCTGTCTCTCATTATTCTCGCTAATCTCCGACCAATTTCGACAGGACGTTTACTAACAAATAACAAACTTCACAAGGTATATTATTTAACTGGCTTTTTAACAAATATCCCTGCCATAAGTTAATATTCTACTATTGACTGGCTCGGTGAGACATTGGTTAGTGACTCAGGTTTAAAACCTACGGTTCCAAGAGTCGTGGGTTCGATTCCCACTCGGGACAAATATTTGTGTGACGAACATCGGTGTTTGTTCCGTGTCTGGATGTATTATTAAATATATTTAAGTTTATTTGTGTATCCACTGTTGATCCTGATTTCTGTAACACAAGTGCTTAAGCTACTTACCACGGGATTAGATCAATGTATGTGATGTTGTGTAATATTTATTATTATTTATTATTATTCCACGCGGACGAAGTCGCGGGAGGCCGCTTGTTATTATGTAAATATTACGACATTATTATAAAATTACGTTATCTTATCAAGAGTTGAGGCAGTTTAAAATTATCTTATCTAACGCACAACGAACCATATCGAATGTACAAGATAAAGAACTACAAACATACAAGAAGTAAAAACTCAAAATAAGTCTTACCCGCTACTTAGTAATCAACTATAACTTTGTAGCCGTGGACACAATATAATATATAAATTATTTATTTACTTAAGTATTAGCTTTCCGCCCGCGACTCCGTCCGTAGAGACGTTTACCGTAAAACATTACTTTTTTATAGCGCAGTCGGTTAAAAACTAGCCTATGGCCGCTAGCTTAGGAATACTGTCCAGGCTATGTTCATTTGTTGCAACCAACTTCCCTTAATCTATACATAGTATAAAATGAAGTTGCGAAGGGCGCCAAAATGTGTTTGTTACCTAGGATCTCAAAAAGTACTATATCAATAGCTATGCGGTTTTCAATAATGGAAAGAAGAAATTCCAGGGATTCTATAGGTGTATAATTTAGGTGTACCTACTTAAGAAATTATTAGAGTAATCGTAACAGTTATCAGACGGACGGAAGAAAAACGAGCTTTTTGGAGGCTTGCATTGCGTGCGCTGCTGAAATAACTCAAAATACAGAATAACAATGTATGGAGGTATTATTCTTCTCAAAAAGTTCTATAAAAAAGTCTGCGATAGCATATGTCTATCCTTTAATGTTTAGGCACAATTACTATTTTAGTGGTATTCAAGTTTAATTTACGAAATATCTTATTTTTCAATTACTCGATGTAAAATCGAATAATTGCCGGGAAAACCCTAAAAACAGCCCTTTTCTTTTTACTATTTTTTTGACAGGACGAAGTCTGTCGGGTCAACTAGTGACAGTATAAATAAGGCGTCCAACGATTTCAGCCATGGCGGCCGATCGCAATTGAGATCAGCCATGTGCGCAGGACATACGTATAGTGCACAAGTGTGCGCACAAACACAAGTGCACTCTCTATTCCCTTACACTCATAATTCGGTGAAACCGCAATCCGACATAACCGATGAGAGATCGGGCGCAGGACCACCGGCTTAATGTGCTTTCCGAGACACGGGCAACCCCCAACTTATAAATAAATAAATAAATATCTGGGACATTTCCACACACGGTCATCTGACCCCAAACTAAGCAGAGCTTGTACTATGGGCGTCAAAGACTGATATACATACATACACTCGTATATATTTTTAAATACATACTTAAATACATAATCACACCCAGACACGGAACAAACACCGATGTCCATCACACAAATATTTGTCCCGAGCGGGAATCGAACCCACGACTCTTGGAACTGCCAGCCAGGGTCACTAACCACTGTTCCACCGAGCCAGTCGTCTTCCTAACTCCGGGCTGAGTAATTTCATTACAGAAAAACTCACACAAATTTTGCATGACCCCGGACTCGAACCGGGGACTCTCTTTACCTTAACGCAGCGCTTGCTACCAATATACCAACGAGGCAGTTTCCTAACATGTAATCTCATATCAAACATGCAGAACTATCCTACGTGTTTCTTACCAAGAGGTTTAATAGGGTAGTTTCCTATTTTTTTATTTTTTGATAAATGCATGGACCACACAATTGCAAAGGTGCTGTTAAAAGAATGGTTTGATATTTAGAAAACTCTAGGAGATATTGCAGTTTCAACAGCACATCATTTGGGCGAGCTCAAAACGCTTCATACAAATGTCGCATAGAGCTATGACGTCACCGCTCTACACCGTGAAATTTTAGTGGTTGTTTTCCCGCAGTAAAATGATTCTATCTTAGTAGTACAAAAGATGTGTGCAGTTCTTTTTTGGTAAAATCAATAAATGCCGGTTTTACGAAGGGTTTGACCGTAACTCGAAAGCACGTTCGAACCGCTTTATGACTTAGGGTGTAGAGCTTCTTTAGCTTTAAGCATCGATTTCATGCGGCAAGCAGTACCTGAATACGTCACATCTTCAAAAACAACGATAGCTTCTCTCGTTTTCGAGTTGGAAAATTATTATTCTGAAAAATCGAAAAAAAAATTTTTTTTTTTTCGAGGAATAATTTGCATGATTCGATAGTATTACTAAAGGCAAATCGTTCTGCCACGGGAAAACAACCACTAAAATTTCACGGTGTATAAACTGTACGCATATCGTAAGAACTTTGTTCAGCAGCTATATCAAATGTTGCGTTTACGAATATGTTTTCATAGTGAAAGTTACTACTAATTCTGTAATTTATAATATGGCATAGTATTTTAATTGAATTTTTGCACTTTAGAAATGGACTTTCCCACCTAACTTCAAATGCCTATTATTGTCTCATTTCATAAGAAATTTTATTTTCGATTTCACTTATGTTATTGATTTACCTATATGTTACTGTTAATTGTAAAATTTTATGAAAAATCAGACTTAGGAAACTACCCTATTCCTCTTTTCTGCCCCGTGCCATTAAGACATGGAACGCCCTTCCAGCTCATGGTTTCCCTCCCTCCTATGATCCCGGGCTCTTCAGGCGGGGCGTGTAACGGCATTTAAGCAGGCCTTCAGGGTGAGTGCGACAGGCTCAATATGGTCTATTGTGCCTGTCGACCTCATATGTGGATCTCACTACCGCTTACCATCAGGTGGAGTGAGGTCTACTGAACGTCGATTATTTAAAAAAAAGCTTTTTGCTTGCGAGTTTCTCGTGCTATATGACTTCAATACTATTTGTCAGTATCTAATAAGAAAATGATAAAGACTTTTTATCAAAGTTTTTATCAAGCCAGCTCCGGCCTACAAATATTCAGAACGTTTACAAAAAAAAGATTGCGGTGGGTCAGGATACATTTGGTACGATTTTACGTATACCTCATCATCATCATCATCAGCCCATATACGTCCCCACTGCTGGGGCACGGGCCTACCCTAAACTAGGGCGGTAAAGCCTTAGTCAACCACGCTGGCCAAGTGCGGGTTGGTCGACTACACAACCTTAGAATTTCTTCGTAGGTGTGCAGGTTTCCTCACGATATTTTCCTTCATCGTTAAAGCGTCCAATAATCGTACTCATGAATTTCAAATTTGAAAACACAGTGGTACTTTGAACTGGCGACCTCTCGCATGGCAAGCAACGACGTAAACCACTCGGCCATCGACGTTTTTTTCCTACTAAATAAATATTTGGTAACTGTAGCACATGGCAGGAATTGGTCTCTGTCAACCCCTCTGGCAAAAGGGCGTGATTTTATGTATGTATGTATGTAGTCAGGGCTAATAACCACTGTCACACCAAGCCAGTGGCCGATTATATTAAACTAGCTTTCCGCCCGCGACTTCGTCCGCGTAGCGACGTTTAACGGGTAAAACATTATTCTTTATGGCGCAGTCGGTTAAAAAGTAGCCTATATCCTTTCCTAGGCTCTGGACTATATCTGTACCAAATTTCGTTTAAATCGGTTCAGTACTCTAAGCGTGAAAGCGTAACAGACAGACAGACAGACAGAGTTACTTTCGCATTTATAATATTAGTAAGGAAGTAAGGATGTATGTAGTCAGGGCTAATAACCACTGTCACACCAAGCCAGTGGCCGATTATATTTAACTAGCTATGCCAGCGACTTCGTCTACCTTTTCCCCCGTTTTTTACACATTTTCCATTGTTTCTTTGCTCATATTGGTCGCAGCGCGATGTTATGTAGCCTAAATCCAACACAAAAATACATTTTTAATTGAAACCGGTTAAGCTGCTTACCACTGAATCAGATAAATGTATGTGATAAATATTAGTCTTGTTATATGATTGGTGCAACCCAGTCGAAACGTCGGGCAGTAAGTAGCTATGTAATTTGCTACTCCTAATATCGCGACTACTCCTAATATAAAGACTAATATTTAGTGTAATGGAACGCGAAAGTTTAAAATCTTACAAATGTATGTGATGTGTAATATATTTTTTTTTGTGTCAACGGCTTGCAATACGTTGACTATTAAAGGTAAATAAGCATAATAACCATTTGGGGAGTCCCCAATGTAACATAATAACTATATTGGTTCAGATAACATTGCCGGAATGTTTACACGTGTATACTCAACAAAAACATATGTATTTGTGCATATATAGATAAATGTAAAATCCCGCTTTAACTGGCTCAATGATGTATTAGATAATGCTAAGAGCCGACGTTCGATTCCCAGGCGAGGCAAAAATTTGTGTGGTGATGACTGTGTTTGTTCCGTGTCTGGGTATGATCATTTCTTTAAGTATATATTTATAAACATCTATGTATGTATATCAGTCTCTGACGCCCATAGTACAAGCTCAGCTTAGTTTGCGGTCAGATGACTATATGTAGAAAGGTCGCAGATATTTTATCCCAGATATTTTATTTAAATTTCTAACATATTCATATCATATCGCTTTTTAAACACATTCGGGCTTCCCGTAGTGAATAAGTAAAAATGCAATGACTAATGTTTTACGATTCCAGGAAAATCGACAGGAAAAATTGTGCTTAGTTCGATTTCAGCGGAATATTGCAAAGTGAAGTATTCGCATTAGGAACGACTATAAGTTATCGTATAATAATATCTAACTTATATTATTAACTAGTGACCCGCCCTTGCTTCGCTTCGGGTATATCCTTACTAATATTATAAATCCGAAAGTAACTCTGTATGTCTGTCTGTCTGTCTGATACGCTTTCACGCATAGAGTACTGGACCGATTTAAATGAAATTTGGTACAGATATAGTCCAGAGCCTAGAAAAGGTTATAGGCTACTTTTTAACCGACTGCGCTATAAGGAAGTAATGTTTTACCCGTTAAACGTCTCTACGCGGACGAAATCGCGGGCGGAAAGCTAGTTATACATAAAAACCTTCCTCTTAAATCCCTCTATCTATTAAAAAACAGATAGACAGACCAAAATGATTTTAATTGTGTTTCTGTTATTGGTATTTTTGGTAACCGATATGGACTCATACCCATTAAGTAAAAAGTCGTTATTTTAATATTACAAACATACACTTTTATTCTTCTTCTTCTTATCGTATGGTTGATGAACAACCTGGTGTCAAGAGTTTTAAACCGCCCGTAGGCCTCTGACATGGCTTCACACACCGTTGAAAAATCTCTCAGGTGTGCTGGTTTCCTCACGAAGTTTTCCTTCACCGTTAAAGCGTCGAATGATGGTACATATGAATTTCAAATTTGAAAAACACATTCGTACCTGGCGGGGTTTGGACTGGCGACCTCTCGCATGGCAAGCAACGACCTTAACCACTCGGCCATCGACGCTTTTATTCTATTTAGTTGTTAAGATTTATAATAATTTTTTTAGTTATAAAACTTGTTCTGTCAAAAATCTCTACGAATGCCACACATATTTATGTAATTTGTTTCGATTTTAAAATACTTTTTTATTATTTCTTTTTATTTTTATGCATGGTACTATCGGAGTATTTGGCGGTCGACCACCTATAAGGTGAAAATCGCTTGGCGCTTATACGTCTGTCAAAGCCAGCCCCGCCAAAATTGTGGTCCGAGAGCCTGCAAGAATTTTTCGGTAGGTATATGAGGCAAGCTGAAAACTTGTCCTATACCTTTAATATTATAACTCAACACAAAACCGCAGACCTGGCTGAGTTCCGGGGCTAAACCAAACCCCCAATTTTTCTTATTTTAAAATATATTTTATAATCCAAAAAAATATACTTTGTCAGTTCACCTGACAGGTAGAAGTTCCATCGAAATAATTTGTCTTACAACGTGAGTCTTATTTTTTAGTCATAAATAAAAAGATGAAAAATATTTTTGGGGGTTTGCTTTAGCCCCGCTACTCACCAGCCAGGTCTGCAGTGTCGTGCTGGGATGTAATAGGAGAGGTTCAGGATAAGTTTTCAGCTTGCCTCAAATACCTACCAAAAAATTCTTGCTAGCTCTCCTACTATTGGAACGTTTTTGCTTGGATTTTGACAGATTTTCTTTAAGTGCTCTTCTATTGGCCAGTGGGCGGGGCTATTGGCGTTTAAAGAAATCTATTTGAAAAGTGTACTACCGCCAGCGTTGCCGGTAGTACCTGTAATTGTAGGGACAGTTGGCTCATATACATACATACATAAAATCACGCCTTTTTCCCAGAGGGGTAGGCAGAGATCAGTTCCAGCGATCCACTTTTCACCTCTGTGGGAAACTTGACGTGACGGGTTGTTGACCACGTCGCCGCCATTCTGCCTTGTGCTTTGTTTTAACAAGGTCAATGCGTTATTTTATCGTGTTATATTTTTGTTTGTTATTGCTGTATCCTATGTTGGTAATTATACATATAAATAAACTAGCTTTCCGCCCGCGACTTCGTCCGCGTAGAGACGTTTAACGGGTATAACATTACTTCTTTATAGCGCAGTCGGTTAAAAAGTAGCCTATGTCCTTTCTCAGGCTCTGGACTATATCTGTACCAAATTTCATTTAAATCGGTTCAGTACTCTATGCGTGAAAGCGTAACAGACAGAGTTACTTTCGGATTTATAATATTAGTAAGTTAGTAAGTAAGTAAGGATAATATAAGTGTAGAAGTGTAGAATACTGACCTGGTTATCCCCCGTGGGTATGTCCACCGATTGATCTCGGCTCTTCAACACCAAACACTGCCTCCGTACCAGGTCCACGTCTCCATTCACCACCGCCGTATGGAGGGCCCTGCGACAACCAAACTACTTAGAAGGGTCTGCTTAGGTATAGACTGGCCCTGGACTGTTCAAGCTTCCCTTATTTTTATGAATAGTACCTAAATGTTGTGTACAAGTGTGTGCGCAAACACAAGTGCACTCTCTATTTCCTTACTCTCTATTAATAATTCGGTGAGACGGCAATCCGACATGACCGATGAGAGATCGGGCGCAGGACCACCGGCTTAGGCGTTCAACCGCCAACTGCCTAACTTCGGGCTGAGTGATTTCATTACAGAAAAACCCACACACATTTTGTCCGACCCCGGACTCGAACCGGGGACCTCTCGGTCTCGCAGCACTTGCTACCAATAGACCAACGAGGCAGTTCTCAGTTTGGAACTGCATAGTTTAACTAGTGGTAATGGGCCGAGGTAACCTGCACACATTTGAAGAATCAAAGAGCATGCATGAAGAGGTTGATGGATGTGGAAGAAACGAAAGTGGTGTGCCAGGACCGTAGCACATGGCAGGAAGTGACCCCTGCCTACCGCTGTGGGAAGCAGGCTTGATTTTATGTATCGTCATAATTATCAGCCCATATACGTCCCCACTGCTGGGGCACGGGCCTACCCTAAACTAGGGCGATAAGACCTAAGTCAACCACGCTGACCACGCGGGTTGGTTGACTACACGTTGGTTACTCACGATGTTTTCCTTCACCGTTAAAGCGTCGAATAATCGTACGTATGAATTTCACAGTGGTACGTGGCGGGGTTTGAAGTGGCGACCTCTCGCATGGCAAGCAACGACCTTAACCACTCGGCCATCGACAATTTTATGTACGTATGTAATACGTAAAGAAATTCCAACGTTGTGTAAAATCAACCAACATACATGCATAAAATCACACCTTTTTCCCAGAGAGGTAGGCAGAGATCACTTCTAGCGATCCACTTTTCACCTCTGTGGGAAACGTGACGTGACGGGTTGTAGACCACGTCGCCGCCATTCTGCCTTGTGCATTGTTTTAACAAGGTCATTGCATTCCCACGGGTAGCAAGGTTATATGACGGGGGAAGGAAAATGGGAGGAAGGATACTATGGTTGATGAACAACCTGGTGTCAGAGTTTAAACCGCCCGTAGGCCTGTCTGACATGGCTTCACACACCATTGAATAATTTCTCAGGTGTGATGTTTTAATTCACCGTTAAAGCGTCGAATGATGGTACATATGAATTTCAAATTTGAAAAACACATTGGTACCTGGCGGGGTTTGAACTGGCGACCTCACGCATGGCAAGCAACGACCTTAACCACTCGGTTAAAATTGTATTTTATATCTTTGTGTTATTTTTATTACTTTTAACTGCATATATTTATGAGTAACTGTATTTATGTAATAATACTTAGACTTGACATGTATAATGTTTAAATACACTGCAAATGTAAGCCATGGTGGAAAATAAAAAAATTAAAAATCAGAGCCAGTATGAAGATATTGATGGTTAGAAGAAGCAAAAGTGGTGTGCCAGGACCGTAGCACAAAATGTTAATAAAAATTATTTATTTTTATTTTTAAATAACTTATAGATATTACCATATTAGTTACTTAAAAATAAAAAAACATCTTGTTAAGTAATATTTTGTGCTAAAACATAATAATTCATCATCATCATCATCATCCTTTTAATTTATCCCACTGCAGGGTATAGGCCTCCTCCATAGAACGCCATGCACTTCGGTCCTAGGTTCATTAATAATTCATACTATAAAGAAATAACTAAAAAAGAACTAACTACTGGTGGTCCCGGAATTTCATACCGCCAATACTGATTCTTTTTCTATATTTTCTCATTGAAACCTTCCCTGGACTACGACAAACATTTTAAAACCAAAATTACCTAAATCGGTCCGGGCGTTCTCGAGTTTTAGTCAGACTAACAAACAGCAATTCATTTTTATTTATAAGAAGAAGATAACATAGAGAGTTAATAAAAAAAAGTTGTGTAAAACTCACAAATAATTATCCTCGTCAGGAGTCAAACAGTACTTCCAATCCATATAAAGCTGGTAGCACAGCAGTTTACTGCGGTACTCGGGCTGAACAGACCTTAATATCTCTGCAGTTGCTATATGGAACACATCCTCAGGCTTCACCGGCAAATCTATAACAGTTTGGTCCAACAGCACCAGCCGAGTCGTGTTGACCCACTCTGGCTGCGGAGTCTGTTTCATTGTGACTTTATCGATCAATGACAGCGGAGCCTTTATGAACTCATCGGGTATTAAATCGGTCAACCCCGATATACCTCCGAAGCTCCCTCTAGAATCTTCATCGAGATGTATGTCAGGCAACTCGGTGGATGAATCGGCAGGTGACTCCACAACATTGGTGCACGGTTCCAACTCAGTCTTGATCTTATCCACTTTCTCCATATTCAATGGAACATCGTCAGAGGTGAACTTACTGAAATCGTTCGGGTTGACCACAACTCTGTTCAATTTACCTGGTATGTCCGTCACGACATATGGTGTAGGGTGTTGCCGTTTCACCCTTCTCCGAGGCCGGGCCTTCATCATGACATCAAAGCTGGATTCCTCAGTCTGAACAGCCACATCTACCAGCACCGTCTTCTTAACTTCACATTTGCTCAAATCACTACTCTTTGGAGTCAGCAAGGACAGAATAGCGCGAATTTTAAACTCTTGACTGAAAACTGAACACAGAGTGGAAAAAACCAAATCGTAATTCTCTTTTCCTATCAAATTGGTTACACTATCCGATGTAATCTCTTTGTAAACACGGCCACCTGTCTCATACCTGGCCACTGTGACACTAGTATTAGTAAGAACATTTTGTTTATTAACAATAGTCACATTAGTGTCAGAAAGCTTAAGAAAATCCCCACTCACTGATTGGTAAATAACATCCTCCTTATACAGAGGTTTCGTGATATTTTTCAACTTTTTAAGCAGTTCATTGTTGCCACAAGGCTTTAATATCGTCAGATTTGTCAATTTATCTTTCCTCAGTATAAATCTCGGTATCTTTTTAATGTTTACGCACGACGCAGACGATTCGTTAGACATTTTTTTTTAGTTTTTTAATTATTTTTTTTCAACATTCACACACACGAGTCATGAAATTGTCGGGAATAACGCGGTCACTGACAAAGTTTTTGTGAAACACACATCACGCACGAATAAAAAATCGATACATAATTAATTTACTTCCCGCGTCAAACAAAATGCGCACACAACACAACCGGGTACTTTTACGAAATGTGGCAAATAAAATACGTATCGCATGTAATTGCATGTATTTCGGGTAAACCCCCTCCGATTGATCATAAACTGTCATAGAGTCATGGCGACGAAGTAAGTTGTGACAGAGGTCGTTTACACACCGCGATATTTTCAAAAGGCCTTGTCTATGGTAGGGGTATTTTATAGAATAAATATTTTTAAATATTATCAAAAATTTCTGTTTACAGAAATAATTGAAGATCCTCGCTTTTTCAAGTAGGTTATGAGCTATTTAAGAAAGTCTTACTTGGTCTTACTTAGGATAAGCAATTTTTCCTAAAAATTTAAAGTATTTTTTTTTATATGGGCACAGATAACTTAACTACATATGGGTTCATCAATATTATTTAAAGTTTACGGTTGCTGTGGTACTATTTATTTTAAAGCTTCCAATAATGATTAATATGAATATCATTTCTATTTAAAACCTTATTGAAAAAATATAATACCCTTTTCTTAATTCGATGTTGATAAGTCAAAATTCCTGTCATAACGACTCAACACGGAACCTCTATACTCTTGTGTATGCCATTTTTGAGGGATTTTACCGATAAACGACAAAATGAACGCACAATTGGTACACTCAAAGAAACTTTGATCGGTTTTTTTTTACTTTCTATGTTGTAATCTCAGTTCTTTCTCCAATTTACACTAAAAATAATAATAGGTACATTAATAACCATGCATTATGAGTGGTAGGGGAACCTGTTGTACCTAGGCCAGTTTTTGATATTTTTATTTTTTAAAAATAAATGGTAAGAATAAGATCCGTCAAATATGGAATAATGGCAAGATCAGTTACTCAACTATATAATAAATACATAAAATATGAGGATTTTCGGTAAAGCTGGAAACAAAAGCAACTTGAAAAAAAAAGGGAAAACTGTCCAAGGTACAACAGACCTGATGTACCTTGGACCGTTTCAGTTGTACTTTGGACATTCCAGGGTAGAATGAAGATAAACATTAGCAATTGCAGTAGAGTTTTATTTTTAATATAGGTAAGTACAACAATAATGCTTACACCTGTAATAAACAAAAACATTAATGTAAATAGCAAATTAACAGTAACCTTAATTAAAAGTCTTTATTTTGTGTCAATAACATAACAAATGTTTACATATTGAAATATTTATTTCTTGCCTTATATAAATAGAATAAAAATATAATCAAAAAATATGTTTTTATAAGGTTATATTATCTATATAAAAATTTTCTATCTATTATCTATGTCCAAGGTACATACTCAGTTGGGGGGCCGAGGTACAACACCATTACAATTTTTAGTTACAACTTATTTAAACACACTTTTAATTGAGGTTGGGTTCTGACAACTATACTATTTAAAACCTTAATAAACTGAGATTATATCGGAAGTAAAAGATATTTTATAAATACATATCGTGACAAATTAAGAGGCCATAAGTAAATTCCAAAAAACGAACTTTTAAGGCAAAAAATTATAAATTACTTTTTTTAACTGCATTGACCTGGCGCCGGCGAATCACAACTAACTTCACGTGAGTCTTATCAAAGCAGGCTTTGACTGCCATATACAATATTATTGTAAAGCGCGGGAGTTTACGAAAAATTACAATTGTCCTAGGTACAACACTGTCCAAGGTACAACAGGTTCCCCTACTATATTTATGCGCTATGGTTTAAAAAAATACCCAGAAGCCTAACCAAGCCCTTGTAGTGCTAGCACCAGTGTAATAGGCCTAATCAGCCTACTATCTCGCTCATCAATATGATTTACAAAATTTCATATCACTACATACTATAAAACAAAGTCGCTTTCTTTGTCCTTATCTATATGTCTGCATAAATGAGAATCTTTAGAAACTACACAACGGATTTTGATGTATCTTTTAATTGATAGAGGATGAGCAGAACGCACCTCATTTATAATTGTGTTCTATTTTCGATAAGAAAGAAGAAAATTTGTAGTTTTCAATATTATATACTTTTTTGTTCTCTACCAAAACCCTATTATTATTTACAGTACTTAAAAACCCTATTCAGGCATTAACAAAGGGATTCAAGGAGAAGGGTTTTTGAAGGATAGTTAATAACTTCCTATTTAACATTCAAAGGATTTAAAACTCTGTGCAGAAGCAAACATATCCACGCAACCGCCATCCATTTTGAATTTTTCCTTAGGATTCCGTGCACGTTGAAACTAATAGATGAAAATTTAAAAGTTATCATGTGATATGGTAACTTAAAGTGTTCCCGAGATATTTGAAGATAAAGATATCCATGTGATATGTAATGATTTTTATTTCAATAATTTCAAGTTGAATAAATCTGAATGTGTAAATCGACCTTACAGGATTCCATGGCTTGACTTGTGGTTACATTCCATTTCACGATTTGAAGATGTATGTTTTCAACCATGACCTAGATTTGGAGTTATAGGTTATGAAATAAAAAATAATGAGTATTTAATTGCACTTCGATAATTATTGATTGTATAATCTTTAAATAAATATGCTTTCATTTCTTACAAATAGAACCTGTGGTTACCGTATCCCCATTTATACCGTACCGTATTAGTTAGTTACGGAATTGTGATGTGAAGAACGGAACGTAAATGTAAAGTTTACTCTGCAATACAAAGCAGTCAACGAAAATTAGATTTATTAAGATTAGTTAAAATTTGGTTTCGGCTTTTATGCGTTAGGTTAATAATTCTTAGATTTTACTTCTGAAATCATTTAAATACAAACTTATTCTCCTACCTATAACTTTACGGCATGTAAACTGCCTACTTTATATAGATTATTCGATAAAAGTTGAGTCAATCAATTTTATTAGGTCATATCTATTATGAAGAATGGGTATTATTGATTGAAATTTATTCTATGAAACAAAAAACAAACTTACGCAAGTCGACTGATATTTTAGTTTTGAAGGAAATAAGGAAACATTTATATGTTTAACGATTTAGAAAAAAAAGAAAGAAAGAAAGTAAAATATTTTACCCAGTTACCAATACAAAGCATAGCATTGCATTTACACACAATTATTAAAACAAAAAATAAAATAAACAACGAACATTAATGTGAAATGGGGAGTGTGAATGTTGCGATCAAAGAGAATATAATCACTGTTGCGATGGATTTGTATGGGTGTGTGTGTAATAGTGTGTATGTGTGTGTGTATGGGCGAGTAGAAATTCATTAAAGTATTAAACTGAATATTTGGCTGTATGATTTTTAAGAAAGCCGTTAAGCCAATATTTACTGACTCATGTGAAATGGTACAATAGGGAATATGCATAAATCTGCAATCTTGAATTTTTCAACAACTTATGAAAAAAGGCTTAAACATATACTAAAATGTGAAATAAAAATGAAATTCGGTTCACAAACAAAGGATTTATAAGGAATTAAAGTTAATTTTCTATCTCTTTCTTACAAAACGGAGTTTTTTATGGATAGCGTATGGCCGTAGTGTAATTGTGACGTCATCTGCCATATCGGATCTCTCTGTCTACCAGGAAACTTTAAAACAGCTATATCTCGCTTGTCGTTAAAGTAAATTGAAAAATAGAATCCTTACTTCCTTACTAATATTACAAATGTGAAAGTTTGTAAGTATGGATATATGGATGTATGTATGTGTTACGGTAAAAGTGGATAGAGCGGTTATTATGTATAATTACCGGTATCTATGCATAATTACTAGTGTTCGTGGTAAAGGTGGTGAAAACTATCGAATTAATCACATTTACCGGTAATTATATAAAATTACCATACCCTTTGTGTAAATGTGGCAAATAATAAAATGAAACTGACTTGACTGGCTCGGTGAAACAATGGTTTTGTTAGTGACCCAGGCTGGCGATTCCAAGAGTCGAGGGTTCGATTCCCACTCGGGACAAATATTTGTGTGGTGAATATCGGTGTTTGTTCCGTGTCTAGGTGTGATTATGTAGTTAAGTATGTATTTATAAATAACTTTTCTGAAAACATTTAAACCGCTTAAGATAGATGATTGAAATTTGGCATGCAGGTACCCTAATAGACTTAAAGCTTACTTGCGATGCGATATTGCAAAATTCGTAAGGGATCGGGAGTTACTGGGAAAAAACTTTTGTATGTAAAATCCTGTAGTCCACGCGAACGAAGTCACGGGCACAGCTAGTTATAAAATAAACCAGTCAAGTATCTAGAAACCAAACTTCATGTTTGGTTTTTAAAAAAATATTATCTTATAAAAATAAAGATAAATAAAAATAGTAAATTGGCAGGGAATTTTCAGTGGAACTCTAAAAATTCTTTCTCGTCAATATATTTATGAGATTTGAGATTTGGTATATTTGGAATTGCTGAGTACTTGTGATATTTGTCTGCAGTGTCAACATTTACCACAGTCGAGCGGGAGTTTTATATAATTACCGGTAAATTTGAAAAATTCGCTACATTTACCATGCGCATCGGGAATTATCTATATTTACCGGTGATTATAGATAATTACCGATTGTTCACATTGACCGTAACATACACACTAAGACAAGAAGCAAACATCGATGTTCATCACACTATATTTTTTATGTTATGTGGTCAATAGTTAATTTCTTATTCTTATTTAAAAAATAAATAAATAAGGCGTCCGACCGATTTCAGCCATGGCGGCCAATCTCAATTGAGATCAGCCAAGTGCGCAGGACATATTATAGTGCACAAGTGTGCGCGCAAATACAAGTGCACTCTCTATTCCCTTACTCTCATAATTCGGTGAGACGGCAATCCGACATGACCGATGAGAGATCGGGCGCAGGACCACCGGCTTAACGTGCTTTCCGAGACACGGGCGTTCAACCGCCAACTTCCTAACTCCGGGCTAAGTAATTTCATTACAGAAAAACTCACACAAATTTTGCCCGACCCCGGATTCGAACCGGGGACCTCTCGGTCCTAACGCAGCGCTTACTACCAATGGACCAACGAGGCAGTTAAATAAATAAATAAATATTACTCAATATCACATACTTACATCGATCTGATCCCGTGGTAAAAGTTTTAGCTCTTGGATGCACAAATATACTTAAATATATTTAATAACACACCCAGACACGGAAAAAAACACCGATGTTTTTCACACAAATATTTTATCCCGGGTGGGAATCGAACACACGACTCTTAGAACCGTGGGTAGTGAACCTGGGTCACTAAACACTGTTCCACCGAGCCAGTCAAACTGATTAAATACCTTACTATATAGCTTTTAGCCCACTGTGAACCTATATCCTTTCTCAGGCTTTAGACTGTATCTACAGACATTTTAAGCTATTGCATAGCTTTTATCGCGGGCTTTGAACGCAGCGACCGAACCAAGAAATTCCGTAACGTAAAAAACCTCACAATCGTCTAACGTCGTTTCAGTTCGGTAGACTTCGGCACGGTGTTTGTGTGCGTGCGGTTAATAGATATGTTCAATACTCTATAAGTTTACATAAAAAAGAATTAAGACTTGCCCTATCAAATACTTTAAACACCATAGCATAACTTGGATACTTGTTACTTTAAACATTCATTTTTTTTGTTATTGTTATTAGTGTTAAAAATTATCTAGATCATAATTATTTGACGATTTAGTGTGCTCAGGTTAGGTACTAATTAACGTTGGAAACTTCACTGATTTGTGTGCAATTTATGTATTTTCTATCTTTATGTAAAACCCAAATTCGAAAAAATAACTGAATAAAATAAATAAATTTAGATAACGCGATTCGTGTGGCCGAATACGTTTGATTTTGCCATCGACTCGAAAAGAAGAAGAAGAACTTTGCCACACTCAAAAATTAATAATATAGAATAGAATAGATAATTATGTTGTTACCTCCATAGTAATTTGCCTTTTAAATGTGTCCTGCAATTTTTCACTACACTATGCTGACATATGAAACGAAAGATGCAAAAATGTAGGCAAATTAAAGAGATAGCTATATCACAAGATATCCTTGTAAGGACAGATTTGCGTCTCATCTACCGCGCGGTCATACCATATCTGCCTTTTGTTTATTGTAATACTAGTGGTCCCGGCGAATTTCATACCGCCAATACTATAAACCTTCCCTGGACTATCACGAACATTTTAAAACCAAAATTACCTAAATCGGTCCGGGCGTTCTCGAGTTTTAGTCAGACTAACGAACAGCAATTCATTTTTATTTATAAGAAGAAGATAATTGGTCACACTATCTGTTATTTTTTCTTTATCAAAACCATCAAAATATTTGAAATTGAAGGAGAGAATTAAATAACTCATTTTGATCATCCACTTTTGCTGTTTACTGTACGAACACACCTAAGTCAATATACATAGATATTTTTTCGTCTTAAAACCCATGTTTATACATAATTAAGGCTGGCAACATTGTAATGTAGAAAGTCCCTTTCAAAATACAAATACAATAAAAAGCTGCCAAGTGCGAGTTGGACGCCCACAAAGGGTTCCGTAGCAGCAAGAACAAATAGAAATTTGTATACAAAGTTGTATGAATAAATACAAATTTGTAGTTGTATTTATACATACAACTTTACCAACTTTTTATTGTATTTGTGTTTTGAAAGGGACTTTATTATACACTAGCTTTCCGCCCGCGACTTCGTCCTCGTAGAGACGTTTAACGGGTAAAACATTACTTCCTTATAGCGCAGTCGGTTAAAAAGTAGCCTATACCCTTTCCTCTGGACTATATCTGTACCAAATTTCATTGAATCGGTCCAGTACTCTATGCATGAAAGCGTAACAGACAGACAGACAGACAGACAGACAGACAGAGTTACTTTCGGATTTATAATTTTAGTTAGGATTGTGTTGATATAAACGTGGGTTTCAAGACGAAAAAAAAGTAAGTCACGTAATAATAAATAAGTAGCGGTACCATGAGTTGGCTATCGAAAACTTACGTAAGTTAAAAACCTATCGAGTTGTTTTTTTTTCATACGGCCGATTTTAGTTCTTAGCGTAGCCACCAGGGGCGCTGCACAATTTTTCATAGACATATTTACGTAGGCGATATCGAGTCCGTAACTTTTAAACTCATGGTAGCGCTACAGTACTTGTACACGAAAGTTAACAATAAAACGTAGTGATTATATTCTCTTTGGTTAACTTAACAAGCGGTTTAATACGCTGTACTTCAAGCTGGAATATGCAAATTGAAATCTAATTATGAAAACGCAAAAATAGTCCTGAAATGGTCATAATTATACGTACAATAGTTAGGTTATGTTGATATCAAAATCAAAATTATAGATAAGTTTACATAACTTATTATTGTTAACGGCGTTGGCCGAATGATTAAGGTCGTTGCTTGCCATAGGTACAGTGATTTTAAAGATATATAGGTAAGGTAGTTAAATACATAGATATATATGTTACAATACTAGACATGTTTTGTAAACTTAGAAAATAAAAATTATATTAATGTTTTATATTTAAGAATAATTAATGTTAAGTTTAATCTCATGCCCTCATGTTGCAGTGCCTGAAAAGGGCAACTAAGTTATTAAGTTCATATTACTGTAAGACCTATAATGTACACTTAGTTTGCAATAAAAAACTTTGACTTTGACTTTTTAAATTTTAAATTCAAATGTAGGGGAACCTGTTGTACCTTGGACAGTGTTGTACCTAGGACAATTGTAATTTTTCGTAAACTCCCGCGCTTTAGAATAATATTGTATATGGCAGTCAAACAAAGCCTGCTTTGATAAGACTCACGTGAAGTTAGTTGTGATTCGCCGGCGCCGGGTCAATGCAGTTAAAAAAGGTAATTTATTATTTTTTGCCTTAAAAGTTAGTTTTTTGGAATTTACTTATGGCCTCTTAATTTGTCACGATAAGTATTTATAAAATATCTTTTACTTCCGATATAATCTCAGTTTATTAAGGTTTTAGACAGTATAGTTGTCAGAACCCAACCTCAATTAAAAGTATGTTTAAACAAGTTGTAACTAAAAATTGTTATGATGTTGTACCTTGGCCCCCCAACTGAGTATGTACCTTGGACATAGATAATAGATAGATAATTTTGATATAGATAATATAACCTAATAAAAACATATTTTTGTTCTATTTTTATAAGGCAAAAAATAAATATTTAAATATGTAAATATTTGTTATGTTATTGACACAAAATAAAGAGACAAGAGACTATTAATTAAGGTAACTGTTAATTTGCTATTTACATTAATGTTTTTGTTGATTACAGGTATAAGCATTATTGTTGTACTTACCTATATTAAAAATAAAACTCTGCTGCAATTGCTAGTGTTTATCTTCATTCTATCCTGGAAAGTCCAAAGTACAACTGGAACGGTCCAAGGTACATCAGGTCTGTTGTACCTTGGACAGTTTTCCCTTTTTTTTTCAAGTTGCTTTTGTTTCCAGCTTTACCGAAAATCCTCATCTTTTATTTATTTATTATATAGTTGAGTAACTGATCTTTCCATTATTCCATATTTGACGGATCTTATTCTTACCATTTATTTTTTAAAAATAAAAATATCAAAAACTGGCCTAGGTACAACAGGTTCCCCTACGATTATTCGACGCTTTAACAGTGAAGGAATTTTAAAACATCGTGCAGGTTTGCACATCTATGTACGAAGAAATTGTTAGGTTGGGTAGTCAACCAACTCAAACTTGGCCAGCGTGGTTGACTAAAGCCTTATAGCCCTAGTTTAGGGTAGGCCCGTGCCCTAGCAGTGGAGACATTATGGGCTGGTAATGATGTAAGAATAAAATAATTATTTATTGACTGGCTCTGTGGAACAGTGGTTAGTGACCCTGGCTGGCGGTTCCAAGAGTCGTGCAAGAGTTCGATTCCCACTCGGGACAAATATTTCTGTGATGAACATCGGTTGATAGGTGTTCGTTCCGTGTCTGGGTGTGTAGTAGTGTGTAGTAGCCTATGTGTTATTGTGGGTCTTCAGCTACCTGCATACCAAATTTCATCGTTATCGGTTCAGTAGTATTTGCTTGAAAGAGTAACAGATATCCATCCATACATACACACTTTCACGTTTATAATATTAGTAGGATGCTGCCTAAAGTAACTTCTCCACGTGGACGAAGCCGCTGGGACAGCTATAAAACATAAATATAAATATATTTGGTAGTTAGTTTATCTTTCTTCCCATTGCTACTTATTTTAGAGTGTGTGGCAACAGCCACTATTAAATAATAATTAGGTATCTATGGTATTTTCGGCAATGTAATCTATGCTCTATGGTCAGGCATTTCCCAGATGAGTTTTAAAATAGAGGGGCGTATCTATTTGTGGGCGGTATTGTGAAACGATATATTTCTATCTTGCTCTTAGCACTGCCTTCTACAAGGAAGGCGTCATACGATATTAAACATGAGTAAACTAAGTAGGTAAGTATTAAAGCCTTGGCGACCGATCTTAATGGCAGTGGCGTAACTATGCCCGTTGAAGTCCGTGGCAAAATTCATCGGTTGGGGCCCCGTGCACCCCCCGTTCTTTTTTTTTATCTTAATGTGTATGTGGGTTGGCAGATGAGATTCTCCTATGACCGGGGACCCCTTTCGGCTGGGGCCCGTGGCATTTTGCCGACTTGCCACCCTGTAGTTACGCCACTGCTTAATGGAGATCAGCCAACTGCGCAAGACATTTAAAAACTACATAATAATAGTACAATCTCTGTTCCCCCACTCTCATTTTTTTTCAGTGAGACAAGAAATTTTTTTTTCTGATAATTTTAATACGGGAAGGCCCAAAAAAGATGGAGTGACGATTTGGCCCAGATATCAAGGAGCTGGGAAGTGCTGGCCTTGGATATAGAGCGGTGGACAGGTTTTGAGGAGACCTTTGCCCAGCAGTGGGATGATACAAGATAAGTAAAAAAAAAAATTTTAATACGACAACCCAAAACGTTTTTTTGACTGACTCGGTGGAACATTGGTTAGTAATGGTTAACGACCTTGGCTGGCGGTTCCAAGGGTCGTGGGTTCGATTCTCACCCGGGACAAGTATTGGTGTGATGAACATCGGTGTTTGTTCCGTGTCTGCCAGATGATCGTGTATGAAAATGTCCCATATATTTATTTATTGTTATTAAGTATAGCCGAAGACCAGGATGACCTCACTCCACCTGACAGGAAGCGGCCGTGAGGTCCAAATATGAGGTCGACAGGGACAATAGACCCTATTGATTCGGCATTCATTTGCTGTATTGACAAGTTATGGGTGCATGCAAAACGCCTATATGAATTTAGTATAGGCAAGGGTGGTATAGGTACATGTATCATCACCAACCCATATAAGTCCCCACTGCTGGGGCACGGGCCTACCCTAAACCAGGGCGATAAGGCCGCGAGTCAACCACGCTGGCCAAGTGCGGGTTGGTCGACTACACAACCTCATAATTTCTTCGTAGGTGTGCAGGTTTCTTCACGATGTTTTCTTTAAACGTTAAAGCGACGAATAACTATAATTTAGATTTATCAACATAACCTTAACTCTGCGTCTCACTCATAACGCAATATTTTATTTGGTTATCAAGCTTTTACTTATCAGTTATTCTTTTGATAAAAAAACTGTCAACATTTTCAAGTATAAAAGATGTGTCCGTCTTTAATCCTTGATATCACTTACTGTAACGATCAAGCCGTCGAAGGCTGAGTGGTTAAGGTCGTTCCTTGCCATGCGAGAGGTCGCCAGTTCAAACCACGCCATGTACCACTGTGTTTTAAATTTACGATTATTCGATGCTTAAACTCTTTGACCGCCAAACAAGTCTTTGTCACGATGAAGGAAAACATCGTGAGGAAACCTGCACACCTACGAAGAAATTCTTAGGTTGTGTAGTCGACCAACCCGCACTTGGCCAGGGTGGTTGACTAAAGCCTGCGAACCCTAGTTTAGGGCGGGCCCGGGCTATGTTTTCCTAACTAACAAACGATGCTGGCTTGGAGTAGCCTCGTCATCATCATCGGACTTGCGGGGAAGCGGATGGCTCTCCACTTCTTCTTCTTTAGAGAAGTAGCGCGCATTTGGGGAGGTCTATGTCGAGCAGTGGACAGGAATGGGCTGATGATGATGATGATGATGGATGGCTCTCACCCTACGATGATGGCTTTGAGTAGCCTCGTCATCATCACCGGACTTGCGGGGAGCAGATGGCTCACACCCCTACGATGATGGCTTGGAGTAGCCTCGTCATCATCACCGGACTTGCGGGGGAGCGGATGGCTCTCACCCCTACGATGATGGCTTGGAGTAGCCTCGTCATCATCACCGGACTTGCGGGGAGCGGATGGCTCTCACCCCTACGATGATGGCTTGGAGTAGCCTCGTAGGGTTCATGATGATGATGACCACTTAGTTACTATCATTGATCAATGAAACTCAAAAATAATGTGTATATCATTTATTATTTTTAAATGTAAACAAAAGGAGATCACAATTCACAGAAAAAAAACAGTCTATAAAATACTGGTTTAACGTTACATTATGTAGGTACTTTGAAAATGTTCAAAAATACACAAGTAACATGGAATCTTTGACCAAGCGCATACTAGTGATTACTCATTTCATAATCATTTAATGTGAAACAACGTTTAAAATGTAAATGATAAAGTCAATAAAATGGTTTATTCCCGATTCAAAGTTCAAATTCTTTCCATTTTAATTTTACATCATAGCGGAATGTAACAAATAAAATAATATTTTTTCCTCAGACTCAATAAAAAGAACACTAACTACTATCCGGGGTCGGGCAAAATTTGAGGGAGTTTTTCTGTAATGAAATTACTCAGCCCGGAGTTAGGAAGTTGGCGGTTGAACGCCCGTGCCTCGGAAAGCATGTTAAGCCGGTGGTCCTGCGCCCGATCTCTCATCGGTCATGTCGGATTGCCGTCTCACCGAATTATGAGAGTAAGGGAATAGAGAGTGCACTTGTAATAGCGCGCACACTTGTGCACTATAATATGTCCTGCGCACCTGGCTGATCTCAATTGAGATCGGCCGCCATGGCTGAAATCGGTCGGACGCCTTATTATATTTAAGATTTTCCAAATTTGACTTTGACTTTGATGTAAAATTTGATTGCATATCAAAGTAATATTGTAATCACTAGTGAACGCCTAGCTTAATTCACCATTCAGAATTCACAATCTTTTAAAAATGACGTAACGAAACAAAAAAATTCAAACCAAACCTCATTGGTCCATCTTGACATTCAAAATGGCGGCTCGATCTGTACCAACCAATCACAGTGGAGTGTTACGTCACTTCATTGGATATTTATTTTACGAATACCCTCATTTACCCAGCATATATTATGATGTGCCTAACATATACAGTGATATAACATAGGGCCGTTTCAATTTTATAGGACCTGGGTAGCCTAATAATCCCTAACAACAGGCTTTTTAAAAATTACCACAAATATGGATACCTATTTACCTTTCAATACATATTTATTAGCTTCCCCAAATTTTTACAAGTTTTTTTCTTGGGAAGTCTAATAAAATGTAATGAAATGTAAAAAATTATGTTTTTACAATAATATGTTGCATATTGAATCTCTGTGGTATTACATACTTAACCTAATTTTCCAAATTACAGACATTCTATCGACCAATTGTATTATATAACTGAATATATACGAGATATTTCCTATGTAACTCATGTACCTGTTGAATATTTATCATGGCGCTTGCAACAGTGCCACAATATCGGGAACTCTATATTATAAGGGTACATGGTAAATATCCCGGATATATTCAGTTTTCTAATGTGTGTAACCATGACAGTTTAAAGTTTATATATTGATTAATAGTTTATTTTACTCACATTTATTTGATGCCAAAAAAATAATACTGGATAATTCAACATCTGGATGGCTCAGTTGGTTAGAGCAGCCGACGCGATATAGGAAGACCGGTGGTTCAAGTCCCCGTTCAGGCGAGGTCATGAATGCGATTTTTTTCAATTTTGAATTTACAGTATAATACTATTGATCGACAGAAACTGTAGTTTACATACATTTTAACGATACTTCGCTACTTTTTACAAAAGTGTAACTATAATACAAAATGTTGCTTAAACACTAGAATCTAAGGCACTATTTTTTTTTTATTAAAAACAAAAAATAAGAAAACTATTCAGATTTTTATTTTTATTCTCTCTCTCTTCTAATTAATATGGTTTCTCATTAATAAAATAATGAGAACCGTTGATATCGGTGGGGTGCAGTCTTTTAGAGATTTTCTTTAAATTTGCAGTCTTTTTTATGCATTTACATTAAAACGATTATAGATCATCGAGTTATCTTCATTTCAAACTTTATGAATAAAATTATCATTTCAACGGAGGAAGGTAACACAGGTAAATATAGTGCACATGTATGTGCGCACGCAAGTGTGCAATATTGCTGTGCACTTGAATGGGCAATGATTATTTAAACTTATTTATCGCGGCCTGATTTAGGGTAGGCCCGTGCCCCAGCAGTGGGGACGTATATGGGCTGATGATGGTGACTTATGTTTACACTATACTGTGACATCTCTCCGTCAAGACAATCTGTTTATGATTTTTTTATTCATCATCATTTTAAGTACAAACATCGCTTTAAAAGTGGTGAAATTACAGATTTTATATATGGTATAACCCGGCATTGTATATATTGCCTAGGCATTCTATACAATACCTATAACGTTCAGGCTATGTGTATAATATGTTTCATTTAATAAATGTCTAGGTATTGCATAAAATGGCCGTAGTCATCTGGCAATGTGTACAATGAACTACCATAAGAAGGATCTTAAACATTTTAATTTGTATCATTGCCTAAACGACCCCGGCATTCTATACATTTCCTAGGCATTGTATAGAATGCCTGAATTATACACATTGCCTTTAACATATACAACAAGTAAGACAATGACATTCTGTCAATATTTAAATCAATATTATACTTTAAGGAATGAGCATATAAATAAATCATTCCAACCATGTCGCAGTGCCTACTAATAGTGCGGATTGTGACAAAAACACAAACATTCGTCACGGTTCAAAATCGACAATTCTTTATAGTGCTTCTATACATATTATGTGATTGTTACTAATACTAAACCAGTCTTGCTTGAAGGCTAACCAATTACCTTGCAGTGTTTAGAATATACTAAACATACTAAAAACTAATATGTTACTATAATATACATGTAATATTCAGACTTACAGTCACACGAACCGACATACGTTATGATGTTTCATATATATATCTGTCACAGCCATGTAGTTAACTCGATGCCTAGGCAGTTAATGAACAGCCTGGGCATCCAATTGATTGACAAATTTAACAAGATGGGTGCGACAAAATATATTGCTTAGAAACAACTTTTGTATGTCTGTGTGTAAATATCATAGAGGTGGGATATTCTTACATACGCTTTCATTATTATAATGTAATTAAGTACAATGGACATTTTCTAACGCAGATATATGTGAAAATCATGATAAATGAGAGTCATTGTTGTTCTGATATCCGTAACACAAGTACTTTTTTTTTTATTAAAGATGTTCATGATGACCTTATTTCATTTGATAGTAAGCAGCCATGAGGTCCACATATGAGGTCGACAGGCACAATAGACCCTATAGAGACTGTCGCCCTCACTGTAAAGGCTAAAATTTGTTGTGTAATATTATATAGTATTGACTTTTATATTTGAGAACACTACATATCTATACTAATATTATAAAGCTGAAGAGTTTGTTTGTTTGTTTGAACGCGCTAATCTCAGGAACTACTGGTTCGAATCGAAAAAATCTTTTTGCGTTGTATAGACCATTTATCGAGGAAGGCTTTAGGCTATATAACATCACGCTGCGACCAATAGGAGCAAAGATACAATGGAAAATGTGTAAAAAACGGGGGAAACGCGAACGTAGTCGCTGGCACAGCTATTTCAAATAAAACTAAATTTACGGATTGAACTCGCGTGTATTGTTATTCTAAACATATCAACAGCGCTGTTAAGGGCGTCGAAGCGTCGGGTCTCTAAATAATATGTTTAGAATAACAATACACGCGAGTTTAATCCGTAAAATTAGTTTTATTTCAATATTTATTATTATTATTAATCAAAAAGAACGGGTTCGTGCCGCTATCTATCGATAACATTACGATGATTATAATATTATCACGATTTTCACACAAATCTGCTACATTGATACTAGTACACCAAAACCATCCATTATCCTTGTTAACAATTCTTATCAAAATTGCTTCAACTTGACCTTTTCTTTACCGAAGATTGTAAATCACTTTTGAAAATTTACTTAAGTTTTAAAAGGTTTATTAAAAACCCAAGAAAAATGTATAAAAAATTGGCTAAGCCATAAAAAGTATGTATTAACATTCATCAAATACAAAAAGATTACAATAATCTTCAAGTTTATGTTACAATTTTAAATAATGGCATTCTGAATCGGTGGTAGAATTATACTGCTGCTGTATTGAAGATTTAGATACTATAGCTTTCCGCCCGCGACTTCGTCCGCGTAGAGACGTTTAACGGGTAAAACATTACTTCCTTATAGCGCAGTCGGTTAAAAAGTAGCCTATAACCTTTCCTAGGCTCTGAACTATATCTGTACCAAATTTCGTTTAAATTGGTTCAGTATTCTATGCGTGAAAGCGTAACAGACAGACAGACAGAGTTACTTTCGCATTTATAATATTAGTAAGGATGTACATATGTACAAATGCCTTTTTTTCTAACTCAATGATATTGATACGAAATTATACGAATATACATTTTTTAAATAAAGGGTGTTAAGGAAGACCTCACTCCATCGGTAAGTTGTGAGGTCCACACATGAGGTCGACAGGCACAATAGACCGTATTGAGCCTGTCGCACTCACCCTGAAGGTTTAGATGCCTGATGAGTTTTTGTTTGTTTGTTTGTTTTGAATAGGCTCCGATACTACTGCACCTATTTGAAAAATTTTTTCACCGTTGGAAAGTATCTATCCCTATGTCATAAGCTATATTGAGTTTAAAAAAATAGGTTTCTTTTACGGAGTTGGAATCTATACTAATATTATAAAGCTGAAGAGTTTGTTTATTTGTTTGAACGCGCTAATCTCAGGAACTACTGGTTCGATTTGAAAAAATCTTTTTGCGTTGTATAGACCATTTATCGAGGAAGGCTTTAGGCTATATAACATCACGCTGCGACCAATAGGAGCAAAGATACAATGGAAAATGTGTAAAAAAACGGGGGAAACGCGAACGAAGTCGCTGGCACAGCTAGTATATTATAAAGAGATATAGATATACCCGAAGCGAAGCAAGGACGGGTTGCTAGTACTTATTAAAAAATCACAAGTAAAGTATTTCCGAATAATCAAAACAGTTAAACAATAATTGGATGGATTTGACAAGTAAAAGTATCAACACAAACTATGTATCCTTTTGTGCAGTCTCGTCTATCACTAACATATTGGATTCGGCAGACTCATCCAAATCACTCCGGTCATCATCCACACATTCCTCGGAATCTTGATTCTCACACGAATCATCCTTACGTTGGCACACCATCAGATTCCTTATATAACTCTCCATATTGGCTGCTAAGGCTGCCATAATTTGGTTTTCTATACCCAGAATAGAAATATTAGCATCATACTGTATAGTACCTTGAGATTTTAGAAGATTTGCCAGTATAGGATTAGATTTCAACGTTTCTTGGTTGGCTTCTGCGTTCCCGTTGACATTTTCCTTCTCATTATTCTTCTTTGTGTGATGTCTTTGGTGTAGTTTGAAGACGTCAGGGTCTTTGAAGCATTTGGAACACTCCGCACACTTGTAAGATGTGGTCTCTGGTTCCGGACTCTTCGATGGACTATCTTCCGTGGAAGTGTGCGGGGTCAGATCTGTGGGTGTTTGATTGCCTGAAATGGAGAGAAAGTAAGAATTTTTTACTAAATGTGGTAACAAATTGATCTGAATATAACTTTGAACTGTCATAGTTACAATATATAGTTTAAAACTGTCATGGTTACACACATTAGAAAACTGAAACTGTCCGGGATATTTACCATGTTGTTTTATGTCATTCTCGCAGTCCTACAGTTTACCCGTGATCATGGCGCTTGCAACAGTGCCGAAATATCGGGTGCTCATTAAAACAAAACAAACATGGTAAATATCCCGGACCGATTCAGTTTTCTAATGTCATAGTTACACATATAAGAAAACTGAAAATGTTCGAGATATTTACTATGTTTCACATATTTATCGTTTCACTGATATTCCGGCACTAAGATAAACATTTTCTAATGGTCTTAACATATTATAGACACGCTGTGCCCACTGTAAGTGACTTTATCAATAAATTGACAGAAATAAGGCGTCCGACTGACTTCGGCCATGGCGGGCGATCTCAATGGAGATCAGCCAAATGCGCAGGACATATTATAGTGCACAAGTGTGCGCGCAAACACAATTGCACTCTCTGTTCCCTTACTCACATTGTTAGGTGAGACGGCAATCCGACATGACCGATGAGAGATCAGGCGCAGGACCACCGGCTTAACGTGCTTTTCGAGACACGTGCGTGGAACCGCTAACTTCCTGACTCCGGGCTGAGTAATTTCTTAACAGAAAAACTCACACAAATTTTGCCCGACCCCGGACTCGAACCGGGGACCTCTCGGTCCTTACGCAGCACTTGCTACCAACCAACGAGGCAGTCAAACCATTATTGTAGTCAGCTAAGAAAAAAAGCCTTTAAATTCACTTACCATTGCATAAAGATGCTATGGCATCCGTAGTGCCTGCTTGCATCGCTAACATAGTTTGCATATATATTGCCTGGGCCATTTGTTGTTGCACCTGAAAAAAATAAAATTAATATAGTATATCTAATATATTTTTTCCTTACAAAGCGTCCATGGCCGAATGGTTAAGGTCGTTGCTTGCCATGCGAGAGGTCGCCAATTCAAATTCCCACCACCACTGTGTTTTTTTAACCAATGTTTTTAAAATTTGAAATTCATATGTACAATGACAATCCACAAGGCAGAATGGCGGCGACGTGGTCCACAACCCGTCACGTCACGTTTCCCACAGAGGTGAAAAGTGGATCGCTGGAAGTGATCTCTGCCTACCCCTCTGGGAAAAAGGCGTGATTGTATGTATGTATGTGTGTACTATTCGACGCTTTAACGGAGAAGAAAAACACCGTGAGGAAACCTGCACACCTACGAAGAAATTCTTAGGTTGTGTAGTCAACCAACCCGCACTTGGCCAGCGTGGTTGTCTAAGGCCTTGACGCCCTAGTTTGGGGTAGGCCCGTGGCCCAGCAGTGGGGAAGTATATGGGCTGATACAACAAACTTGATTTTTTACAATTGTGGTACGGACACCTTCACACTTAGCCGTTTTTACAAGCTTTTATTTAACTTGCAATGTATGTATGTATGTTTGTGTGTTCGGGTGGAATTTTATAACTCAATTTTAAGGCACTTGCCCTCAACCGATTGAGCTGAAATTTTGCATGCACGTGACGTGTATATCCGATGACAATGCAATATTATTATGACATGGAGCTGATCTGATGATGAAGTCGGAAGATAGCCATAGCAACTCAGTAATTAAATAACATAACCACATCGAGTTTGGGCTCATTTCATTCGACTAGATGAGTACTTTGGTGCTAGATAGTAACCAAGGTCTGATGATGGAGCCGGAAGACAGCCAAAGGAACTCAGTACTTAAACGACACAACCAAATCGAGTTTGGGCTCGTTTGATTCGCCTACATGAGTACTTAGATGCTAGATGGTAACCAGGGTCTGATGATGGAGCCGGAAGACAGCCAAAGGAACTCAGGACTTAAACGACACAACCCCATCGAGTTTGGGCTCGTTTGATTCGCCTAGATGAGTACTTAGATGCTAGATGGTAACCAGGGTCTGATGATGGAGCCGGAAGACAGCCAAAGGAACTCAGTACTTAAACGACACAACCCCATCGAGTTTGGGCTCGTTTGATTCGCCTAGATGAGTACTTTGGAGCTAGATGTGAAAACTAAAAAGTATAAAATAAATTAAGGTAAAAAAATCTTTAAAAACAAGCTTTTATTTAAATGCGCTAAAAAGAAAAAAATAAACTTTTACACTATAACTTTACTGTCAACTTATAACATTTCAAATTCAACATATTTGACACAAAGTAAATACGAGTACTTAAATCTCGCGACAAGCTTTTAAAACATATAAATTGTGTCAAATATGTTGAATTTGAAATGTTATAAGTTGACAGTAAAGTTATAGTGTAAAAGTTTATTTTTTTCTTTTTAGCGCATTTAAATAAAAGCTTGTTTTTAAAGATTTTTTTACCTTAATTTATTGTATTAATGTCATATTATTATAACATACCTAACCTAATACTGAAAACCAAATTAATTATTTATATTTGACTGTCAAAGTTAAGTTCATATTCTAATTACAAACCTACTTAATAGGCAAATTGATGCACAATATATCAGAGCATTGTTTTGTTAATCTGCTGTGTGTCAACGGCCTGGACTGGTCAATTCAAAGTCATTTAAATAACTTTCACATAGTTAAAATAGTTCAAAACTAAAATAAATATGTAACTTATATATGATTGTGCTTATGCTTTAAATCCTTACTAATATTATAAATTCGGAAGTAACTCTGTCCGTCTGTCTGTTACACTTTCACAGAGTACTGGACCGATTTAAATTAAATTTGGTACAGATATACTCCAGAGCCTAGAAAAGGTTATAGGCTACTTTTTAACCGACTGCGCTATAAGGAAGTAATGTTTTACCCGTTAAACGTCTCTACGCGGACGAAGTCACGGGCGGAAAGCTAATTATTTATAGTAATTTCGAGAATGCAGCGCCTATAAAAAAAAATAGGAAGTTTGTATATGTTTTCATAATGAAAGATGTTACTAATTCTGTTATTTATAAGATGACAACGACATTTAAAATGATTTCGCACTTTTTAAATGGACTTGCCCACCCAACTCTTTTGCTGTCTTATTTCGTCAACAATTTAACTTGCGATTGAATTGATAACATTGATTTACCTAATCTTAATGTTTATCATAAAAATTTCAAGCACAAAAACCACAGTCAAATACCTATTCTCTGAACCTCAATTTCATGAACCTTGACGGTTTAAGTGTTCTCTACCGTCTGTATAATGGGGAATGCTCTGAAGAGCTATTTCAGCTAGTCCCTCCCTCCCACTCCCGAACGACACGTGCTGGACAGCGCTGCCATCCACATACAATGAAGGAGCTGGTGGCTCAGACCAAGAGGTTTAGTTACTATTTTCTGCCACATGTCATTGAGCTCATGCTTTCCCTCCCTCCTATGATCCCGGGCTCTTCAGGCGGGGCGTGAAACGACATTTAAGCAGGCCTTCGGAGGGCCTACCATGAGTTGGCTATCGAAAACTTACGTACGTTAAAAACCTATCAAGTTGATTTTTTCATACGGCCGATTGTAGTTCTTCGC
This sequence comes from Maruca vitrata, assembly GCA_039566165.1. Lineage (NCBI taxonomy): Eukaryota > Metazoa > Arthropoda > Insecta > Lepidoptera > Crambidae > Maruca > Maruca vitrata. Next base: position 2,717,598 of record CM076937.1, on the reverse strand, counting down.
GTAACCACCAGCCGGCGCTGTACATGTTTTTCATAGACATATTTACGTAGGCGATATCGAGTGCGTAAGTTTTAAACTCATGGTAGCCCTACAGGGTGAGTGCGTGATATGTGGATCTCACTACAGCTTACCATCAGGTGGAGTGAGGTGACCTTGTTAGCCTTTTATAAAAAAAAAACTTCTCACCTGCGGATCCAACATGTTCTGTGACACATTACTCGTCGGCCACATCCCTGGCTTCCTGTCACATGGGCTGTATGGGGACGGCATGTCGAGCGGGAGGTTCTGTGACGGTATTGCGTCTTTGCGTAATGTCCGCCATTGACCTGGAAATTAAATGGTTACTTTTTATTTATTGGACAGCCAGAAAAAATTATATTAAATAGATCTTAAAATCTTCAATCAGGGGATACCAGTCACAACTATCTGTCCGGTGGTTAGTGAACGGTATTATCGACTACGAGCTACATCGGTCTCAAACTCAGTCCAAATCATCCAAGGCGATAGTATCCTTCCTCCCCTTTTCCTTCCCCCGTCATATATCCTAACTATTGTGGGAACGCAATGACTTTGTTAAAACAATGCACAAGGCAGAATGGAGGCGACCTGGTCCACAACCCGTCAAGTCATGTTTCCCACAGAGGTGAAAAGTGGACCGCTGGAAGTGATCTGTGCCTACACAAAAAGGCGTGATTTTATGTATGTATAGATCTTAAAATTTACTTAAATGATAATCACACAAAGAAAATGTTAAAATCTTTTGAAGGCCGCCCGTCATGCTAATGTTACGAAATCTATGTGGGTTCCATAAAATCTATACTAATAAAGCTGAAGAGTTTGTTTGTATGAACACGCTAATCTCAGGAACTTCCGGTTCGAATTGGAAAAATGTTTTTGTGTTGGATAGACCATTTATTCAGGAAGGCTTTATAACATCTCGCTGCGACCAATAGGAGTAAAGAAACATTGGAAAATGTATAATCTTATTCAAGGTTGCCAATTTTAGGGGGGGAAAATTGGGACAAGCGGCCCCCTGCCTGTGATCAACTGATGTATTTAAGATTTTAGACTTTCACGTTCCATTACACTAAATATTAGTCTTTACGAGCGAGTTCGCTTGCGACCAAGATTGGTGCAACCCAGTCGAAATGTTGGGCAGTAAGTAGCTATGTAATTTGCTACTCTTAATAATGTGTGCAGACTCATAAAGACTAATATTTTTTAACTGATGTATTTGATTAAATTGGGCGAATGTATTGTAACAAGTGTCAATTTAATTTATATTCATTTACACAGAAAGACCTACATTCAACCGATACAGACAGCGGCCTATCTGGATGCCGTCCATCAAAGAATTATAGCTAGGCTGCATAATTGTTTGGCTGGCGGGACACGAGACAGTGTCTTCAAAATTGGGAACCACCCTTAAATATCAAACACCCCCAGATACAGAACTAACACTGATGTTGTCCTGGGTGGGAATCAAACCCACTACTCTATTGTCTGTAGGTAGTGAACCTGGGTCACTAACCACTTCCACCAACCAAGTCAATGCCGTAAATCCATAACAAACTCATAGCTTTTACTCACTGTCTAATGTTTTTGGGTCAGTTCATTCAATACAGGTATCCAGCTAACAGAGCCCAATTAAATATTGTTCATTCTCTAAACTCTAAGTTGTATTACATTTACTAAACCAGCAACCTCACTCACTTAGATGGGTAGAAGACATCACATGGTATTTATTTGAAAAACAACACAACTTAAGTGACATAACTGTATTCAACACCATGATATCTGTAAATGGCCTACAGAAATTACTTCTATTAACAATGTACAGCAAATAGTACATCTACAGGACTGAAATCTGTTATTACCACCTCCAACCAGTCACAAATCAGAATAATACATTGGTAGGTATGTATGTACTCTTGGTAATAGCAAGATAATGGTATACCTTACCTAATCTCTACATAGTTATTCGAACTGTACGTTTGTAAGGATTACGAGAGTAAACATATACGATAATACGTTCAACTTGTTTGAAATGTACAGATAGTAAAGAATACAGGCTAGGCAATGATAAAAATTAACAAAATAAACATGTAGGTAGGTACCTACCTCTGTTTTTTCCAACACTTGTTATCGTGTAGTCTTCCGGTCTGAAATGTAAACTGCACACTTTGGAATACTTCGTGTAAGGCTTGCCCCTTTTCAGTATCTTATTCCACAACTTAGCTAGCTCTTCATCCCTGGGAAACTGATGGAACGAAACATTTTTGGCTTTGCCAGCCATTGACGTACATCGCGGCACCGTGCAATAGTAAGGCATCTTGTTAGCTCAAAACTAACGGGACAACACTAAATAACATAGCTAAACGCCACCACACTTGTTGTTTAATTGCAAACTTAGAAAAACAAATAAAACTTCGCGCAATAAACACCACCAAGCCGACATATCAAAATAAAGAAAAATTGTTTGTTGCCATTTTGAAAAATGTTTTGAAGTTTGTCTATGGTTGTGTGCGGTTCATCAAAAATAATAAAACAAAAAAAAGATCACTATACCAGAGCCGCTCTAAGTTGGCCGATTTGCTACATGTCAGACTGACTGCACTAGTCTTTGAGTATAAAGCCACTGGAGATGCCTTACACGGGCGACCCCTCCGGCAAAGTACATTGGTCAACTGTTCAAACACGTTTAATAAAACTTCTTGTCGTTACACCTCCGCCATTTTGCATTGACACCTGTCGCGTGACGTTACTCTTGAAAAATGGTTAGTTGTGCAGTATTCTCATGTAAAAGGCGATCGAGAGCTCAAATTCGCAACAAGAGCGCGTTTAGTATCATATCTAAGTGTTTTTATTAACTTTTAAACGTGTATTTAAGAAGAATTGCCATTTAAATAAAAAGTCGTTGCGATACGTAAACGACAGAAAAAATAAACAAGAATACAGTGGTACGGGGGCTAGTGATGTCACAAAGTCAAAAAAGCGACTCGACATTTGAATGAATCATTCACTCCCTGCAGTTAGTTGTATAATCCGTTTTTTACTTTAATTTTGAATTAAATAAAAGGTCTAAACATATGTTATATTTAAATCTTGTAAGATGCATTAGAAAATTACTTTTCTTTCCTCTGGTCATACGATATTGAAATTTAGTCTGAAAATGAAAAGAAATTCTGTGACTCCCTTAGAGATATTTTTAAAGACATAGATATTTTAACCGTATCCTCTCAGTACATTTTGACTGTATCTTATATGTTTACAAGAACATTCAATTATTTAATATCGGATCCTCACCATTTTAACACCAGTAATAAACATAAGTTTGCCGTTTCAAGGCTCAGGCTTCAAAAGACTGGAAAGTCGTTCTTGGGTTTAAGCACAAAATTGTTTAATAAGATCCCACAAAATGTTATTGAATTACAATAATCAGTACAAGATAGTTCAGTTCATTCACCAAACTGATTTTATTTTTATTCTTTGTGTCATCACTATTTTTTTCGTATGTGTGTTGCGTAGTTACGTGAAAACTTTGTTTGTGTGCGTGTATTGTTTGAAGTGTTGAACATTTTTGTAGTGTGCGTTTATCGTTACAGCAAATTTTGTGTCTGTTGAGTTATTAATTTTTTGGTGGTGTGCTGTACGTGTTTACCTCGCCCCCCGCTAAAAGTGGCGAAAAAATTTGTTAGAAGCGTTGACGTTATGGCATCTCCAGTGGCTTTATACTCAAAGGCACTAGTGAGGGACAACGGTAAAATTGCCGAAGCATATAAGTAACAGTTATTTCCACTTTATAACCAAGCAAGGTCTAATTATAACAAATTTTTATTAAAAACATTAATTCACATCCAAAAGATTGAATTTAAGTTCCTTATTTATAAATATATTTATTTTTAAAATACAATACTTATTAAATCCTTCATCCTATTTTTAAAAATACCTGGTGAGTATTACCCACTACGTCACTTTGAAAACGTGTAAAACGGCGTAACCTTGTAAAAGCGTAATACAGAGTGGAAATTTTACGTTTTCTTTTTATAATTCAATTATTTTAGGTAATAAAAGACAAATAACTAGATAATTATACCGGAGCCGTTCTTAGAAGACTGATTTGACACTTTTTATTTTATATTTTGCATTTATCCTTGTTAAGAGGAACATATTTACGCGAATCATAAAGAACAACTTTTAAAAATAATACGTTATTTCAAAATTTCAAATGCACATAATTATATAATTACTAGCTGTGCCTCGCGACTTCGTTCGCGTGGACTACAGGATTTAACATATAAAAGTTTATCCTGCTAACTCTCGTTCCCGTAAGAATTTTTCAATATCCTGTTCCAACTAAGCTTTAAGTTTACTATGGTACCTGCATGCCAAATTTACAGCATCTAACTTCAGCGGTTTAGATTTTCCATACAAAAGGATTTTTCCGATAATGCCCGTTCCCATGAGAATTTCGGGAATTCCTTTCTCAGTACACCTCTATGGTAGATAAGCTACGTACATTCCAAATGTGAAATGCCTACGTTTAGCCGTTTGGGCTGTGCGTCAATATGTCGTCAGTCAGTCAGTTTCTCCTTTTATATATTTAGATAAGAGCCCGGCTTGGCTCGGGTAAGATGTGATTCATAATAAACATCGAGGAGCAAAATATAGGTAAATATTTCCGTAGTCATCGGTTCTTCAAGGAATACTAAAGGATTAAACAGGACATAGATTCTTTCATTGAGTTTAATAAATCTAGTGAATAAAAATTGCAAAAGTTTTTATACAATAAATTTTTAACATTTAAAATTAAGGAACATCAATCAACAAAACAAATTGCAATGAGTACTAATCCTAGAATTTGGCAAAGGTCCTTATAAAATTATATTATCTATTTATTCTTCATCAGTATCTGTTATCGCCCTGAAAGAGTATATCATAAAAAATGTGTCAAAAACAATGTTTCCGCGAAACGTCAATGACTGAAGAAAAATAGTTTTGATAATATTCACTCAATTCCGGCAAGATGGTGACTGTGATTCGTCTGTCAACACATTTTGAATTTAGCAAAATACTCGACAATCCGAATTTTGCGGATATATGTTGTCGACTCGAAATCATTATTTTTTGATGTTTTATTATTCCTGTAAGGTTTTAATCGAGTCTACCGTACCCTTGACGAAATTATTAATATAGAAGATTACTTTGAAGCAAACATCTAAATCATTAAAATTAATGTTATGGGTAAACTATAAAAGGTAGACATAATATGCTCTCGCGGACTTTTTTAAAGATAATGTTAAGATGAACAATTCATCCATAGAACATTTTTGTATAACTTTAGCTGTATGCTCAGCGCACGCCACGGAAGACCTCAGAAACGATACTTTTCCCCCGTTTTTGAAACATTTTCGGTTACTGCTCCACAACTATTTGACCTAGCGTGATATTATATAGCCTATGTTACTTCTGAATAATGCAGCTTTCTAATGGTGAAAAAATATTGCAATCGGTCCAGTAGTTTTTGAGTTTATTCATTACAAACATACAAAATACAAAATACAAATCTTTCCTCTTTATAATATTAGTATAGATTTGTCTTTTATTACCTAAAATAATTGAATTATAAAAAGAAAACGTAAAATTTCCACTCTGTATTACGCTTTTACAAGGTTACGCCGTTTGACACGTTTTCATAGTGACGTAGTGGGTAATACTCACCAGGTATTTTTTTAAAATAGGATGAAGGATTTAATAAGTATTGTATTTTAAAAATAAATATATTTATAAAATAAGGAACTTAAATTCAATCTTTTGGATGTGAATTAATGTTTTAATAAAAATTTGTTATAATTAGACCTTGCTTGGTTATAAAGTGGAAATAACTGTTACTTATATACTTCGGCAATTTTACCGTTGTCCCTCACTAGTGCAGTCAGTCTGACATGTAGCAAATCGGCCAACTTAGAGCGGCTTTGGTATAAAGTTTGTTTGTAATCTGATTGTTGATCCACTATAATACTTAAATATCATCCTCATGTCAAATAATGTAGTTAATTATAAAAAACAGACCATTTCAGAGAAATTAACAAAAATATTTTTTATATTTTTTACATAATCGATTTCAATAAATTTCTCGATTTTCTTAAAATATCAACTTCTTTAATGCAAACCAAATCATTAACTCCTCTATTCATTCGTTCTTAATGAATTTTTTCATGAGGAAATTGTGTTCCTTGGCTGTATGGCGGAAAATCCTTGAACTCGCACAACGTTGAAGACTTTCATAGTCTATGGTACAAGTGGCCATTTTTTCTGAAAAAAGTGGGAAGTGGGGAAGGGAAAAAGAGGTGATACATGTCAAATTTTTCAAGGCTGTTCTGTGATGATTCCATTTTTTTAGCAACGTGATAACGATTGCAACAAATAATTGTATTACCTACGTACACCGTTCATCAGTACAAGTGTTTGGATGTGAAATAAGTGTTTTCGTGCGGTAATCGGCACCGCTTATAACCAATAGATTCCCACAACAAAGGTTTTGAAGCTCTGAAAATGGGTTATTATTGTACAGTACCACAGTGCACATCGCTTGCCGGCAAGACGAAAAACGTGAAGTTCCACCGTTTCCCTCGCGACGTGACTATGGCCGATAAATGGAATGCTATCCTGAAACGCGGCAAACCGTATACCAAATATTCTAAAGTGTGCAGCCTACACTTCACTCAGGCGGACTACAACGTCACAACTATGGGTAAGAATAAAGGTATTCGGGTTTTTCCATGTCTGGTTTTCATATAGTCATAATATGCACCAATATTCTTCCTTGCAGATGACTCACACATCATAAGCCATGCATTTGTTTTCTGCATAAAACCTTCATGTTTTCATGTTCAAAATTTTTTTGCAGACCAAAAACAATGTGTGCTTTTTAGGATTAACTTTTTTTGTTGATGCAAAAAGGCGGCTGAAAAGGAAAATTGTTATGATATTAGTAATAGGGTTTTTTATGTGTCATGCTCAAAAGGAATGGTTTCAAATTGATTTAAAACATTATTTTTAACCAATTAGAATCTTATTGGATATATAATTTAAATAATTTATTCTATTCCGCAGATAAGAGACTGCATTGTAATGAAGGATGCATTTGAAACATTAGTGTTTTTATTGCATAAATTATTAACATCAGTATTTAGTCTCGGTTACTTGTATTTTCACATTGTACATCTCTTCTAGACATTCTCAATGTCATTTATGATTTGCGTGTCTGCTTATGTATTGCATAATATGACTTCCAAAATAATAAACCAACTTTTAAGGTTTAACTTATTCATGTTGTTGTTTAAATTCTAACTTGGAGTAATAATAATGTGTAAATATGTATATTATTCCATTAAAATGAAAGAACTGAAATTTACCGTAAACGAAAAAACTTGTGGTTTCAATCTCGTAAAGTATTTTCTTTAATTTTTTTTTATATTTTGCCTTATATATTACTTTATTTTGCCCAAAATCTACAACTCTTAATTAATGTCTACAAGAAACCTTATACTAATCTTGTAGTGAATTAATTAACTTATTATTTCAGTCGCTTTTGCCTGTTACTTACTTTGTATTAATTCTCTTTGATAGCATACAAATTAACATATCATTCAAAAAAAAGAGTACTTATGAAGAAAGAAATTATTTGAAGTTTTAACAGATTTGATGATCATGATTATCATCTCAGTCCATTGCTGCCCACTGCGGAGCTTAAGCTTCGTCCAAAGCTTCCAGCGCAACCGGTCTACGGCCACCTGCAGATTAGATATTATTATATCTGATTTACCTTTTTTTATTTATTAACATCAAAATCAGTTAATATTTTCAATGTTCATTGGTTCATAAATCAATTCATGCAATATTTATTATCATCATCATCAGCCCATGACAGTCCCCATAGTCTTGAGAATACTCTAAACTTTTAACTAGTGCGATCTTGCCCATAGATAAGGGAGCTGATGTCCGGATGACCATTATCCTTTTTGTATAGTAACTCTGTATGTAATATTTTGAAAGATGGAAATAAATCAATTGCTCCACTGTTAACAAGGGATTGAACCCATCCTTCCGGGAATCGCGCCCAGACGTGCGTCACCATTTAAAAAGCTAGTGCAAGCTTCAGCTATTTTAATTACCATATGGTAGAGGAAGGCCGAAGAAGACGAGGATGGATTGCGTGAGAGATGATTGGGAGTGAAAGGAGTAGACACAGAGCTGACGAATGATAGGCCCGAGTGGAAGAAATACACATGTTGTGTCGACCCCACTCCAGCAGGAGAATGATGATGATGATGATGTCCCCAGATACTTTGATATAATCCTACTTTGCACACTATACTAAGTCTTCTTATCATATGGTTAATGAACAACCTGGTGTCAGAGTTTAAACCGCCTGTAGGCCTCTGACATGGCTTCACACACCGTTAAAAAATCTCTCAGGTGTGCTGGTTTCCTCACGATGTTTTCTTTCACCGTTAAAGCGTCGAATGATGGTACATATGAATTCCAAATTTGAAAAACACATTGGTACCTGGCGGGGTTTGAACTGGCGACATGTCGCATGGCAAGCAACGACCTTAACCACTCGACCATCGACGCTTTTTTCTCGATCATCGACGCTTTTTTACTAAGTAAAAAAAAGTGTTTTCTCAGCCAAAAGTGTTGTAGGCCTAGTGGTTAAGGCCATTTGCATTCCATGCAAGAGGTCACCGGTTTAAACCCTACCGCTTACCAATAAATAAATATCTGTGACATTCACATGCCACATGCTATAGACGTTAGAGACTGATATACATACATAGATATTTTTAAAATACATAACTACACCCATACATGGAACAAACACCAATGTTCATCACACAAATATTTTGTCCCATGTGGGAATCGAACAACTCACTGTCGCAATAGACCTGGCCTGCGTATGCGGTTTCTTGCCACAGTCCATGTGCCATCAAATTTCATGTCCCGCTTGTCCGGAAACCTGCTCGCTGAGCGAATTGATGGGTGCCTCAGACAACGCGATTCGTGTGGCCGAGTACTGGGCCGATTTCGTTTGATTTTGCCATCGACTCGATAAAAAGAATCGAACAATTCTTGACACCTCCAGCCAGGGTGACTCTTCCACCGAGCAAGTCCAATCCAAGCCATATTGAACCAATGTGGTTCAAGATTTCAAATTCATATTATGTTTGCAGTCTTGCTAAAGAAAAACATTGTGAGGAAACCGGTAAAGAGTTCTGAGGTTGTGTTTCATCAAGGAAACTACACTTGGCCAGTGTGGTCGACTGATACCTGATAACCCTGGCTTAGACTCAAACCCCCTTAGGGGATGTATAAGATGAATTGTGAGAGTGTTAAAAGTATGGTGAGGCCACTGCCCTGACTACTAAATTAGTCAGTACATGTGGTCTTTTAAGTCTTTTCACTTTAGGTATTTTCTTCTTCAACTTGAAAAGAAGAAGATTTTAGATAGATTAAATGGGGGAATTGCTGTAACGGTATTACAGATTAGTATTTCCATATTTTGATTCATTATCATCATCATCATCAGCCCATATACGTCCCCACTGATGGGGCACGGGCCCACCCTAGACCAGGGCGATAAGGCCTTAGTCCCACACTGGCCAAGTGTGGGTTGGTCAATTACACAAACTAAGAATTTCTTCGGTTTTGATTATGTATAAATTTATAAATATATTATGTATGTCGCCCATAGTAACAAGCTCTGCTTAATGCTATTGCTGCTTAGGGGTGAGAGCCATCCACTCCCCCGCAAGCCCGGTGATGATGACAAGGCTCCTCCAAGCCATCATCGTTAGTCAGTTAGGAAAAAAAAAATATGCTATTGCTGCTGCTCTTTGGGGCCAATTGACCATATGTGAAAATGTCCCAGATATTAAGCTATTGCATAGCTTTTATCGCGGGCCTTGAGCGCGGGGACCGAATCTAGATATTCCGTAACGAAAAAAACCTCACGCTCCCCACTCGTCTAACGTCGTTTCAGTTCGGTAGACTTCGGCACGGTGTTTGTGTGCGTGCGGTTAGACGTATTGTACGACTCTACGAAACTCGCACGAATCGAGACGAGCTGCTCCGAAATCGGACGATGCTATGCAATATAGTTACAGAGCCCACGACCAAAACCATGTCTCATAGCAATACGGCAAAAACCCTATAAAATCGTTAGATTGTATGATTCTGAACCCGACTAGGTATATAGTAACGGTCGAAAGTGTAGCAACTGCGTGGGAGGCCATTTCTGCTGTGTCAAAAAAAAAAGGCAGTCGGTATTATAGCAATACGTCTGATAATGAAAATGTACATAGATTTTATAATTGTATTAAGAAAAAGTTTGTTTTCAGACATTTTGTGCGTAGCACATAGCCTGAGCGCATTTTTGAAAATGTCAAAAAATTTAGCCGACCTGTGTCATAGCAATACGGATAAATTTTTTTTTTAACTTTTCGTTTTGCTGCCATGATTACCAAAAACCTGTTTTCAGACACTTTAAGTGTAGCATATACTCCCAAAACCAAAATAACAAGTGTGCTTAAATAAAACCAAAACTATCAAATCAATCAGTATTTAATTTCAACTGCCTCAGCGCTTGTTACGCCCTGCAAGAAAGGGGCAGCCTTTCTTACTATTATTCATTGGTTTGTAACAGAGAATTCAAGATGCCTCAATACGATTCTTAAATAATATCTGAGTATCGAAAAGTTGTCTGATAGAGAAGATGCTACACTTCATTTGTCTGATATAAATTTTTTGCACATGTGGACAACTTATTCTATCATGTCTAGCAATTTTCAGACATATTGCTATGATACCGATCGGTAAAATTTGTTAACATTTTCAAAACGGTCTCAAAATTATATGCGTCCACATTTCCGTCTGAAAATTGTTTTGTTCGCATCAAATAACCAAAATTTACTAATAAAAAAGATTTTCAGACGTATTGCTATGAGACATTTTTTTTGTCTCATTTTTAATCTTTTAAAGTGATTTTACGGGTTTGCGCTACACCACTAACGTCTGAAAAATATGTTTCCGGTATCTCAGAACCATCATTCAACTACAGTCTGCAAATCAGACATATTGCTATGATGCAGTTCGGTAAAATTCTTTGACAATTTTGAAAATTCGGTCGCCAGATCAAACGCTACGCGGAAAATGTACTGATACCATTGGTATTTTCGCGTTCAGAATAATCTAATCTATCGATCTGATGCGGTTTTGGCTGTATTGCTATGAGACAAAAATTTTGGTCGTGGGCTCTGTAACTAATAGCTATACCGCGGCAGTTCCCGAGTGCCACACGGCTTTTTTTTTTTATTTATCATCATCATAATCATCTGTCCACTGCTGGACATAGGCCATATGGTTTTATTTATATTTGAACAAAATTATTTGAAGTAGGTGTAAATGTATGTGTAAAGTAATTTAGGTACCACACAATAATAATAACATACAGTGTTATTATAATATAGTAATACACTATATGAACTTGTCCCGATAGGATATTCTAAGAAGCGGTCTATTGATTAGAAATTATCTAAAATACATGATATGTGACTAGCTTTCTGCCCGCGATTCCCGTCTGTGTGGATTCTTTTATCCCATAAAACATTACTCTCTTACACTTAAGTTGGATAAAAAGTCGCCTATTCGATATGCCCATTTTCAGGCTCTTAAATGTTTACCAAATTTAATTTAAATCGGTTCAACAGCTTTGTCATGAAAACACAAACTTACTTTCATATTTATGTATACTGCGGATAAATAATTTTCTAGACATTAGAAAACTGTAACTGTCCGGGATATTTACCATGTTGTTTTGTTTTAATGAGCTCCTGATATTTCGGCACTGTTGCAAGCGCCATGATCACGGATGAACTGACATTAGTTTCTAGACATTGGTTTATGTGATCAATCATTTTAGTGACTGGCTCGGTGGAACAGTGGTTAGTGACCCATGGTCACTACCTACGGTTCCAAGAGTTGTGGGTTCAATTCCCACCCAGGACGGATATTTGTATGAAGATCATCGGTGTTTGTTCCATCTTTGGGTGTGTTATTAAATATATTTGTGTATCCACTGTAGATTCTGATATCCGTAACACAATTGCTTAAGCTACTACATGGGATCAGATCAATGTATGTGGTGTTGTGAATAATTAATTTAATTTTAATTGAGTGTGCATCCCTTCACACAGTGTGATGACCATGACTTTTGAACATGCACACATAAAGTAGTATATCATGGTTACAGCTTTTGCAAATATTATGCATAAATGAGTAAGATACTACAGATAAGATAGTGGTAATATCAATGAACATTTGAAAGATGAATCAATGTGATTATACCAGAGCCGCTCTAAGTTGGCCGATTTGACACATGTCAGACTGACTGCACTAGTGAGGGACGACGGTAAAATTGTCGAAGTATATAAGTAACAGTTACTTTCACTTTATAACCAAGCAACGTGTAATAGGGTATTCGACTGTGGTTGTTATGCTTGCCATTTTTATGAAAATCAGTAAGATTTATGTAAATCAATATTATTAATGAAAACGAAACTTAAATTTTTAGTGAAATGAGACTACAAAAAACAATTTAAAGTTGGGTAGGCAAGTCCATTCCAAAATTGCGAAAATCATATAAAATTTCTTTTTCATCTTATTAATAACAGAATTAGTCACATCTTTCATTATGAAAACATATCAATAAACGCAACTTTTGATGTACCCCCCGAACACACTTCTTAGGCGCAGCATACAACAAACTAGCGTGTGACGTCACTCACCAGAAGAAGTGTGTAAGGAACAATTTTGAGCTAGACCAAGTAATGAGCTATTAAAATTGTAATATCTCGTTGAGTTATCCAGATATCAAAGTGATACTTTCAACAGTGTCTTTGTGTTCGAGTGGTCCATCCAACTATATCAAAATAAAAAAATTGTCAAATACCCTATTATAACAATTTTTTATTAAAAACATTTATTCACATCCAGAAGATTGATTGAATTGAAGTTTCTTATTTAAAATTATTATTAAAAACAATAATTATTAAATCCTTCATCCTATTTCTAAAAATACCTAGTGAGTATTACCCATTGCGTCACTATGAAAACGTGTCAAACGGCGTAACCTTGTAAAAAGCGTAATACAGAGTGGAAATTGTACGTTTTCGTTTTATAATTCAATTATTTTAAGTAATAAAAGACAAATAATTAGATAATTAGGTGCATTTGACATTTTGAAATAACGTCTTATTTTTAAAAGTTGTTCTTTATGATTCGCTAAATATGTTCCTCTTAACAAGGATAAATGCAAAATATAAAATAAAAAGTGTCAAATCGGCCAACTTAGAGCGGCTTTGGTATAGGTAATATTCAAAACTAGGAAATGTATATGTAAGATTTTAGACTTTCGCGTTCCATTTCACTAAATATTAGTCTTTATGGGTCTACACGCGATATTAGGAGTAGCAAATACATAGCTACTTACTGCCCGACGTTTCGACTGGGTTACACCAATCATGGTCGCGAGCGAACTGGGCATTAAGTAGCTATGTATTTGCTACTCCTAATATCGCGTGTAGACCTATAAAGACTAATATTTAGGGAATGTATGTTTTTTAAAGGCCTTCCTTGTCTGACTTAGTACAGAAGAGTGTAATGTATTGTTCATCATCATCAGCCCATATACGTCCCCACTGCTGGGGCACGGGCCTACCCTAAACTAGCGCGATCAGGCCGCGAGTCAACCACGCTGGCCAAGTGCGGGTTGGTCGACTACACAACCTTAGAATTTCTTCGTAAGTGTGCAGGTTTCCTCACGTTGTTAGATGTCATGTGAGCAAGCTTCCACAGGAAACAAGCTTATCTAATATCGTTCAAAATTTAACTTTTAGACTATTTTAGAACGATACATTGTTTCTTGTTATAAATAACGCAAATCAAACAATGTTTGTTGACTGCAACCACTCCTTATCTGGGGATTCCCGTCTGACACCCTTCACCATAGTTTGTGACGTATGTTGCGGTCAGTGTGCACCGTCAGCATTTTTGTAAAATTACTAGATTTATTTTTTCTTTAAATAAATGAATACTTTTTTCATGTACACTCGCAACATATAAGGTAAAAAGTAATCCTCTAGAAATACAATCAAGCTTAACTTTTTTTAAAAACCAAGATTTTTTATTTATTTATTAGGATGATAATTATTAAGCCGGTAACATGATACCACATGATAACTTATACCAGTAGTTATAGACAAATAGACATCTATGAAAATAAATACAATATTTAAAAAATTGCTTTAAAACTTCCGCTAAATTCCAATTGAAAAAAAATACTAAAAATCTCTCAATAACTAGACTATATCTGTAGCAAATTTCATTAAAATCGGTACAGTAGCCCAAATTTAGGCTAGTTTTTAACCAACTTAGTTTTAAGGGAGTAATGTTTATAGCGATTAAACGAAGGACTAACGGACGGAATGTTAGTAAATTCATATTTATCAATTTTACTATGACATGATACAAAGCACTATGTGGTTTCGATTACTCAACCATGTTGATAAAAAGCGTCCAATGTTCATGCTTTATTGACAAACTATTTTATTAATGAGGATAATAATATCATTCATTAATTATATTAAACTTGTAGATTCGCAAGTTACTGTCTTTAATCCTGTTAACTTTTAAATTACTATATTTAAGATAAACTATCATCATCATCAGCCCATATACGTCCCCACTGCTGGGGCACGAGCCTACCCTTAACTAGGGCGATAAGGTCTTAGTTGACCACGCTGGCCAAGTGCGGGTTGGTCGACTACACAACCAAAGAATTTCTTCTCAGGTGTGCAGGTTTCCTCACGATGTTTTCCTTCACCGTTAAAGCGTCGAAAGATGGATGGAGATAAATCTATACATGAATAAAATTGGAGTGTCTATTTTTAATATTGAAATAACCGCTTTTTATCACATACCAATATTTTAAATTTTGTGTCTGTCTCTGAAACGGCTGGTCCGATTTTGAAGAGACTTTTATTGCTATCGCTGATATAGTATACTTTTATTTCGTATTCGTTTACACGCAAAACATCACTACTTTATATTGCAGTTGGTTAAAGCCTATGCCCATCTCACGCCATCGACTATCTGCATACTAAATTTGATTTAAATTGGTTAAGTATTGTACGATCCCAATAATAAGGCTCTCTATGCGTGGAACGGCATGTAAAAAGGCCTTTAGGGTGAGTGCGATCAATAAGCCATCATCGTAGGGGTGAGAGCCATCCGCTCCCCCGCAAGTCCGGTGATGATGACGAGGCTACTCCAAGCCATCATCGTAGGGGTGAGAGCCATCCGCTCCCCCGCAAGTCCGGTGATGATGACGAGGCTACTCCAAGCCATCATCGTAGGGGTGAGAGCCATCCGCTCCCCCGCAAGTCCGATGATGATGACGAGGCTACTCCAAGCCATCATCGTAGGGGTGAGAGCCATCCGCTCCCCCGCAAGACCGGTGATGATGACGAGGCTACTCCAAGCCATCATCGTAGGGGTGAGAGCCATCCGCTCCCCCGCAAGTCCGATGATGATGACGAGGCTACTCCAAGCCATCATCGTAGGGGTGAGAGCCATCCGCTCCCCCGCAAGTCCGGTGATGATGACGAGGCTACTCCAAGCCATCATCGTAGGGGTGAGAGCCATTCGCACCCCCGCAAGTCCGATGATGACGAGGCTACTCCAAGCCATCATCGTAGGGGCAAGAGCCATCCGCACCCCCGCAAGTCCGATGATGATGACGAGGCTACTCCAAGCCATCATCGTAGGGATGAGAGCCATCCACTCCCCCGCAAGTCCGATGATGATGAAGAGACTGCTCCAAGCCATCATCGTAGGGGTGAGAGCCATCCGCTCCCCGCAAGTCCGATGATGATGACGAGGCTACTCCAAGCCATCATCGTAGGGGTGAGAGCCATCCGCCCCCCGCAAGTCCGATGATGATGACGAGGCTACTCCAAGCCATCATCGTAGGGGTGAGAGCCATCCGCTCCCCCGCAAGTCCGATGATGATGACGAGGCAACTCCAAGCCATCATCGTAGGGCTGAGAGCCATCCGCTCCCCCGCAAGTCCGATGATGATGACGAGGCTACTACAAGCCACCATCGTAGGGGTGAGAGCCATCCGCTCCCCGCAAGTCCGATGATGATGACGAGGCTACTCCAAGCCATCATCGTAGGGGTGAGAGCCATCCGGTCCCCGCAAGTCCGATGATGATGACGAGGCTACTCCAAGCCATCATCGTAGGGGTCAGAGCCATCCGCCCCCCGCAAGTCCGGTCATGATGACGAGGCTACTCCAAGCCATCATCGTAGGGGTGAGAGCCATCCGCTCCCCGCAAGTCCGATGATGATGACGAGGCTACTCCAAGCCATCATCGTAGGGGTGAGAGCCATCCGCTCCCCGCAAGTCCGGTGATGATGACGAGGCTACTCCCAGCCATCATCGTAGGGGTGAGAGCCATGCGCTCCCCCACAAGTCCGGTGATGATGACGAGGCTACTCCAAGCCATCATCGTGGGGGTGAGAGCCATCCGCTCCCCCGCAAGTCCGGTGATGATGACGAGGCTACTCCAAGCCATCATTGTGGGGGTGAGAGCCATCCGCTCCCCCGCAAGTCCGGTGATGATGACGAGGCTTCTCCAAGCCATCATCGTGGGGCTGAGAGCCATCCGCTCCCCCGCAAGTCCGGTGATGATGACGAGGCTACTCCAAGCCATCATCGTAGGGGTGAGAGCCATCCGCTCCCCCGCAAGTCCGGTGATGATGACGAGGCTATTCCAAGCCATCATCGTAGGGGTGAGAGCCATCCGCTCCCCCGCAAGTCCGGTGATGATGACAAGGCTTGCTCTAAGCCATCATCTTAGTTAGTGCAGGAAAATAATAAAAGATTGGCGTGAAATCGTGACTGACAGACATACTTTAATATTTATAATATGTATTAGTAAGGATGATCTAGTAAACAAGTACATTTGGTTTTTCCATAAGGGTCGGGCTAGCATTTGAACTTTAGCGCTTATATTAAATGGGCGATAACGGTATGATATGATAAGTATTTAAGGGCCATTATACTTTTTAATTTAACTTTTTTAGAAACAACGGCAATGTAGTTATTTTGTACATTAAGCGAAGAAAAAAATGAGCGAAATCATTGTTGACATTCGAGAGGTTGCCAGTTCAATCCCCGCCACGTACCACTGTTTCAAATTTGAAATCAATTTGAACGATTATAAGAGGCTTTGACGGAGAACATCGTGAGGAAACCTGCACACCTGTGAAGAAACTCTAAGGTTGTGTAGTCGACCTACCCGCACTTGGCCAGCGTGGTTGTGAGCTAAGACCGAAAACTGTCGGACGCCTTATTTTCTTTTCACTTAGGTATCTAAACATAATTATTTGGAGACTTGACGCTTCTAGGTCTTTACAAGCCTCGTGGTCACTAGGAAGCTCCATCCCCCGCAAGTCCGGTGATGATGACGAGGCTACTCCAAGCCATCATCGTAGGGGTGAGAGCCATCCGCTCCCCCGCAAGTCCGGTGACGATGACGAGGCTACTCCAAGCCATCATCGTAGGGGTGAGAGCCATCCGCTCCCCGCAAGTCCGGTGATGATGACGAGGCTACTCCAAGCCATCATCGTAGGGGTGAGAGCCATCCGCTACCACGCAAGTCCAGT
This sequence comes from Maruca vitrata, assembly GCA_039566165.1. NCBI lineage: Eukaryota > Metazoa > Arthropoda > Insecta > Lepidoptera > Crambidae > Maruca > Maruca vitrata. Next base: position 2,699,805 of record CM076937.1, on the reverse strand, counting down.
GATGATGACGAGGCTACTCCAAGCTATCATCGTAGGGGTGAGAGCCATCCGCTCCCCCGCAAGTCCGGTGATGATGACGAGGCTACTCCAAGCCATCATCGTAGGGGTGAGAGCCATCCGCTCCCCCGCAAGTCCGGTGATGATGACGAGGCTACTCCAAGCCATCATCGTAGGGGTGAGAGCCATCCGCTCCCCCGCAAGTCCGGTGATGACGACAAGGCTACTCCAAGCCATCATCGTAGGGGTGAGAGCCATCCGCTCCCGCAAGTCCGATGATGACGACAAGGCTACTCCAAGCCATCATTGTAGGGGTGAGAGCCATCCGCTCCCCCGCAAGTCCGGTGATGATGACGAGGCTACTCCAAGCCATCATCGTAGGGGTGAGAGCCATCCGCTCCCCCGCAAGTCCGGTGATGATGACGAGGCTACTCCAAGCCATCAACGTAGGGGTGAGAGCGATCCGCTCCCCGCAAGTCCGGTGATGATCACGAGGCTACTCCCAGCCATTATCGAAGGGGTGAGAGCTATCCGCTCCTCCGCAAGTCCGGTGACGATGACGAGGCTACTCCAAAGCAACATCGTAGAGGTGAGAGCCATCCGCTTCCCCGCAAGTCCGGTGACGATGACGAGGCTACTCCAAGCCATCATCGTAGGGGTGAGAGCCATCCGCTCCCCCGCAAGTCCGGTGACGATGACGAGGCTACTCCAAGCCATCATCGTAGGGGTGAGAGCCATCCGCTCCCGCAAGTCCGATGATGACGACAAGGCTACTCCAAGCCATCATTGTAGGGGTGAGAGCCATCCGCTCCCCCGCAAGTCCGGTGATGATGACGAGGCTACTCCAAGCCATCATCGTAGGGGTGAGAGCCATCCGCTCCCCCGCAAGTCCGGTGATGATGACGAGGCTACTCCAAGCCATCATCGTAGGGGTGAGAGCCATCCGCTCCCCCGCAAGTCCGGTGATGATGACGAGGCTACTCCAAGCCATCATCGTAGGGGTGAGAGCCATCCGCTCCCCCGCAATTCCGGTGATGATGACAAGGCTACTCCAAGCCATCATCGTAGTCAGTCAGGAAAAAAAAACTGGAAGGCTTACTGACATCTTTAGTCAAAAAATATAGTCTTTTATCCTGTTATAAGGATCTTCCAAGTAGATATACCCAATGTGCCTCTATAATTTCATTTAAATGCTTCTCCACGCTTCGTAAGTTTAATGATGTTTCGGAGACTTCGTAACATTGGTGAAATCACAAAAACAAACAGGAAAAGTGTTCACGATGACACCTTAGCGGGGAAACCCATCGGTGGCATAGTACAAGAGCAGGAAAGTAGGTTGGTAACTTCGTCAGCTGATATTTTTCTCATCATCATCATCGGCCCATACACGTCTCCACTGCTGGGGCACGGTGATACGGTGATTCGTATGGGTTTGAACTAGCGACCACCTTAACCGCTCGCCCGTCGACGCATTCTATATATTATAAAAGACGTGTGGCACTCGGGGACTGCCGCGGTATAGCTATTGCATAGCATCGTCCGATTTCGGATCAGCTCGTCTCGATTCGTGCGAGTTTCGTAGAGTCGTACAATACGTCATACCGCACGCAAACACCGTGCCGAAGTCTACCGAACTGAAGCGACGTTAGACGATTGTGAGGTTACGGAATTTCTTGGTTCGGTCGCCGCGCTCAAAGCCCGCGATAAAAGCTATGCAATAGCTTAAAAACCTTTTAAAATATAATTTCGGATTCTTCCACACACGACCATCTGACCCCAAACTAAGCATATTTCATAGTTGTCAGAGACTTGATATACATACATAGATAGATTAATAAATAAATATACATTCAATACAAATATTATTAACATGAATTTTTGTCCCGGTATAAACTGCTTCGCCGCGGTTCGGGGATTCGAACCTTCGCCCATCTGGAAGTTACGTCCATACGTGCATTTCAAACACTAGCCACTAAGCCAGCAGCTATGTTTTCCTGTAGCGCTACCATAAGTTCGCTATTGAAAACTTACGTACGTTAAGAACCTATCGAATCGTTTAATTCATTCTACCTAATTTAGTTCTTTAGCGTTACCGCTAAGGGCATGATAAATATTCGTTCGTTCTGTACATTTTTACATAGGCGATATCGAGTCTCTTTTAAACTCATGGTAGCGCTACTGCATAATTTACTCGTTATATAACTCCAAAGTCAACAAGTATTTATTGAATTTGCTATGTTGATGGACTACTTTTTGAATAATTTACTATGGACGGAACGGTTTAACGGCAGTTCTTATACTAACTTGTCATGTTATGCGACCTGAATGGTGCTTTATTGCTTTAAGTTTATGGTCGATTTACGAACAATAAAACGATTGCATTCAACTCGTATAAACTGGCTTTGTGATTATTTTATCATAGCTAATATATCGAGATAGATATATCATAGCCTGAATCCCTAATGCACTTACCCTTACGAAAGAAATGGGAAAACTCAATATTTATTTATTTTATTTATTTATTCATTTATTGCACACATAAAAGTACATTTTACAGCACAGTTTATGAACCCTGTAAGGGTGTAGCAATTTTCTTATATTAAGTAAATTTGATACACAAATCAGATGCTACGGGGATAAAATAAGGTATTTAAACAAATTCTCTGTAGTAGTAAATAATAATAATTATGTATGCCCGTCCAGCTCATGTTTTCCCTCCCTCCTATGATCCCCCGCCTGAACAGCCCGGTCAGAAGGGGCGTGAAACGGCATTTAAGCAGGCCTTCAGGGTGACTGCGACAGGCTCAATATTTATTTATGGTCTACTGTGCGTGTCGACCTCATATGTGGACCTCACTGCCGCTTACCATCAGATGGAGTGAGGTCATCCTGAACGGCCATTTAAAAAATTATATTATGTTCCACAGTGTCGTATATTTTGTTCTATTCCTTTATTGAGCATGCATGAAGAGAATGATGGATGTGAAAGAAGCGAAAGTGGTGTACCAGGATCTTAGCACATGGCAGGAAGTGATCTCTGCCTACCCCTCTGGGGAAAAGGCGTGTGTATTTATGTATTCCCTTGATGTTACACAGGAAATGTCTATTGAAGGTTGCATAGGAAATTAACAATGTTTTTTCTCATAATATGTTCAATGTTCATTTGCATAGAAACTTGCAATGCTATATTTTTTTTCTTTTATGTGATAATTGTCTGGTTTTCGTAACCATTTTCAGTAGAGGTTGTGGTTATAATCGTTTATGTATAATCAATGTTACAATCAACTATAGATACGTTACTTTCATAGTAATATACGTTTTAATTTTTACCTATTTGGTTATAATATTTTATTTTTAAGATTAGTTTAAGACAATTGTTACCATATTTGTATAAATTTGTACCAAATAAACGATTCGTCTATTCTATTCTATTCTAAATCTGCCCTGCAATTTTTTGACATTTTACCGACATTAGAAATATAAGATTCAAAAATCACGCAACCTAAAGAGATAGCTAAATCTCAAGGACAGTAATAGCTACATTATTCTCTTCTTCTCAGTTGATGTATTTCTATTGCCGCTACAACAACCAATTCATAATAAATATTTAAAACAAATGTTCATGGGGGCTCTCATACATAGGCCTCCCCAAACACGCCACGTTTGTCGTCATCGTAGACTCATTCGAAACTAGTAAATGACTACAAATAAAGTTTGACTAGTAAGTACTAACTCGCACTTGTTACAATGCATTTGACTAAAACGGTCCCCCTCCCCACCCCATGTTATCGCGAAAGTAAATAAAAAAGAAATGAGCTATTTCAGCTAGTCCCTCCCTCCCCTTTCCACTCCCGAACGACACGTGCTGGACAGCGCTGCCATCTACATATAGTGCAGGCGCTGGTGGCCCGGATTAAGAGGTTTAGTTCCTCTTTATGGCACGTGTCATTAAGGCATGGAACGCTCTTCCAGCTTATGTTTTCCCAATATGTGGTCTATTGTGCCTGTAGACCTCATGGATCTCACTACCGCTTACCGTCAGGTGGAGTGAGGTCATCTTGTTATAAAAAACATACTGCCATCTGACTGAAAACTAAGCAGAGCTTGGACTATGGGCGTCAGAGACCGATATGTACACATAGGGATATTAATAAATACATACTGAATGTTTGTCCCGGTATTAACTGCTTCACCGCGGCTAGAGGATTCGAACCTACGCTCTTCTGAAAGTTACTTCCAGACGTGCATTCCAAACACAAAGAACTAAGCCAGCGCCTTGTCAATAATATCATTAAATGTAATAGAACGCGGAAAGCGTTAAACCAACCATCATATTCTGTCACCAGGTCAATGGAAGACACTTAGCAAAGACGCGGTGCCGTCCCAGAACCTGCCGAAGCTCCACGCGGACGGCACCGTGATGGTGATCAGGAAGAGCCGCACGGTCAAGTACCGCGAGCCCAAAAAGGAGGAGATCACTAGGTAAGCGCGTAGGACTTGGTAGTACCGACAGCTGCCGATAGATGGCGCTATCTGAGAAGGAGGAGATCACGATGTGAGCGCGTAGGACTTGGTAGTACTGACGGGTGCCGAGAGATGGCACTAGCTGAGAATCTTGTTACTGATAGCGTTCGGGGGAAGTGTGGGTGTCTAGGTGAGTAGCGCTAAGAAGATTATTTTAATACCAACAGCTGCCGATAGATGGCGCTAGCTGAGAATCTTGTTACTAATAGCGTTTGGAGGAAGAGTGGGTGACAAGGTGAGTAGCGCTAAGAAGATGATGTTAGTACCAACAGCTGCCGATGCCGATAGATGGCGTTTACAGACAATTTTCGATCCAATGGAAGACACTCAGCAAAGACGCGGTGCCGTCCCAGAACCTGCCGAAGCTCCACGCGGACGGGACCGTGATGGTGATCAGGAAGAGCCGCACGGTCAAGTACCGCGAGCCCAAGAAGGAGGAGATCACTAGGTAAGCGCGTAGGACTTGGTAGTACCGACGGGTGCCGAGAGATGGCGCTAGCTGAGGATCTTGTTACTAATAGCGTTCGGAGGAAGAGTAAGTCATAAGGTGAGTAGTGCTAAGATGACTTTAGTACCAACAGCTGCCGATAGATGGCGCTATCTGAGAATCTTCTTACCACCACCGTTCGGTGTAAGAGTAAGTCATAAGGGGAGTTGTGCTAAAAAGATGATTTTAGTACCAACAGTCAACAAGAGATGGCGCTAACTAAGGATCTTCTTACTAATAGCCATCAGAGAAAGAGTAGGTCATAAGGTGAGTAGTGCCAAGAAGATGATTTTAGTACCAACAGCTACCGATAGATGGCGCTAACTGAATAGCTAGCTAGAATCTTCTTACTAATAGCGTTACTGCATCACATGAGACGGAATGGTTCGAAGATCTTCCTTCGTATGGTGATCAGGAAGAGCCGCACGGTCAAGTACCGCGAGCCCAAGAAGGAGGAGATCACGAGGTGAGCGCGTAGGAGAAAGAGTAGGTCATAAGGTGAGTAGTGTTAAGATGATTTTGGTACCAACAACTGCCGATAGATGGCGCTATCTGAGAAGGAGGAGATCACGTGGTGAGCGCGTAGGACTTGGTAGTACCGACGGGTGCCGAGAGATGGCGCTAACTGATAATCTTCTTACTGATAGCGTTTAGAGAAAGAGTGGGTGTCAAGGTGAGTAGTGCTCAGAAGATGATTTTGGTACCAACAGCTGCCGATAGATGGCGCTAACTGAGAAGGAGGAGATCACGGGGTGAGCGCGTGGGACTTGGTAGTACCGACGGGTGCCGACAGATGGCGCTAGCTGAGAATCTTGTTACTGATTGCGTTCGGGGGAAGAGTGGGGACAAGGTGAGTAGTGGTAAGAAGATGATTTTAGTACCAACAGCTGCCGATAGATGGCGCTAACTGATAATCTTCTTAGTAATAGCGTAACGGGTATATTACCACCACCGTTCGGAGAAAGAGTTAAGTCGTAAGGTGAGTAGTGCTAAGATGATTTTGGTACCAACGGCTACCGATTGATATCGCTAACTGAGAATCTTCCTACTAATAGCGTTACGGGTATACCACCACCAGAATAGGTCACAAGGTGAGTATTGGTTAGAAGATGATTTTAGTACCAAAAACCACCGATAGATGGCGGCGGTTAGGAGAAAGAGTTAAGTCGTAAGGTGAGTAGCGCTAAGAAGATGATTTTAGTACCAAAAACCACCGATAGATGGCGCTAACTGAGAATCTTCTTCAAGAAGGAGGAGATCACAAGGTGAGGGCGTAGGATTACACAGAATCTTAGAATCTTACATGGCTATAATAAGGCGTCCGACCGATTTCAGCAATGGCGGCCGATCTCAATTGAGTTCCGCCAAGTATGCAGGACATATTATAGTGCACAAGTGTGCGCGCATCTCTATTCCCTTACTCTCATAATTCGGTGAGACAGTAATCCGACAACCGATGAAAGATCAGGCGCAGGACCACCGGCTTATCGTGCTTTCCGAGTCACGGGCGTTCAACCGCCAACTTCCTAACTCCGGGCTGAGTAATTTCAGTACAGAAAAACTCACACAAATTTTGCCTGACCCCGGATTCGAATCGGGGACCTCTCGGTTCTTGCGCAGCACTTGCTACCAACAGACCAACAAGCCCGCGCCCCAGCAGTGGGGACGTATATAAATAAATAAATAAATATCTGGGACATTTCCACACACGGTCATCTGACCCCAAACTAAGCAGAGCTTGTACTATGGGCGTCAGAGACTGATATACATACATAGATATTTATAAATACATACTTAAATACATAATCACACCCAGACACGGAACAAACACCGATGTTCATCACACAAATATTTGTCCCGAGTGGGAATCGAACCCACGACTCTTGGAACCGCCAGCCAGGGTCACTAACCACCGTTCCACCGAGCCAGTCATGGGCCGATGATGATGATGATGATCTGCTTAATTAAAATAATTAAAATTTCAACAGCTATTGAAATAGCAACTATTGAAATCCAACGATTGATTAATCAATGTATGACGATATGATAATTTTTATCTTGATTCTTCTGCACTCCGAACTCTCTCGGTCGCGTCACAGATACGCAAGTCTTATCTGTATGTTGGTAGTATGACATAGTCGTATAGTAGATATATAATTTATATCAGTCAGCTGATATGATTGTTTCGTGTTTTATAGAATGAGAATAAAAATGTCACTGGGTTTTCGTAAGAAATTCAATGGGGCTCATTCACTAAGAAGATAGTTAACTGGTTTTGATTATCCATGTAGGTACCTGTTCGCGCATTGAATGGTTTGTTTTAGATTTAAGGAAACATTGTAAACTATGGAGAGAGAATAAACGATTTACATACTAAAGTCACCTATTTGAACAAAAAAGATATAAATAGGGGTTATAAAAAGTAATTTGTGTCGCCGAAAATCGTCGATGTCCGAGTGATTAAGGTCGTTGCTTGCCATGCAAGAGGTCGCCAGTTCAAACGCAGCCACGTACTTTTCAAATTTGAAATTCATATACATTTGTTAACGCTTTAACGGTGAAGGAAGACATCGTGAGGGAAACCTGCACACCTTCTAAGAAATTCTAAGGTTGTGTATTGAACCAACCAGCACCTGGGCAGCGTGGTTGACTTAAGGCCTTATTACCCTAGTTTTGAGCCCGTGCCCCAGCAGTGGGGACGTATGGGCTGATGATGATGATGATGAGACCAACAAAGCAGTTGTTAATACATTACATACAAAAATACAAATAGTTCCTCTATATAATATTAGTAATAACTGTATAATATAGTATAATACTTTTTACTGGCTCGGTGGCACAGTGGATAGTGACCAAGGATTACTACTTACGGTTCCAAGAGTCGTGGGTTCGATTCCCACCCGGACAAATATTTTTGTGACGAACATCGTCATTCGTCGTCGTCATCGTCCCGTGTCTGGGTATGTTTTATGTATATTTGTGTATCCACTGTTGATTCTGATACCCGTAACACAAGTGCTTAAGCTACTTACCACGGGATCAGATCAATGTATGTGATGTTGTGTAATATTTATAATAACTGCTTCGTTGGTCTATTGGTAGCAAGTGCTGCATAAAGACCGAGTGGTCCCCGTTTCGAGTCCGGGGCCGGGCAAAATTTGTGTGAGTTTTTACAAGCTTTTATTTAACTTGCAATGTATGTATGTTTGTGTGTTCGGGTGGAATTTTATAACTCAATTTTAAGGCACTTGCCCTCAACCGATTGAGCTGAAATTTTGCATTGTAGTGTATAAGACACTTTACTTAAAATGTAACCACTGTATGTACCTATATAATGCATTGAATCATAATCAATAAATCAGTATGTATCTAACTTTCGTCTTGTTACTATCCCAACCTCATATGGCGACTCCTGCCAGAGGCCCGCGGCTGATGTTTACAAATTCCTTAAACCATAAAAGGATACGCGCGTCGCGATGCATTTGAAAGATTGCATTCGCCCTTTGTACTCGACGAGGTTCAAGTGTTGTTTCAATATTGAAAAAATATTCAAGATGGGTGCAAGTCAAAATAAGGAAGAGGTGGTGGTAGCCCAAACCGCATCAGGAGGCAACAATAATTCTGGATTAGAGCAGCTCAAGTTTCACGCAAGTACAACCAATATCATATTACTTCTCATTCTGACTCTATTGTTCCTGGGTTTGATTTATCTCTTGTATAGAATATATAAGAATTGCCATACCAAATGGATGGCTAATGAAATAAATCGCCACGCATTGCGAAGGTCGATTGCCTACTTCCGAAGAGACCCAAGGTTAGAAACCAAGGCCCAAGAAGTTTGAATATGGATGGATAATATGACAAATTAAGGAATATGTTCAGACAATTAACGATACTAAAAACTTACCTATATATCTTATTGGAAGTACATCGAAATACCTACTTATTATGAGACAAGCTCAGATTGCATGATATTACTTCGGTATTGAAAAGAAGAATAAATACGAGCGGCGCATCGTTCTTTTGGAAAAAGCAAAGTCATCGAGTTAGTGACGTGTTTTAGTGAAATAAAAATAACTATGTGATACAAGTTAAATTAGTGCAGTGTAAAATTTCAGTCCAGTGGTTTTTCTACGAACTTATGAACTCGGGACATTCCTATTTAATAACAATATTTTAATGTAACAATATTAAATTGTATTAATTATCATGGTCAATAGATACAACATAAAAATAGGTAATTAATATAAGTATGCATACCTTTGTAACATTTATTAGGTAGATTTTATGGATCATATTACTACTTTAACAAATATTTATCAAAAACTAAAAGACGTAAGAACATATTTAATTAAAATAGGTCCAAGTCGACGGCAAGGTTCAATCGCGGAAATAAAATTAAGAGAGGCTGTCAATATAAAAACTGAATATAGTAATTTCTTAGAAAAATTAACCAGTGTCAAAGGTAGTATAAAAGGGGATGAGTGCATTTTAATAGAGAAAACTTGCGAGAAATTCGAAAAGTTATACAAGGATATTATATCTTTATGTTCAGTACAGTCTGAAATAGATAACACAATGGCGCAGTTTGACTTAAAGGTCGCGTTAAGTTTATTTCCAGCTCCATCAGACGACGAATCGAGCATTAAGCAGCTTATAGATGGAATTGAATACTACAGTTCGGAGCTCAACGAGGACTCAAAGAAAAGGTTAGTAAATTTTGTTCTTAAAAACAGAATAACCCAAGCCGCCAAGTTAAAGCTCTGCTCTAGCTATTCAACTGTTGGCGCACTAGTAACAGATATCAAATTACATTTGTTACCGAAAAAATCAGCAAGCGCAATCCAACATAAATTGTTCGATTTTAAACAAAATAATCTTTCTATTGATGATTATGGAAAGCAAATTTCAGAAATGTTTGTGGACCTGACCATTTCCCAGGCTGGTGACGATGAGCATGCTTTTAAAGTATTGAGGCCATTAAATGAAAAACAGGCGATAAAATGTTTCGCCGATGGGTTGAGAAATCGAAGGTTAAGTACTGTGATAACAGCGAGAAACTATGACACATTAAAAAATGCCATACAAGCGGCTGTAGATGAGGACGTCGCGTCCCCCTCCAGTTCCGCTTCCATGATGTATTATAACCGCTATAATTATCAAAATAACAATTCCAGGAGCTTCAGTAACCGCCGAGGCCAGAGATCAAGACCAAGAGGTACGTCATTCACAGGTGCGAGTCGTGGTCGGGGGCAGCAGCGCGGCGCACCCCGAGGCGAGCACCAGGGCGCGGCACGCAGCTGGAGAGGCCGACAGGCCACCGGTCGCGGTGCCTGGCGACCATTCAGAGGTAGAACAAATTATTATTATAATAATAACAACCAACAACCGCACATACATACTTTGACAAACGTAACAAACACCGATTCTCAAAATCAAAATGTCAGGGAATCAGATGAAAATAATCAGTTTTTTCGGGACTAACGAAGTTATTTTTGCATCAAGTAATTCGTATAGCATAAACTTATATGGCCGGAATAGATATCTCTACACTCTGTTAATAGATACCGGCGCATCAATATCAGCCATCAAATATAGGCATGTCCAAGATCAGAGCATTCCAATCCATAAAGAGATCATTAACGTCAAAGGTATCGGGGGCAAAGTCCAATCCATAGGATATGTTTATCTAAACTTTTATTATAGAAACCAAGTGCTGACACACAAGTTTTATGTCTTCGAGTCATTACCATGTAAAGCAACTGGCATAATTGGACATGATTTCTTAAATAAATATAAATCAGTGTTGAATTTTGGTAATCACTCTTTATTACTTTGGAATAACAATATGAATATCACAATTCCTTTATACCATACACAAAAAAGTTTAACAATACCGGCTAGAAGCGAATCACTTCACTTTATTTATACGACGGAAACCGAAGAAAGTGTGATTTGTACGTCAGAATTGAAACAAGGGATATTCATTGCTAGTGCTTTAGTAAAACCAATAAACGGGACTATACCAATTCGCATACTTAATACAACTGATAAAGATTTAATTTTAGATAAAATTAATCCAATTATTCAAAAAGCAAACAATTATAGCATATGCTTGTTTGAAAAAACAAATAATAATGCAAAGCGAGTAAAGTCATTGTTCTCTTATCTTAAATTAAATCACTTAAATAAAGATGAACGCGCCTCAATTGAAAAAATATGCGCAAAATATTCTGATATATTTTATCTTGAAGGGGATAAGCTATCCACAACTGATATATACTCGCATAATATTTATCTAAAGCCAAATATTTCACCATTGTATACAAAGCCCTATAGACTTCCAGTATCACAGAAAAAGGAAATAAATAACCAAATAGAGAAATTACTCGAACAAGGTATAGTAGAACCATGTAACAGTGAATGGTCCAGTCCTGTTTTACTAGTTCCTAAAAAATCAGACGCAAACGGGGAAAGGAAATGGCGGTTAGTCATCGATTATCGTAAACTAAACAACTGTATTCAAGATGATAAGTTTCCTCTGCCTAATATATCTGAAATATTAGACTCATTATCAGGCTGTGTTTATTTTACTCATCTAGACCTTAACCAAGGATTTTATAACGTTAATTTACATAATGCCAGTAGAAAATATACAGCATTTCATTCAGGACAATTCCAAATGACCCGCATGCCTATGGGACTAAAGACAAGTCCTAGTTCATTTTCTCGCATGATGACAATGGCTATGGCTGGTCTGACATACGAAAAATGCCTAGTTTATCTTGATGACCTGATTGTGGTCGGAAATTGTTTAAAAAATCATAATAAAAATCTAATTGATGTTTTTGAGCGTTTACGAAAAGTAAATCTAAAATTAAACCCTTCTAAATGTAACTTTTTGAGACAAGAAATGCTGTATCTGGGTCATGTTGTTTCTAACAAAGGTGTTTTACCTGATCCAGCAAAAATCAATGTAATCAAAAATTACCCCACGCCAAAAACTGTAGAAGATGTTAAACGTTTTGTGGCTTTTGCTAACTATTATCGCAAATTTATACCAAATTTTGCAGAGAAATCTTACTATCTTAATATGTTATGTAGGAAAAATGTTAAATTTATATGGAATGATAATTGTCAGAAATCATTTGATACATTAAAATCAAGCATGATGCAACCGCCAGTTCTCCAATACCCTGATTTATCAGAGAAAAATAATTTTGTGTTGCAAACTGACGCATCAAATTATGCTATTGGTGCTGTTTTATCTAACGCGGATGGAAGACCTGTTGCTTACGCGAGTAGGACCCTCAACAAGGCCGAAAGAACTATCCCACTATAGAAAAAGAACTTTTGGCTATAGTGTGGGCGGTCAAACATTTCAGGCCGTATCTTTATGGTCGTTGCTTTAGAATAATGACTGACCACAAACCATTAGTGTACTTATTTAATCTTAAAGACCCGTCTAGTAGATTACTTAAATTTAAACTTGTTCTTGAGGAATATAATTATGAAATTGAGTATGTTAAGGGGAGAGAAAATGTAGCTGCAGACGCATTATCTCGACTCAGAATTACTTCAAAGGATTTACAAGAAATGCATGAAAACATATGTGTAATGACGCGAGCCCAGAGGCAAAAATTAAACTCTGCACCTTCAGTTGACATAGTCCCTACAGACGATTGGCTTGATCAACCAAGAGTCGTAGAAACTGATGTTAAACCCAAGACAGCAGTCGAATTAAGGTTTATTAATACCGTAGAGTTGGGAAAATTGAGAAAAGTACATAAAACTGTCAAAGAAACGAATACTTTTATTTATGTTGAAGATAGGAATACTATTTTTATAAATCCAGCGTCTCGATCGCAAATTACTCGAGCAGAATTTGCGAGGGAGCTGAACAAGTTGTGTAATGAAATAAGCATAGATGAAATATACTTTATAAAAAATAAAAGTAACAATATATTCATTGAGAAATTAGCAAGTGAGATAAAACGTTTCAAAGAATGGTCCGGACCGATTTTAATCGTTTTAAAAGATGTAATTAGAATAGAAGATAAAGATGATAAAAAGGTAGTACTCAATGATTTCCATCTTCTGCCCACGAGTGGCCACGCGGGCAGTAGACGAATGATAAATAATATTCGTAAATATTATTTCTGGCCTGGACTTGACAAAGATGTTATGAACTATGTAAAAAAGTGTCCAGATTGCCAAAAACAAAAATATACGGTTCAGGTGAAGGAACCTATGGTAATTACTTCAACTGCACACACTGCATTTGAAAAGATATTTTTAGACTTAGTAGGACCGTTAGATAGAGATAATAATAATTTCCAATATATATTAACTATTCAGTGCGAACTATCAAAGTATGTATGCGCTTACCCGCTTATTAACAAATCTTCTTCAGAAGTAGCACGCAGTTTTGTCAACAATTTTGTGCTACATCACGGCGTGCCGAGAGAGATAGCTACGGACAGAGGTACCGAGTTCATGGCAGATACTATGAAAGAGGTATGTAATTTGCTAAAAATTAAAAAACTTAACTCTACAGCATATCACCATCAAAGTTTAGGTGCTCTAGAAAATTCTCATAAGAGTTTAGGAGCATTTTTACGTATACAAACTGAACAGAATCCTGAGTCATGGAGTATTTGGCTGCCCTTTTGGTGTTTCGCCTATAACACTTCAGTAAATTCATCTACTAAATTTACTCCTTTCGAACTAGTTTATGGCAAAAATGTACTTTACCTAGTAACCTAACTAAAAATATAGATCCTCTTTATAACCACGACAGCTATCCTCTCGAACTGAAATATAGATTACAAGTTTCGCAAACAGAAGCGCGTAAGAATTTAATTAATACTAAGTTAATTACAAAACAAAGGTATGATAGTTATATTAATCCAGTTCAATATAAACCAAACGATTTATTGTTAGTTAAGAGTGAGACAGGTAATAAACTTACCACTTTGTATTTAGGACCTTATAAGGTAGTAAAAGACGTTTCACCAAATGTAGAAATTGTAATAAATGGCAAATTTGAGACTGTGCATAAAAATAGAACAAAGCCTTATTATGAATAATTATATAGTTATGTAAAGATAATGTCTGAACTATACACTTAATTATGTTATTTAGTACCTATTCCTAAACTATTTTTTACTCATCATTTACTTCAAAAGGAACAAAAATGTAAACGTTATAAAAGTTCCATATGTTTATTAATACAACATTGTATCCTTATATACCTTAAAAAAAAAAAAAAAAAAAACTTAACTAAATGTAATGTTAATTTTTTTTTTTCGATGTCCGGTGGGCGTGTAGTGTATAAGACACTTTACTTAAAATGTAACCACTGTATGTACCTATATAATGCATTGAATCATAATCAATAAATCAGTATGTATCTAACTTTCGTCTTGTTACTATCCCAACCTCATAGCATGCACGTGTATATCCGATGACAATGCAATATTATTATGACATGGAGCTGATCTGATGATGAAGTCGGAAGATAGCCATAGCAACTCAGTAATTAAATAACATAACCACATCGAGTTTGGGCTCATTTCATTCGACTAGATGAGTACTTTGGTGCTAGATAGTAACCAAGGTCTGATGATGGAGCCGGAAGACAGCCAAAGGAACTCAGTACTTAAACGACACAACCAAATCGAGTTTGGGCTCGTTTGATTCGCCTAGATGAGTACTTAGATGCTAGATGGTAACCAGGGTCTGATGATGGAGCCGGAAGACAGCCAAAGGAACTCAGTACTTAAACGACACAACCCCATCGAGTTTGGGCTCGTTTGATTCGCCTAGATGAGTACTTAGATGCTAGATGGTAACCAGGGTCTGATGATGGAGCCGGAAGACAGCCAAAGGAACTCAGTACTTAAACGACACAACCCCATCGAGTTTGGGCTCGTTTGATTCGCCTAGATGAGTACTTAGATGCTAGATGGTAACCAGGGTCTGATGATGGAGCCGGAAGACAGCCAAAGGAACTCAGTACTTAAACGACACAACCCCATCGAGTTTGGGCTCGTTTGATTCGCCTAGATGAGTACTTACCAATTATATTATGTTGGGCTTGTACGGTACACAAAATGCAGGGTAGTACTGTTGACCATGCCGTTGTATACTTGGGCTCGAAGCTCTTTGCCGCTGGTCAAGCATATGTGGCCTTAAGTAGGGTGAAATCGTTAGAAGGGCTCCTAATTGAAGAGTTGGATTGTTCAAAATTAACTGGCAAACGACCTTGCAATAATGATGCGTTGAATGAGATGAACAGACTTAGGAACTTACAAGGTGAAAACTAAAAAGTATAAAATAAATTAAGGTAAAAAAATCTTTAAAAACAAGCTTTTATTTAAATGCGCTAAAAAGACAAAAATAAACTTTTACACTATAACTTTACTGTCAACTTATAACATTTCAAATTCAACATATTTGACACAATTTATATGTTTTAAAAGCTTGTCGCGAGATTTAAGTACCTACTCGTAATTTTAAAAGCAAGTTTTAAAATACCTGCCTATTAAAAATTTTAAACTAAGAAAGTAAATACGAGTACTTAAATCTCGCGACAAGCTTTTAAAACATATAAATTGTGTCAAATATGTTGAATTTGAAAATGTTATAAGTTGAGAGTAAAGTTATAGTGTAAAAGTTTATTTTTTTCTTTTTAGCGCATTTAAATAAAAGCTTGTTTTTAAAGATTTTTTTCTGTAATCAAATTACTCAGCCCGAAGTTAGGTAGTTGGCTGATGCACGCTCGTGTCTCGGAGAACACGTTAAGCCGGTGGTCCTGCGCCCGATCTGTCATCGGACATGTTGGATTGCCGTCCCATCGAATTATGAGAGTACGGGAATAGAGAGTGCACTTGTGTTTGCGCGCACACTTGTGCACTATAATATGTAACTCAATTGAGATCGGCCGCCATGGTTGAAATCAGTCGGATTGCCGATAATGTATGTCAAAATAAATATAATATTTTAAATTTAATTATTTATTATTTTTATTTATTATAAAGAGTGTGTTTCGTATTGTTTCCAGTGAGAAGGACAAGTGGTTGATGTCGGCACCCGTGCACCCCACCCCGCTCGCTACAGACCAGCCAGACCCGCAGGACATCAATGTATGTATACTACAGCCTGATACGATCTTACATTTATGAACTTACTAGCTGTGCCCGCGACTTCGTCCGCGTGGACAATCCTTATCACTCAGGGGTATGAAAAATAGATGTTGGCCGATTTTCAGACCTACACAATATGCTCACAAAGTTTCATGAGAATCGGTCGAGCCGTTCGGGAGGAGTACGGGGACGAACATTGTGACACGAGAATTTTATATAAATGATATAAATAACCATCCCCTCAAATAGGTATTGAGAGGATATTTGAGAGGATGGAGATAGATAGAGGTCTATCTGATAAAAAACCGCATCAAAATCCGTTGTGTAGTTTAAAGATTTAAGCATACATAGGGACAGACAGACGCGGGAAGCGACTTGGCTTTATTCTATGTAGTGATTAGCTGTGCCAGATACGTGAGGCTCACGTATGAGGTCGACAGGCACAATAGACCATATTGAGCCTGTCGCACTCACCCTGAAGGCCTGCTTAAATGCCGTTCCACGCCCCGCCTGAAGAGCCCGGGGTTGGTTTTGTATGTTTGAACATATTTTGTATGTTCATTTGTAAGGTTAGGTTTGCTTTAAGCTAGATTTAAAGCTAACAAGAATCATTACTATATATGTGTCTAAACATGGCGTTTTCTGATGATGACGATAAAATATAATAAAAAAAAACATTTGACAAGTGTCAAGTTGTCACATAAATACGAAATAATGTTTCTGTCACAAAACTGTTTACTTGAAATGAGTGCACTGCAACAATATTTATGTGTTGTACTTTATTTTGAGATGTTCTCAAAAAATATTGTCAAAGAAAGTCCCATTTGTTTTTCGACTCATTCAAAAGTCAAACATTTTTTATATTAAAAAAAAATTGTGTAAATGCCAACAACAGTTTTCAAACTGTAGAGTATACTCGCAAGTCATACACAAATAGGCAGTAAAACTTCCATATTACAATATATGACCGGTTGAACAATGGTTAGTGACCCTGGGTCCAAGAGTCGTGGGTTCGATTCCCACTCGGGACAAATATTGGTGCGATGAACATCGGTGTTTGTTCCGTGTCTGGGCGTGTGTATATATTGAAGTATGTATTTATAAATTTCTATGTACGTATATCATCTCTGATGCCCATAGTACAAGCACTGCTGAGTTTGGGGTCGGGTAATCGAGTTTCAAATCTAAATAAATAACAGTAGAATCAGACTCACTGACTGAATGACGTAGGAATTTGAAACTCTGAAGGGTCGTAGCTTAGGTACCATAGAGGTGCAGTAAGAATCGAAATTCCCACGGGAACGAAAATTAGCGGGAAAATCCTTTTGTATGAAAAATCTAATCATACTTAAGTTAGACGCTTGAAATTTGGCATGCAGGTTGGCACCTACTTAAAGCTTAGTTGCAACAGGTAAAATGAGTTAGATCTATATTTAACTTGCTGACCAGACAGACTTCGTCTTGTCAAGAAATATGAAAAAGAAAGAGCTGTTTTTAGGGTTTTCCCGGCAATTATTCGATTTTTTGCCGTAAGAACCATCCTTGGACTTCAACGAACATTTAAAAAAAGAATTGGCCAAATTGGTTCAGGCGTTGTTGAGTTATGCGCTTACCAACACATTTTGCGACTCATTTTTATATTATAGATTAATGGGGGGTTCCACCAGTCTACAACTTAAGATATTAGAAAAAAGAATACAATATATATTTTTTTAAACTTATGTAAACTATTTGAATGTACATCAATATCCATTATTTTATTATAAAGTATGTTGACTGTCGTTGCAACCTGTTCATGATGTATTTTAGCCGTTTTTCGTACACACACGATGAACAAATGTCTATAAATTCTTTGTAACGGTAGCAAAACGGCCGAGCATTACGTTTTGTCTTAAAAGTAGGAAGTGAGTTCCGCGTTTGGGTGTGATTTTGTTATAAACTATGTGTATTTGAAATAAAACTAATTTTACGGATTAAACTCGCGTGTATTGGTATTCTAAACATTATTTAGAGATCCGACGTTTCGAGCTCTTTACAGCGCTCGTGGTCACGGTTAAGACTAAAGATGACAGGTGTCAGGTTGAAGAATCTCTAAAATAATGTTTAGAATACCAATACACGCGAGTTTAATCCGTAAAATTAGTTTTATTTCAAATGTGTAGTGCTCGCGCAAATAAAAATAGAAAAACTATGTGTATATTTATGAATATTTATGTATGTGTATCAGTCTCTTACGCCCATAATACAAGCTCTGCTTAGCTCGAGGTCAGATGAACGTGTGTGAAAACGCTCCAGATAATTATTTAGTTGTATAGATACGTAATAATATCTAATCTAATCTTACCAGCATAAATATCCATAGTTTTCATACATACATACATACAATCACGCCTTTTTCCCAGAGGGGTAGGCAGAGATCACTTCCAGCGATCCACTTTTCACCTCTGTGGGAAACGTGACGTGACGGGTTGTGGACCACGTCGCCGCCATTCTGCCTTGTGCATTGTTTTAACAAGGTCATTGCGTTCCCACGAGTAGCAAGGATATACGACGGGGGAAGGAAAAGGGGAGGAAGGATACTATCGCCTCGGATGATTTGGACCGAGTCGATAGTAGCTCGAGGAGCCGGGGTCGCTTACCCGTATACCGTTCACCAACCACCGGACAGATAGTTGTGACTGGTATCCCCTGACTGATGATAGATAGTTTTCATGTGAGCAATAAATAAACTCTTATTCTTATTCTAATAGTCAATCGTACGATTCCAGCTAAACTTCCGCCTCCACACGCTCAGCGCCATCGCCAGCTCCGCCCCGCACCACCCCGCCCCGCCCCCCCACGCCCACCCCCACGCCCCCGCGCCCCACCTCCCCGCCCCCCTCAAGCCTAAGAAGCAGGACGCGATCATGCAGACCGACCCCGTGGCCGGGGACGAGGACGACGCATCGGAGGGCGCCGAGCCGGAGCCGCCCGGGTATCCGGTAGGTTGAATAAGTAAATAAATAAATTAAACAAATGGAAAATAATTAGGCACTTCATTATCCGGTAGGTTGGTTTGTTTGTGGAGTGAGTTTTTCATTACTTAGTGGTGAACACTTCATTATCCGGTAGGTTGGTTTGTTTGTGGGGTGGGTGATTCACTACTTGGGGTGGGCACTTCATTATCAAAAAGGTTGGTGGGGTGGGTGAAAAATAATTAGGCACTTCATTATCCGGTAGGTTGGTTTGTTTGTTAGGTGGGTGATTCACTACGTCGGGGTGGGCACTTTATTATCAAGCAGGTTTGTGGGGTGGGTGATTCACTACGTTGTTCATTATTAGGTAGGTTAGTTTTTGGTGGGGTGGGTATTTCATTTCTTAGTGGTGAACACTTCATTATTAGGTAGGTTGGATTGTTGCTGGGGTGGGCACTTCATTATCAAGTAGGTTGTTTGGGTGGGTGATTCACTACGTTGTTCATTATTAGGTAGGTTAGTTTTTGGTGGGGTGGGTATTTCATTTCTTAGTGGTGAACACTTTATTATTAGGTAGGTTGGATTGTTGCTAGGGTGGGCACTTCATTATTAGGTGGGCGCTTTTGTAGCACATACTAAAATCTGACTCATATATTGTAACCGCCTCGTTGGTCTATTGGTAGCAAGAGCTGCGTAAGGATCAAGAGGTCCCCGGTTCGAGTCCGGGGTCGAGCAACATTTGCGTGAGTTTTTCTGCATAAGAAGTTACTCAGCCCGGAGTAAGGAAGTTCAAGCCCAAGAAGCAGGACGCGATCATGCAGACCGACCCCGTGGCCGGGGACGAGGAGGACGCGTCGGAGGGCGCCGAGCCCGAGCCGCCCGGGTATCCGGTAGGTTGAATAAATAAATAAATAAATAAGAAAAAATAAAAATTAAAAATAAGTAGGCACTTCATTATCTGGTAAGTTTTTTTTTTTTATAATGAGCTTACAAGATGACCTCACCCCCCCCCCTATTAGAGGGAAAGCGGGTCGGAGTTGGCCAGTCCGCCGGACGGAAGGCACTACCGTTTCTACGGGCCGCCGGGCTGACCCGCTCCGCCCGCACAATACCGCCGCTAAGACTCCACTGGTCCAGCGCTTGCCGCAACAATGGCCCCCCCTGGCTTTGGTTCGTACAGTGCTGATCCCGGAACGCGACTTGACCGAGAGAGGTCAGAGTCACTTGGCGGGTTTTACGCAACTGTATAGTGGTAACAGCAACCGGTCGACAAAATGTCTCCCACCTGGAGGTTGGTTTGTTTGTGGGGTGGGTGATTCACTACTTGGGGTGGGCACTTCATTATCAAGTAGGTTGGTGGCGTGGGTGATTCACTACGTTGTTCATTATTAGGTAGGTCCGTTTTTGGTGGGGTGGGTATTTCATATCTTAGTGGTGAACACTTTATTATTAGGTAGGTTGGATTGTTGCTAGGGTGGGCACTTCATTATTAGGTGGGCGCTTTTGTAGCACATACTAAAATCTGACTCATATATTGTAACCGCCTCGTTGGTCTATTGGTAGCAAGAGCTGCGTAAGGATCAAGAGGTCCCCGGTTCGAGTCCGGGGTCGAGCAACATTTGCGTGAGTTTTTCTGCATAAGAAGTTACTCAGCCCGGAGTAAGGAAGTTCAAGCCCAAGAAACAGGACGCGATCATGTAGACCGACCCCGTGGCTGCGGATGAAGACGACGCGTCGGAAGGGACAGTGTCCGAGCCGCCCGGGTATCCGGTAGGTTGAATAAATAAATAAATAAATAAGAAAAAATAAAAATTAAAAATAAGTAGGCACTTCATTATCCGGTAGGTTGGTTTTTTTGTGGGGTGAGTTTTTCATTACATAGTGGTAAACACTTTTTATTAAGTAGGTAGGTTTGTTTGTTAGGTGGGTGGGTCACTACGTCGGGGTGGGCACTTTATTATCAAGTAGGTTTGTGGGGTGGGTGATTCATTACTAGGGATGGGGCACTTTATTATTAGGTAGCGTGAACTACACTAGTTGATAAGGTGATAGATGATAAACTGATAACTGATAGATAATGTCGTATGTCGTGATATAGGGGAAAGGGCAGAGTTTAATGAAAACGACCGTTTCCGCCGAGTGGCTTGTTTGCACTAATTTATTAAAATATTAAATGATTACGTGTCACAATTGACTGACAATGATTGTCGAAATATGATACGATGACTCGTACATCTTGCCTATCTAAAAAGAACAGACCAAACTTAAAATAAAACTTAATTAACAGAGTTAAAATTAAGAGATTTAATTTAATTATTAGACATTGATAGTAGGCACTCGGAAGCGTTGCGTTGCTACAGGAGATGGAGATGTCCCTCGTTCGATGCTCATTGTGCTGACTGCGCGCGGCACGGTCTCGCTCAACTCCTCCGTTGACGGCGCCGATGGCACTTGTCTCTGTCTACTGTATCTCCAGTAACAAACACCGCAAACTGTTATCAGAAATAATCCAATCATCATGATATAGGAAATGGAATAATGATGAATGTCGTGAACGTTCATCTTTTCAGATGATTCAGCCTTTATTTTATCAATGTCTGCCTTCAGCTGGGTGAATATCAAACTATGATCTTCGATTGGGCTGGAGGTGTCACTGTAGCTGCTATTGATAATAGTGTTCAAGATAGATATCTTCGGGGTTTCTATGGTCTCCATTTGATGTCGCATTTCACTCAGGTATTGGTTATGCGAGCGTATGGTGAAGGTCTCGCCCTTGATAGTACAACCTTGATTTAGAGTGATGACTCCAGTCCCCATGATACTATGAACATCTGTTCCCGTAGTACAAAACATGCGCATCACGCATTCCTTGCAGCAAGAGTACAACCAGCTGTTTCGTTGATGTAACTTGATCCACTTGTCGGTTGTACACGGTAGTACGTGCGACGAGCACGGTGATTCATTAGCTGTGACGTCGGTGTTTATCAATTTAATGTCGCAAATGGAATGTTTTATTTTAAGATCATAGATCGGTTCATCTAATGAGCAGAGGATGGTGTCTCTTTGATCGTGAAGACATGCTTGCAGGTTCCCTTCCGACAACAGAAAAGCTGCATCTTTTTTCAAATCAAAGGCTATGTACTGATAAGATGATATTACATAGCGTATCTTCTCTCCCTTTCTTTGGGGTACGGTGATGATTCTGTCCAGCTCGTACACTTCGTTACTTACGAGTGGTATTCGAACTTCAATAATGAGATAGTTTTCTATAACTCTTGCGAACACTTTTAGTAGTTTATATAACTGTCTTATGTTGTTTACGTCAGTTGGTAACGAGAGATCTCCATGTAATTGACCTGATATTACATTTATTTGGTGCTGTAGCTGTTCGGGTGAAAACAAGTGTATGTCGATTTGACCATGACTGATATCGGTGATGGTGTTGAGCAATGCATCTTGAATACGTCTCAGGTTAGACAAAATGATGCTAGCAGCCAAGGATGAAGATGTGATATAGTTGCTATTTTGGTTTATAAATTGCACTTGATTCACTTCCGATGTGAGGTTTCGTAAAGTTTGCTTTATAAATGAAACCTGCTTAGTCATGACTTCTTCGTTGCGCTTTATGATATTATATTCGGATTCGATTACTAATGTCTGATTTTTGATTAGGGTTTGCAAATGATTTTCATTTTGTGCGATCTTCATAATGTCCTTCTTGTACTGTTCTGCAAATCTCTCGTCGAGCACTCCAAACAGATCATTAGCCAGGTATCCGATGCCGTTTATGAATCCTCTCTTCGATCTTCTGTGTTGATAGCGCAACAAGTCATTGTAGTGTTCAATTTCACGGATCTCTTGTTGCAGTTGCATTAAGGCGCTGTCGGATGCAGAGTTCACGTGACACATTGATTTAATGTGTGACACGTACTGTCGTATGTCTGATAATCCATTCCAGTAAGACGTCATATTATAATAAATAACCAACTTCCATTCGTCTTTGATGTGACGTAAGTCGGATATTTTGTCGAAATATAAGTTCTGGTTTTCGTCAATCGCCGTGATATTGAAGGGCATCATATTCTGCTGGATGCTCGGTGACAGAATTGACATGAACGTAAGGAGTGTCAGTGATACAAAATGCGTCATAAAATTGACTTTGCGTTTTCCACCACCACGTCGAGTTTGTCTGATAGGTTGCTGTGGCGGCGATTGATTTTGCTCTTTGTCTTCACAGCGCTCCGGTTCGGGTTGTTGCGTGACGTCATGAACAGGTAACTGGATAAGTTTGTTAATAGGACGCTTGATAACATTGTTTTTTGTTTTCAGAGAGACCACTCGTACATAGCCATCCTTCCCCGGGTGGACCTCCAGAATGCGTCCGATGGCCCACTTCCCAGGCGGCATATTGTCTTCTTTGATGATGACTATGTCGTCTACCTTCAGGTTCTCACTCGGGTTTCTCCACTTTGATCTTGTTTGCAGGTGCTGAAGATACTCGCGGGACCATTTTTTCCAGAAGTGCTTGTTCATCAGTTGCACGAGATGCCATCTAGCAGGTAAGTTAATGATATCTGGATCTGTCTGTGGTCTAGAAACGAGTGAATCTCCCACCAAGAAGTGACCAGGAGTGAGAATGTCTTCTTCAGCGTCTTCCGTCAAAGGGCATAAAGGTCGAGAGTTCATGCACGCTTCTATTTGACATAGCAGTGTGATGAATTCTTCATATGTCAATTTTTGTTCTCCCAGGACTCTCTTGAGGTGGAACTTCATGCTCTTTACTGCAGCTTCCCAAAGGCCTCCCGCACTTGGCCACGCTGGGGCGTTGAAGTGCCAAGTGACTCCGAGCTCGTTGACTTTTCTGATGAATGAAGTGTCGATGGTGTTCAATATTGCCTTGTATTCACGTTTTAGGGTGTTGTCAGCTCCCACAAAATTAGTGCCATTATCGGAGTATACATGGCGTGGCGTTCCTCGTCGAGCACACATACGACGGAAGGCTGCCAGGAATGAGGGAGTACTCAGGTCCGCCACCAGCTCAAGATGCACGGCCTTTGTCACGAGACATACGAATACGGCGATGTACCCTTTCGTAGTCTTGATACCTCGCCCTTTATTGGCCTTGACATCGACGTGACCCGTAAAATCCACGGCTGTGTTGGTGAAACAGCACGAAGGGTGGACTCTCGGGCGGGGTAGGTCTGCCATGATCTGGTGATTTTTCTCTGGACTGAAGCGTCTGCACTTGACACACTGTCTGATGATCTTCTTAACTATGCGGATGCCTCCGACTATCCAGTAGTTTTGTCTGATGACTGATAATGTCAATCGGGGACCGCTGTGTAAGTTAGTAATGTGCGCTTGAGTGATAATAAGTTCGGACAAACGATTATTTGCAGGTAGAATTACAGGGTGTTTCGCAGAGTGACCGATCGATGCGTTTTCTAATCTCCCGCCAACTCTTAAAATCCCATGCTCATCAATGAATGGGTTGAGGTTTGATATCTTACTTGAACTTCTAACATGACCCTTTTTCTTCAATTGATTAATGTCGTCTTCAAATTCGATTGTCTGAATATTTTTGATAATCAAATTGCGAGCAGCCTGTATTTCATTTGTAGAAAGAATGGCTTTGTCAACGTTTTGTTGCAATGTGCAGTTTCGGTGTCGTAATCGCGCGATGAAACGCGAGATCCAGCCTACAATGCGAGTCGCGCGTGTCAGTGAACTTGTGTCTTTCAACAAATTGATTATGATATTATCATTTTCGCTGTGTTGTAAAGCAGTGTTCACAACAGGTGATT
Source organism: Maruca vitrata (assembly GCA_039566165.1). Taxonomy (NCBI): domain Eukaryota; kingdom Metazoa; phylum Arthropoda; class Insecta; order Lepidoptera; family Crambidae; genus Maruca; species Maruca vitrata. The sequence goes on along the minus strand of CM076937.1, from coordinate 2,674,892 downwards.
TTTCATCTCAATTGTCGGAGTTTCAATTTTGACTGGGGATGCGTCTTGATAGGATATCGGTGTCGTAAGCCATTGTGGGCCTTTCCACCACAGCATATGACTCTGTAGAGCCTTGCATGACAAACCTCGGGTGGCGCAATCTGCTGCATTATCTTCCGATCTTACATGATGCCAATGGGATGTTGGTACGACGTCGATGATCTGTCGCACACGATTGGCTACAAACGTCTTCCATCTGCTGATATCTCCGTTTAGCCAACCTAATACCACCGTTGAGTCTGTCCATGCATTGATACTATTTACTGATATGGAGTCAGCAACCTTCTTCAGTAATTGTGATAAGAGTAGGGCTCCCAATAATTCCAATCTTGGAAGAGAGATTTGTTTGTTGTGTGGAGCCAACTTTGTCTTTGCAACGACTAAGCGTGATGTGTACATGCCCTTATCGTTGCATGTTGATAGGTACACAGCACATGCATAAGCCTTTTCTGAGGCGTCGCAAAAGCCGTGTAATTGATAGTTTTGTTTATCACCCAGATATCTGTCAATCTGAAATTTTTCTATGTTTTTCAGATCTTCTCTCAGTGATTGCCATTCAGTTTGTAAGTCAGCGGGCAGTTCGTCGTCCCATTGTAGGTTTAACAACCAAGTTTGTTGGAAAATGATCTTTGCCTTTATAGTGATAGGGGACAACCATCCCAATGGGTCATAGATTTTTGACACATCTGATAAAAGCTGTCTCTTGGTGTGCTTGTGGTTTTCTTTTGATAATCGATCTTACTTTGAAAAGAGAATGTGTCTGACGATGGATTCCACCTGAGTCCCAATGTCTTTTCGAGACTCTACATCCCTGAATTCCAGAGGAGCACTAGTTTGATTTGCTGCTAGGTCATTGATAAGGTCTGGGTCATTGCTCGACCACTTGCGCAAGTTCATGCCAGCTCCTTTTAAAACATCGATTAACTGTCTTTGTAATTCCATTACTTGTTCTTTACTGTCATTTCCGCTCATCAGATCATCGGTGTAGAAAGAAGATTCAAGCGCCTTTGCTGCGAGAGGATATTCTTTGGCATGATCTTGAGCCATCTGTCGTAATGTTCTCATCGCCAAAAACGGTGCGGCTTTGGTCCCGAACGAGACCGTGGCCAATCGATATTCACGCAGAAGGTCTTCTAGTGACGATCGCCAGACGATTAATTGGAGATAGGTGTCTTGTTCTCTGATAAGAATCTGTCGGAACATCTTCTCAATATCTGCAGTGATGACATATCTATGCGTCCTCCACACCAGGATGAGTCCTTGAAGGTCCTGTTGAAGGTTAGGACCGCATTCCATTAAGTCATTAAGACTATGGCCTGATGACGTTTTGCTTGATGCGTTAAAAACAATTCTAAACTTAGTACTCGTAGAGTCTAAATTCAAAACTCCGTGGTGAGGTAAATAACAAGTAGGCATTGACGTCACATGATCGGAAGCGTCGGTTTCGTGCATGTGACCTGATTGCAGAATAGTCTTGCATAACGTTGCAATAAGCGGCTGATAATTTGTCATTTTTTGCCATTCTTTTCTCCAATTGTTTGAACTGCATGGTGGCCTTTGGCTTAGATGTTCCGAGAAGTTCTTCGAAGCCCGGTTTCATGGGAAGGGCTACTTGATATCTGCCATTGTCAAGACGTTGAGTTGTCTCTTGATAAAGATCTTCACAAAATTGTTCTTGTTCAGTGATAGTCGATGAATTGTCATTGATACCTTCAACCTCCCAAAATTTTGAGATGCTGTCTACTTCATTGATGACTACGTGGCAGTTGAATCGTTTGACATGTCCTGATAGTATCCAGCCCAACTTTGTCTGTTGAGCGATGGGCGCTTGTACCGGGCCCTTGATAAGTCCACTCATAATAATGTCGGAGTAGATGCTGGCATCCAGAAGTAAGTCAATTGGTTTTGATATATTGTAATCAGGATCGGCAAGGTTGATATGTTGAAGGTGTGGCCATGATTGTCTTCTAAATGAGTTATTTGGCAAACAACTGATTACTTTTGATATGATGAGAGCTTGTGTGGTGAAGCAGTAGTCTTCATACAATGACTGACAGTCCATAGTAACAATGCCTTTGCCACTCTTGGTACTGGCACCTATACCGGAGACTGAAGCATTCACATGTCGTCGTTGCAGACCCAACAATTGAGCTGCATTTTCTGATAAGAGTGATATTTGAGACCCTTGGTCTAAGAGTGCTCTAAGTGTGATAAATGAGCCGTCAGCGGCTTTTACTTTCAATGATACGGTTGTCAGTAGTATCTCTTCATCATCTGCGGCCACATGGTTGACATTGTGCTGCTTGTTACCATGCGGCTTTGTAGAGCGATTTTCATTCGATGTAGAAGGTGACACATTTCCTTTGATCGTCCGCGACTGCGCAATATCGTCATGAATGATTGAATTATGATATTCGTTGCAATGTTTACAACGTTTCGTCGAATTACATTGCTTACCATAGTGTTTATATAAGCAGTTTTGGCATATTTCTTGTTTCGCAATTGACGTCAGGCGCGCTTCCGGACTCATGTTAAGGAACCTTTTACATTGATACAAATCATGCTTATCTTCGCATAACGGGCATTTTGGTGTAAAACTAGCCACTGTTTGATAAGGTTTGCTCGGGATCCTTCTTTGATAAATGGGCTTGAATGTCGGTTTTGATGGTAATGAAGGTTTATGTTCTGATAATTCCTTGTCTTTTTTCGATAAGGGTTCCAGGGCAGTAAACTTGCTTTCTATGAAGTTCATGAGTTCTTCGAATGTCGCGAGTTCACGAGGCGCCTTGCGAGACTCTTTATAGGCCGAATATGTTTCCGTATCGAGCTTCTTGCAGATCAAATGCACTATAAGTGGGTCCCATGACGTTGTATCGACCCCAAGGTTGTGAATCGCATGAATGCATTCCATAGTTGTGTCGTACAAACGTTTCAATTCGAAGGAAGACTGTCGGTGCACAGAAGGTTGTGATAGAAATATTTCAATCTGATTTGTAAACAGAGCTTGAGTGTTATTATAGCGATGCATCAGGAGGTCTCGGGCCGTCTCATAGTTGTCAGATGATATATTGAGATGTTGGATGAGACGCTCGGCTTCCCCTCGTAACTTTCCTTTTAGGTATTGCATCTTCTGTGCATTGCTGAGGCTGTTATTGTTGTGTATAGTCTCATTGAAAAGGTCAATAAAAGTAGGCCACTGACTATACCTTCCCGTAAACAAAGGAATGTCCACCCTGGGGGTCGATTGCTGGAGATGCGTTGTCGAACTCAATTTCTTGTTTAACTGTCGCTTCATCTTATTGTACATAGATTCATACACCATGAACTCATCTTCATAGTCTTGATAGCTGCCTTGTAGTATGTTGTCAATGCGCATATGCATTTCGTCTATGGTGCGCCAACGATGTTGTAAATCCTTCAGGAGATCTTCTATTTCCCATTTTTCTTCGATGTCCGGAATGTCAGGACGCTTTATCGCACGAGATAAAGCTCTAAAATATGTCCGTTGCTGCGAAAGCAGTTCATCCACTTGTCCTTCCGGGTTCGTACCTCGGTCTTCATTTGTCTCCGTTTTGGTTGAACCGGGAATAGTGAAATGAGATTTTGTCACAAAGGGAGGATATTCTGCGATAATCCTGCGGTGTGTCTCGTAGAATTCCTTCATTTGTTGATAAATATTCTTGACAAAGTACTCTGAGTTGTCTTGATATGCTTCTAATTGAGTATTATTTTGGTCAAACTCACCCCATAATTGGTCTAGGGCAGTCACACGTTTGTCAATGTATTCCTTGGTCTTCCTGCTGGCGGTGTCCTTTCCAAAGTTAGTACCAATTCTTTGGATCTCCAAAATCAGTTCGTTCTGCCGCTTAAGAAGAGCTTCCATGTCGATAATGATAGTTGGTCAGGATATTGATGATAAGCAGACGCTGATATTCTCGTAGTTTGGTATTACTACCAAGCTGGTGTGTAGAGTCTGCAACCCCTATGCGGTATGTGCGTCCTCGTCTCAATTTGACTGGTGAGACCCGCTTCTGGGAGGCCAGTCAAACCGATTCGCTACCACAGTCCGGGTAAACAGAACACTACACTCTTAGGTTGTCACTAACGATTATGATATGATAAACTTGCTCGAGAATGTCACTGTCACTGACGATATACTTCTTCGAAGAATGTCACTGATCACGTCTCTCCAAATGTCCAAATGATGTCAAATGTCGTGGTTCAGTGTCGCTCGAAGGACCATATAATGTAGCGTGAACTACACTAGTTGATAAGGTGATAGATGATAAACTGATAACTGATAGATAATGTCGTATGTCGTGATATAGGGGAAAGGGCAGAGTTTAATGAAAACGACCGTTTCCGCCGAGTGGCTTGTTTGCACTAATTTATTAAAATATTAAATGATTACGTGTCACAATTGACTGACAATGATTGTCGAAATATGATACGATGACTCGTACAATTAGGTAGGTAGGTTTGTTTGTGGGGTGGGCATTTTATTATCAGAGATGTAGGTTTGTTAGTGAAGTAGGTAATTAGAGTATGACGAAGAGAGTGAATTCACACTTGCGGGGTGTGTCAATGACATTATAATTTAGCATAAAATAGATAAAGATCTGGCACATTTACACACGCTCATCTGACCTAAACTGCCGCACATAGTACAAGCTCTGCTTAGTTTTGGGCCACATGACCGTGTGTGGAAATGTCCCAGGTATTAATTTAGGTCACTTCTTCTTTCGACTTCAGACTGGCTCGGTGGAACAGTGGTTAGTGACCCAGGTTTACTACCTACGGTTCCAAGAGTCGTGGGTTCGATTCCCACTCGGGACAAATATTTGTGTGACGAACATCGGTATTTGTTCCGTGTCTGGGTGTATTATTAAATATATTTAAGTATATTTGTGTATCCACTGTTGATTCTGATACCTGTAACACAAGTGCTTAAGCTACTTACCACAGGATCAGATCAATGTATGTGATGTTGTGAAATATTTATTTATTTAATTTATTATTATTATTTATCATCATATCTCCAGTATCCGAAGCCGATAGACCCATACGAGCCGAAAAAGTACGACGCTCCGAAAGACTACACCAAGGCGGAAGAGGACTACATCCCGCAAACCAACGAGGAGTACAACAGCGAGGCGGAGAAGTACGCGCTCGAGCGGAAGGCGCACTCGCAGTACGAGAAGGTAAAATAAAATAAAATCAAAAACTTTTTTTGAAAAAAAAAAATTTTTTTTGCAAAAAAAATTTTTAAAATTCCCACCTGTCACCTAATTCCCACATGACTCTTAGTCTCATCTGACCCCAATTCCTATCACCCACGGTTACCATCTGACCCATATTCCCAACAGACTTATGTTTCCCATCTGACCCATATTCCCAACAGACCCATGTTTCCCATCTGACCCAAGCATTCTAAATGGTTCATGATCCCCATCTAACCCCTACTTAGACGCCGCTCCATAGATACCGTCTGATCCATATTCTATATCCCATCTGACCATGCGTTCTGGTCCGTGAATCCTATTAGACACTAAGCCCAGTCGACGCGCCCAAAGACTACACCAAGGCGGAAGAGGACTACATCCCGCAGACCAACGAGGAGTACAACAGCGAGGCGGAGAAGTACGCGCTCGAGCGGAAGGCGCACTCGCAGTACGAGAAGGTAAAATAAAATAAAATCAAAAACTTTTTTTTGGAAAAAAATTTTTTTTTTGCAAAAAAAAATATTGAAAAATTCCCAACTGTCACCTAATTCCCACATGACTCTTAGTCTCATCTGACCCCAATTCCTATCTCACCCACGGCTACCATCTGACCCATATTCCCAACAGACCCATGTTTCCCATCTGACCCATATTTATAATAGACACCTGATTCCCATCTGACCCAAGCATTCTAAATGGTTCATGATTCCCATCTAACCCCTACATAGACGCCGCTCCATATATACCGTCTGATCCATATTCTATATCCCATCTGACCATGCGTTCTGGTCCGTGAATCCTATTAGACACTAAGCCAAGTCGACGCGCCCAAAGACTACACCAAGTCGGAAGAGGACTACATCCCGCAGACCAACGAGGAGTACAAGGTTTTTGCAATAAAATGTTGAAAAAATCCCATCTGTCCCATCAAATGCCCAACTGACTCCTGATTCCCATCTGACTCTTATTCCCAAATGATATTCCCATCTGACCCCTATACCCATGCAGTTACGGTTACCATCTGACCCATATTCCCAACTGAGCACTTATTTCCATCTGACCCATACTAAGTCGCCGCTCCATAATTACCAGGTCCATGAATCCTATTAGACCTATCCAATATTGCCACCTGGACCATGATTCCCACCTGCCACTACACCATCTGCAACAGACTCATAATTCCTAACGGACACATGATTCGCAACTTAAATAGGTAAGCCTTATAAGACTGCTTCGTTGGTCTATTGGTAGCAAGCGCTGCGTTAGGACCGAGAGGTCCCCGGTTCGAATCCGGGGTCGGGCAAAATTTGTGTGAGTTTTTCTGTAATGAAATTACTCAGCCCGGAGTTAGGAAGTTGGCGGTTGAACGCCCGTGCCTCGGAAAGCACGTTAAGCCGGTGGTCCTGCGCCCGATCTCTCATCGGTCATGTCGGATTGCCGTCTTACCGAATTATGAGAGTAAGGGAATAGAGAGTGCACTTGTGTTTGCGCGCACACTTGTGCACTATAATATGTCCTGCGCACTTGGCTGATCTCAATTGAGATCGGCCGCCATGGCTGAAATCGGTCGGACGCCTTATTTTTATTTTTTAGTTAAGCCTTTCTCATAACGCCTCTCCCATTCAACCCACAATTCCCATAGTATTTTATCAAATCCAAGTTTCATGTTAGTCCCATTATCCCCAGGTTGACACGTACCCCAAATCGGTGCCTATGGACAGTTACCCCAAGATGGATTTGTACCCCACCTTCGGAGACAAAGCGTACCCCAACAGAGCGGACAATTGGTAAGAAAAAAAAAGATTTAAAATTTTAAAAACTCCCGTGGCTAACGGGTAAAAGGTGATGGAAAAATTCGCATTGATGACTAATACCTGGATAGCTCAGAGGTTAGAGCAACCGACGCGATATCGGGAGGTCCGGTGGTTCAAGTCCCCGTTCAGGCGGGGTCATGAAACCGAATTTTTTTCAAATTTTATACTTACATTAAGCTTTAATAGCATTAAAAACAACAAATAAAAAAAAAAGATTTTAACAAACATATTGGTTCAACGTTTACTAACATCACTACTTGTCTAAAAATATGAAAGGAGAAACTGACTGTCTGACTGACATATCAACGCACAGCCTAAACGGCTAAACGTTAGCACTTGAAATTTGCAAGGGACGTAGCTTAGGTACCGTAGAGGTGCACTAAGAAAGGATTTCCTTAAATTCCCACGGGTACGAGAATTAGCGGGAAAATCTTTTTGTATGAAAAATCTAAACCGCTTGAGTTAGACGCTTGATATTTGGCATGCAGGTACATTAGTAAATTAGTAATGCTTATTTGCAACAGAATATTGTAAAATTCCCACGGGAACGGGAGTTATTAAAACGACAATTGTTTGGCACAGAGAAAATATTTTATTTTTTAAACTACAGAGTATAGAAATGACAACAATAGGTTTTGCACATACATCATACTAGATGTCGCTAGTATTTATAAATATGTATATGTATATTTATTTTGATATAAATATTTAACACACTCCCTTATCAAAATAATTGACATATTATTATAGATAAAAGAAAAACAAATAATTAGAAATACAGAAGAGTAACACAAGTTTTAATTTATAAGGTCAACTCCTAACTGTTTTACAAATTGGTAATGTTTTTGAGAACATAAACTTTTTGTTAATATATCTGCAGGCATATCATTTGTATTTAAGTATTTTATTATTATATTATTATTTTCAACAGCTTCTCTTACAAAATGGAATCGAACATCGATATGCTTGCTCCTCTTATGGAAAACACTATGTTTAGTTAACAACTGTGCACTCTGATTGTCATTATATAACAGTATAGGTGACTCATCTCTGCATTTCATCTCTAACAATAGGTTTCTCAAATAAATAGCCTCTTTACTTGCCTCACACATAGACATATATTCGGCCTCTGTACTAGATAAGGCCGTTGTTATTTGTTTTTTACATTCAAATGAGATAACACTGCCTGACATTTTAAACATATATCCTGTATATGACTTACGGTCTACACAATCAGATGCCCAATCAGCATCAGCATAGCCTATTACATCTAAATCATCTTTGACATATTTTAATCCAAAATGTTTAGTTTTCTGTAAATACTTTAAAATGCGCTTTACATGTTTCCAGTGTGATTCATCATAATTATTATTGAATTTACTTAAGTAACAAACAGAATAGAATATATCTGGCCGTGTTAACATTGATAAATAAATCAAACTACCAATTAATTGCTGGTAAGGAAACTGAGTACAACAAGTCTCTCCCTTCTTAAGTTGTAAATTTACCTCCATTGGTGTACTGACAGGCTTACAATCTTTCATATGAAATTTATCCAACAAATGCTCAACAAATTGTTCCTGGTCTACAAAAATCACATCTTTTTGCCTTCTGACCCTCATACCTAAGCATTGTCTAATATCTCCCAAATCTTTCAATTTAAATTTAGATTTTAATTCAGTCTTAAGATATTCAGTCTCTTTCTTACAATTTGAGAAAACAAAAAAATCATCTACGAACAAAGCTATATAAATTCTAGTAGTATTAGTTTGTTTAAAAAATAGACAAGGCTCATATACTGACTTCTTATATCCTAAAGATAGCAAACAATCATCTACACGCTTATACCATGCCCTGGCCGACTGTTTCAATCCATAGATTGCTTTATTAAGTTTTAACACTTTATTCTCCTTATTATTACAATCAAAATTCTCAGGTAAGCACATGTACACATCTTCATTTAAATGCCCATTTAAAAATGCAGTGGTTACATCAAGGTGAGTAATATCTAGATTATACTTAACACTTAAAGCAAACAATAATCTTATAGTCGAATGACGCACGACAGGAGAAAAAGTTTCTGTATAGTCAATACCGGCCTTCTGTGAAAAGCCTTTGGCAACTAACCGAGCACGATACCTTATATTGTCATCACTATCAACTTTTTTCTTGAACACCCACTTACACTTAACCACTGTAGCTTTCTTTGGTTTGTCCACTATTTCCCAAGCTTCATTTTCTTTAAATGATTGTAATTCCTCTTGCATAGCTATACACCATTCCTTTGATTCATGTCCATTGGTGGCCTCTTCATATGTCATAAACTGGTCTCCACATGGTTCCGAGTTTGTCTCAACACACACATTGCTGTAACCATACCTGTCAGGCTTTTTCCTTTCTCTTACTTCTTTACCTAATTGAACATTCTGCAAATTTCTTAGCTCCCTCTCTGGTATAATATCATGAAATTCATCAACTGAAGTATTAGAATCGGATTCTTCTGCTATATAGGTACTATCATTCCCATTCTTCACTGAACTAGATGATAGTTCAGAATCTGAGCCATGATCACTTAGCTGGTCAACTTTCTCGGGTGATGAGTTGCTGTTTTCTTGTATTTCAGCTTGCATCATTTGTGAATTGCACTGTTCAATAATAGTGACATCCCTGCATGTTGTAACCTTATTGGTTTTTGGGTTATATAGCCTGTATCCCTTCACATTTTCGCTATATCCAACAAGATAATGTTCCTCAGCTTTTTTATCCCATTTACATCTCTTTTCCTTAGGAATGTGGGCCATAACTGTGCTACCAAACACTCTTATATGACTGTTTGGTTTATGGCCAGTCCAAAGTTCATATGGAGTTTTTTGTTCAATACTGAAGATATTGTTCTATTTTTTAGATATACTGCTTCAGCCCAAAACTTCTTATGGAACTTTGCATCGTAGACTAAGCATCTGGCTCGTTCCACAATTGTGCGATTGAACCTTTCAGCAATCCCATATTGTTCAGGTGTATATGGGTGGGTTTTCTGGTGAATTATGCCACATTGTTTTTTCAAATGATTGCTAACTTCATTTGAACAAAATTCTGTGCCATTATCTGTTCTTAATATTTTTATACTACGATTCATCTGTTTTTCAACCATTGCTTTAAACTCTTTAAAAATATGTATAAACTTCACTTTTGTTTCGCAAAAAATAGACAAATGACACGCGTTTGTAATCGTCTACGAAAAGCAAAAAATACTTTGAAAGACCAATTGATTGATTCTCCATTGGTCCACACACATCTGCATGAATCTTCTCGAGGACATGCTCACTTCTGTGATTACTATGTGGGAATGGCAATCTAGTTTGCTTTCCTTCGCAGCATACTGTACAATTTAACTTACTGATTTCAGATTTTTTTTCAAACTCTAAACCTTCAACAGCACCGTTTCTCATGTCATTCATGTCTTTGCTATTAATATGGCCAAGTCTTCTATGCCATATCATATCTGAAGTTGTTGTTTCTGCAGCTGCGAACAAACATGCTGACCTTGTGTTCAACTTGTAGACCCCGTTAACTAACTTTGCTATGCCAATAAGTTCATTCTGGCAATTCCTTATGTAACAGCACTCATGTTTAAAGCTCACTTTGTTACCATGCTTTATCAGCTGACTAACGGATAGTAAGTTAGTGGTGACATTGGGAATACATAACACCTCCTTGACAACAACATCATATTCCTTGTTGTTTACAACAGTCGTAATCTCTGTATCGCCTACACACAACACTGGCATAGTTGTTTTGTTTGCAACTATAATCTCCTTTGTAGTGAGGTTATTTGACACATTCTTCATGTTTTCTTGGCTAATCATTATGTGACTACTCGCACCTGAGTCGATATACCATTCATGTTTATCAAATGAGCCATTTAAAAACACTGCACTGAAAGCATTTGCCCTTTTTCTTTAGTTTGCGAACATTGGTTTTTATAATGGCCTGTCTGTTTACATTTGTAACATTTGATGACTTTGACAGGTCCAGATGACGTTTCTCCAGTTCTGCCAACCTTATTCCCTTTATGACGCTGCCAACCTTTAGACAAAAATGCGCTTTCCGACTCATTGCTGCCAACATTATCACTCATGTCCAATAATTTCGTTTTTATGACGTCGGCGGAAATATCTATACCTGAGTGTTCGATCGCCATTATCATAGGAGAGAATTTTTCGGGTAAACCCGCCAACAATAATGATCCGATCCACTCTTCGTTTATGTCGAATCCCGTACCTCTTAATTTTTGCGCCGTATCGATGACCTGCGTAACGTATGCCGTCATTGACTCACTGCTTTCCAGGCGAATAGAAATCAAATTTCTCCAGCAGGCTTATCTTGCGTGTGAAACCGGAGTCGTCGAATAGTGATTTGAGTTTCTTCCAAACACCCAAAACAGTATTTTCGTTCTTTATATGTACATATAACGACGAGTCTATTGTCATGACTAACTTAGCTTTTGCCTTTTTATCGTCAACGCTGTCTGCTTCGCCATTACCGGCATCTTGCTTGTTGATATCGACACCTTCCAAAATTAAGAAATTTTCCGCCGCGAACGCCCACTCGTCGTAGTTTACACGACCCCTGAGTTTAGGAACGTTTACAATATAACTTCCAGCCATTTTACACCGTAAATACTATAGCTTTTATATTTAAAACGCGGGACTGGGCCCATAACCTATTAAAACGACAATTGTTTGGCACAGAGAGAATATTTTATTTTTTAAACTACAGAGTATAGAAATGACAACAATAGGTTTTGCACATACATCATACTAGATGTCGCTAGTATTTATAATACACATATTTTATTTTGATATAAATATTTAACAAAAAACATTTTCTATGTAAAATCCTGTAGTCCACGTGTACGAACTCGCGGGCACAGCTAGTATCATATATTTTTTTATTTTTTACTAGCGACCCGCCCTCGCTTCGCTTCGGGTATATCTCTATCTCTATATAATATATTTCAACCCCGTAAGGGATTTTACATACAGAAGTTATTTCCCAATAACTCCCGTTCCCATGGGAATTTTGTAATATCGCGTTGGAAGTAAGCTTTACGTGTATTGGGGTACCTGCATGCCAAATCTCAATCGTCTATCTATATCGCGGTTTAGATTTTTTCATACAATTTTTTTTTCCTATTACTGCCGTTCCCGTGGGAATTTTACAATACCCTGTTGCAACTAAGCTTTTAATTTATTAAGGTACCTGCATGTCAAATTTCAAGCGTCTAACTTATGCGGTTAGTATTTTTCATACAAAAGGATTTTCCCGTTATTTCCCGTTCCCGTGGGAATTTCGGGAAATCCTGTCCTACGTCATAACATCTACCTGCATGCTAAATTTCATCTCGATCCGTCCAGTGGCTGTGACGACTTCGTCCGCGTAGAGATGTTTAACGGCTAAAACATTACTTCTTTATAGCGCAGTCGGTTAAAAAGTAGCCTATAACCGTTTCTAGGCTCTGGACTATATCTGTACCAAATTTCGTTTAAATCGGTTCAGTACTTTATGCGTGAAAGCGTAACAGACAGACAGACAGACAGACAGAGTTACTTTCGCATTTATAATATTAGTAAGGATTTTAGGAAGACCAAGATTTACATTTTTACATAGGATAAAAATGTAACAATGGGGAATATGCACACATTTTTTTTATTATAGAAATTAATCTTTGATAACAAATAAATATGAATGTAATTTTTTTTTTTTCAATTTACTTTAACGACAAGTGAGATATAGCTGTTTTAAGTTCCCGGGTGGACAGAGAGATCCGATATGGAAGATGACGTCACAATTACATTACGGCCATACGCAATCCATATAAAATTCCGTTTTGTAAGAAAGAGATAGAAAATTAACTTTAATTCCTTATAAATCCTTTGTTTGTGAACCTTTTTTTCCTTCCTTTTTCATTTTTATTTCACATTTTAGTATATGTTTAAGCCTTTTTTCATAAGTTGTTGAAAAACTCAAGATTGCAGATTTATGCATATTCCCTATTAAGATATCACTTATAGGTCCTCACAAATAATTATGTACTTGTATAGATTAGTAAAGATTATATTAAAATACTAGCTGTGCCCGCGACTTGTTGAGGGCGGACCACCCTTATCACTCAGGAGTATGAAAAATAGACGTTGGCCTATTGTCAGACCTACTCAATATGCTCACAAAATTTCATGAGAATCGGTCAAGCCGTTTCGGAGGAGTATGGCAACGAAAACTGTGACACGAGAATTTTGTATATTAGATAGATTAATATAGATTTAAATATGATGATGATTGACTGACTCGGTGGAGCAGTGGTTAGTAACCTAGGTTTGCTACCTACGGTTCCAAGAGTCGTGGGTTCGATTCCCACCCGGGATAAATATTTATGTGACGAACATCGTTGTTTGTTCCGTGTCTGGGTGTGTTATAAAATATATCAAGTATTTGTGTATCCACTGTTGATTCTGATATCTGTAACACAAGTACTCAAGCAACTTACCACAGGATCAGATCAATGTATGTGATGTTGTGATTAAAAAAATAATAATGAAATAATAAGGTATGCGAGATTGAATATGTAGTAACATTATATTCCTTTAATTCAATAAGAACTCTGTATCCGAGTAATTCAATTTGCCCAACCAGTCTCAGAGTAGATTGAGAGTACTCTATTTACTTTATTATATAGGTTCCAGCCCTGATGGTTGAAGAAACAACTTGCAAATGTAGTCTTGCAGGGAATTGCTGTGTAGACTCTGTCCTTTCTTTTTGTTTATTGGAACGGGATTATAGTCCTGAATACGATGATGATATACGATTACCAGGTACCAAAACGGCTATCAAGACAGCGTAGAACACCTCCGCAACCAACAGCACAACCTACAACTACTCCAGCAGACGAGAGACACAAATCTATTCGACGAGAGCCACATCAAGCGAGAGCTCGAACCGGACGAGGAGAAGGCGTTCTACGAGCGGGGGAAGCATATGGGTGAGTGTTTTGGGCATTCTTGGACGGATAATGGGGATTATTGGGTGGATAATGGGGATTATTGGGTGGATAATGGGGATTATTGAGTGGATAATGGGTATTATCGGGTAAGTATTGGGGGTTATCGGAGGGGTAATGGGGGTTATAGCTACTCCAGCAGACCAGAGACAAATCTCTTCGACGAGGGTCACATCAAGCGAGAGCTCGAGCCGGACGAGGAGAAGGCGTTCTACGAGCGCGGGAAGCATATGGGTGAGTGTTTTGGGGATTATTGGACGGATAATGGGGATTATTGAGTGGATAATGGGGATTATCGGGTCAGTAATGGTGAATTTGGGACGGATAATGGGGATTATTGAGTGGTAATGGGGATTATCTGGTGCATAATAGGGATTATCGGATGAGTAATGGGGGTCATAGCTACTACAGCAGACCCGATACTCAAATCTCTTCGAAGAGAGCCACATCAAGCGAGAGCTGGAGCCGGACGAGGAGAAGGCGTTCTACGAGCGCGGGAAGCATATGGGTGAGTGGTTGGGGCATTATTGGACGGATGATGGGGATTATCGGATGGGTAATGGGGATTATCGGGTCGGTAATGGGGATTATTGAGAAGATAATTGGGATTGTCTGACGGATAATGGGGATTATCGGGTGCGTAATGAAGATTATCGTGTGGGCAATGTTGATTATCGGGTGGGTAATGGGGATTATCGGATGGATAATGGGGGCTATAGCTGCTCCAGCAGACGAAGTACGAGAGCCACATCAAGCGAGAGAGAAGGCGTTCTACGAGCGCGGGAAGCATACGGGCGAGTGGTTTGGTGGATTATCGGGCGGGAAATGGGGATTATTGAGTGGATAATAATGACGGTGATTATCGTTTGAGTAATTATAATAGGTTAAGTAATGCTGTGTACACCTGTAATTGGTGCATATACTAGACTAGTACAATAAGATATTATAATTTAATGTTTTGTATATGTTCTGTTGGTGTACCTTGTTTTAAATAAATAAATTATCCGACGAATTATTCAAACTATAGGAATGAATTTTGAAAATTATCATATAATCAGATGTAACGTGTATTTTATTGGTACCACACAATCGGATCGGTCGCCTGATGTAATAATGCTTTGTGCCAGACGGCGGGGCGTACGGTGCGGGGCGGCGACTCATGGAGCAGCTCTCGCATCAGGTCAAGCAGGAGCCCGATGCTACCGGTGAGTAATGAAAGAAAGAAAGAAAGAAAGAATGAAAGAAAAACGTTTATTGACCACATAACATACACAAATAGATATACAACAGATTATATGAAAACAAAACACAAAACTTAAGCAAAAACAAACATATATGACAGACAAAAGAAGTACAAAGAATTAACACACACAAAGAAAGAAAGAAAAACATTTATTTATCCCATACAATAACATGATTTAACGAACAAACACTTACCGTTAAAGTGATCAACAGATTCTGCCTCAGCATGTGCTACAGCGATGATATTCTGGCAGAACCTTAAGTGCTATAACATATATCTATACTACATACACACATACATACAATCACGCCTTTTTCCCAGAGGGGTAGGCAGAGATCACTTTCAGCGATCCACTTTTCACCTCTGTGGGGAACGCGGCGTGACGGGTTGTGGACCACGTCGCCGCCATACTGCCTTGTGCATTGTTTTAACAAGGTCATTGCGTTCCCACGAGTAGCAAGGATATACAGGGTGTCCCAAAAAGTAGTGTCAAGCGGAAGTCCTGAGATAGAACACCCCGTGGGGCATCCGAATTTTTGAGAACAACTGACCTAACCGACTAAAAATATTGTAGAGAAAAAAGTATTTGACTTTTTTGAGTAATTCTTTTTGCGAATCAATTTTCATGAGTTTTTCTTTAATGCCTAAAATATTTGTCTCCATAACATATATGGAAAATATCAAAATTATGATACAAACTGAAAAGTTACGTTCTGTAAATAATGTCTTACAATTTCAACGTTAAATTTAAAATATTAGGAGGTAGTTGCATGGCTCCTAAGTAACTTTAAAAACTGAGCTAGACCCTCAGCTTTCACAATCATTAATAAAAACTGCTACTTAATGGGCTACTTTAGCTAAAATCGGACTTCAAAGACAGAGAGGTGGAAAAATCATAAAATTTGCCATTTGAATACGAAGTATTATTTGGACATTTTATTATTCAGCAAAAGTAGCCCATTAAGCACCAGTTTTTATTAATGATTATGAAAGCTGAGAGTCTAGCGCAGTTTTTAAAGTTATTTAGGAGCCATGCAACTACCTCCTTATATTTTTAATTTAACGTTGAAAATGTCTTACATTATTTACAGAACGTATTTTTTCAGTTTGTACCATAATTTTGATATTTTCCATATAAGTTATGGAGACAAATATTTTAGGCTGAAATAAGTCTTTATGGATTTTCACGCGATATTAGGAGTAGCAAAATTCGCCACCACGATTGGTGTAACCCAGTCGAAACGTCGGGCAGTACGTAGCTATGTAATTTTGCTACTCCTAATATCGCGTGAAGACCCATAAAGACTTATTTCAGTGTAATGGAACGCGAAAGTTTAAAATCTTAAATATTTTAGGCATTAAAGAAAAACTCATGAAAATTTATTTGCAAAAAGAATTACTCAAAAAAGTCAAATACTTTATTCTCTACAATATTGTTAGGTCAGTTGTTCTCAAAATTTTAGAAAAATAATCATAACTCGAAAACTATAAAAAATCGCGGAACATACATGGGGGTGTTTCGGATGCCCCACGGGATGTTCTATCTCAGGACTTCCGCTTGACACTACTTTTTGGGACACCCTGTATGACGGGGGAAGGAAAAGGGGAGGAAGGATACTATCGCCTCGGATGATTTGGACTGAGTCGATAGTAGCTCGAGGAGCCGGGGTCGCTTACCCGTATACCGTTCACCAACCACCGAACAGATAGTTGTGACTGGTAACCCCTGACTTTCTCTTGATCTATACCATTTAGTCAAATTTAAATGTCTGTTTGTATTATCAAAATGATGACTTTCCACTGAATGGGTATGAAACTACGGTAAAAGAATATTTATTACTCACAAAGAGGGATTACAGAGGGCAAGCTATATCAGGTATAACGAAAACGTAATCAATAACATTTTTTCTGTCTGCCTGTCTGTCTGTCTTCTGTTTGTTTGTTTGTTCCCGCTGATCTCCGAAACCTGGACCAATTTCTTCACCAAAATATTTAACCGATTCCTTAGTTGACCAAAGAGTTAGTTGGATTACGTCCAAATTTGACCAGGGAATCGCAAAATACATATATCTGCAAATGTACTATTTGCATTATATTTACTACAGCGTCTAGACAGGGGAGTATAAAGAAAGAAAGAAAGAGAAAAATTCAACTGCCCGCCATCTACTATCAGTGATACACACTGGCAGCCGTAGACATTTCATTACAGAAATATAAACTACAGAAAGGGGGAGTATAACTTCCCAGATTGGTCTTTGACATGGGTAAAGAAAAGGTTTTCTTGATTGGGTGACGCGGCAAGCGAGTTGGAAAGGATAACTTTTTATACTACTTATACTAGGCCAACGAGATGACCTCACTCCCCTTGATGGTAAGCGGTAGTGAGATCCACATATGAGGTCGACAGGCACAATAGATCATATTGAGCCTGTCGCACTCACCCTGAAGGCCTGCTTAAATGCCGTTTCACGCCCCGCCTGAAGAGCCCGGGATCATAGGAGGGAGGGAACACATGAGTTGGAAACTTACCTTGAGACATGAGTTCACAACTTAAGGAGAAATTTTGATCTTCATTCAAAATTTTTCTACGTCACGTGTATGTCGTGTATCACATGTGACTCATAGAACCGCTTGAATGCCTCTCTATTGCCATTTCCGTTAATTTGATTCACTGATTCGCACAGCCGTTTTATTTATATTACACACCGCGCCCAAGCTAAATAAAAGCAATAAAATACTTTAAATACTCTAAAACAGCAGATTCGGTTGTACGTTACTAACTGATTTTATTTGAAGAGAGACCACAGATAACAGTAGAAATACAGATCACAATTTATTTAATGTTACCATACACAAATTATATTTTCTAACATGTATCTATATAAAAATCATTTTGTCCGTCAGTTGGTGATAACGTGATGCAGCCACAAGGTAGCCCCTACTACAGCAACGGACACAATGCCACAGGTGAGTGGGTTCGATTCTAGGTTATCACTACATAGTATAAAGTAATGTCGCTTCCCGCGTCTGTCTGTCCCTATTATTTTTTTTTTTTATATAGACTCACCAAGAAAAAAAAAATTTTAAGTTTATATTATATATTACATACTAATTAAAAGATATGTCTAAAACCTATTATGCTTACATTTTTTTGTCCTTTAGTTTGTCCCTTCTAACCTTGTCCCCTTTAGGGACACTAAGACTCTTGTCTAACAATAGTCAATCTATTTGAAAACTGAAACTGTCCGGGATATTTACCATGTTGTTTTGTTTTAATGAGCTCCCGATATTTCGGCACTGTTGCAAGCGCCATGATCACGGGTGAACATGGCAGTTCAGTTTACTAATGTGTGTAACCATGACAGTTTTAAAATAGTCAATCTTCCCAATATTTCCCTTGTGTTTGATTTATTTATTTCTTTATCTTAGAGGGGACTAATGGGAATAACCCGTTAAAACTACACAATGAATATTGATGCGGTTTTTTTTAAAAGGTGTATTGATTTAAGATAAAGGCTTTTATGTATTATACAGGTTATTCCAAAAAATAGAGTCAAGTGGAAGTCTTGGGATAGAACACCCTGTGGGGCATCCGAAACGACGAAAGTATTTTTCCCAATAACTTTCGTTCCCGTGGGAATTTTGCATTTTGCTTTAGATTCATTAGGGTACCTGCATGCCAAATTTCAATTATCTATCTTACGCGGTTTAAATTTTTAATACAAAAGTTTTTTTTCTGCTTACACCCGGTCCCGTGGGAATTTTGGGAATTCCTTTCTTAGTGCACCTCTATGTTCCTTCAAAATTTCAAGTGCCTACGTTTAAACGTTTAGGCTATGCGTTGATATGTCAGTCAGTTTCTCCTTTTATATAATGACTAGCTGTGCCAGCGACTTCGTTCGCGTTTCCCCCGTTTTTTACACATTTTCCATTGTATCTTTGTTCCTATTGGTCGCAGCGTGATGTAATATAGCCTAAAGCCTTCCTCGATAAATGGTCTATACAACGCAAAAAGATTTTTTCAAATCGAACCAGTAGTTCCTGAGATTAGCGCGTTCAAACAAACAAACAAACAAACTCTTCAGCTTTATAATATTAGTATAGATATGTATGTCTGTGTGTGTAGGCGAGTACTACGGCGCGGCGCGGCCGGGCGCGGAGCTGCTGATCGCGAAGCAGAACGCGCTCGCCGCGCACACGCAGCTCTGTGAGTCACATGTGATACACGAATACATTTTTTTTTCTTTATAACTTTTTTTAAATGAAATGAAATAGTTTATTAAATCAATTCAAAAATACAGTTTGTATACAACTAAAGCGAGTTTATACAAAAAAGAGGGTACATTTACAAAACTTATGCTATAAATATTACTAAAGTACCTTTCGCGTTCCCTCAGACGATGTCACTAGAGGCACAGATAACATTAAAGGTAAAGAGCTACGTCACAGCGAGCAGCGCTGCGTAAGCGACAGAGGAAAGTGGGCTCTGTTGTGTTGACATATGAGAGACAGTGCTTGTGCGCGTTTGAGGGAATGCGTCAAGGTATCGTGCCACCACTAAGAGTGTGGACTAAAATTATGGACAAATTTTAATTGTTATTTTTTTTTTATAGAACGTTTTAAGTTACGATTGTATACGATATACTAGTACTTAAACTAGGCCGAGCCTGTGCTATAAGTACTAGGTTACTTCCTTGAGATTAAGTTATAAAATGTTGAATATTGTGTCGCGATACGTAAGTTAGAAGACAGTTTTTATTCTATAAAACATATCACTATACGACTATATTTTGCGTATTACTATAATTCTTTAGCTGCTTTTTTATATTTAAACATTATTAAAAATATACTAGAGAAGTGATATAGTGTCTAGTAGGAATAAATAAATAAAATTATAATAAGGTTTAGTAAAGAATAAATATTTATAAATAAATATATAAAATAAGTATATGTATGTGTTTATTGTGCCAATATGTATGTGTATAAAATTAAAACAAAAATTTATGGTTAATTCAGGACGTTTTTGTATTATTTATTATGTTTTGTTTTTGTTTGTTTGACAACGTCTTATAAATTGGTTTGCCGGGTGACACTTCAAGAGACTGCGTTACGCGATAGTGATGTTGCTATGAACTTTATTCTAGGCGCTTAGCAACTATTTCGAGTAGAAAATTTGTGGTACCACATTTGGTCCGCTGTGAAGCATGACGTCAAAATATAATTAGACCTTGCTTGGTTATAAAGTGGAAATAATTGTTACTTATATGCTTCGGCAATTTTATCGTTGTCCCTCACTAGTGCAGTCAGTCTGACATGTGTCAAATCAGCCAACTTAGAGCGGCTCCGGTATAGTTTAAGATTTTGCCGGTATGCTTACCTACAATGAGGGTTTTCGCGTATAAGAACTTCACTAGATGGCAATACGTAGATATGAGGTGTAACTTACGTGATTGGTGAATATTGACATATATGTCATTGTCACGATAATCATAATAACCAATCATGTTGCAGTTGGATCTCATGCCTAGTATTGCCATCTAGGGAATTTCTCATAAGCGAACACCCTCATTGCAATAAAACTATTTAATTTGATTTGTTTTGAAAACTATGAAATGTCGCCGCCATTCTAATGACGTCATTGCGGTAGTAAACAAAAGTGTCAACTGTCAAATACACTGACAACTGTTGCTTACTGACGTAGTTACATGATGATGACTACAAAACAGTCATGGCGCCCACTGTTCGCCGCGTTTTTTATTTAAAACTAGTGGTCCCGGCGAATTTCATACCGCCAATACTGATTTTTTTTTCTATATTTTCTCATTGAAACCTTCCCTAGACTACGAAGAACATTTTAAAACCAAAATTACCTAAATCGGTCCAGGCGTTCTCGAGTTTTAGTCAGACTAACGAACAGCAATTCATTTTTTTTATGAGAAGATTTCGCGCGAAATACTCGCGAAATGTAGTAAAAGTAGATAACGCCGGGATGTTTTTTTTAGACTTATATTAGGACTATTAAATTGGCGTTATCCTACATTGAAGTTATCCTACATTGTCAATTGTTATTAGTAAGCAATCTCTTTGTGATGAGTCTGTGGTGTTTGAAAGAAAGAAATTATTTATTTATTTATTTTTGTTTCAGGGCAGAACACTATGAAGCGGCCGTTCTTCTACAGCGAACAACATTACAACAGCCCGCCGTTACTACATAGATATGAGGTTAGTGTAATCAGTCTTGTTTATATTATAAATACTAAAGTAACTGTCTGTTTGTCTATCTGTCTGTCACTATTAAACTATGGAACAGATTTAAATAGAATCTGAATTTAAAAAGGACATCATTATCTTTTTGACCGTGTGTATGTCATGAGTGAATGAATGAATGAATGAATGAGTGTGGAGTAATGTTTACGTGGAAAGCGAATTCAGACGGGCGAAATATAGTATGTGTATTAAAAATATATATTACAACAGTAATAAGTACAGACATAACAAATAAATATCACACACAACACACATACATTCATATAATTTCGACCTTAATAATGAAACCTAAGAAAAAAAAAGAATGAAAAGCATTTAATAATAAACACTTGTGTTACATTAAATACCTTTGTTTCATTATTATTTAATTGTTTTGTTCTTTTTCTCAGGATATTTCAAGAATCCTCCAGTGACGAGAGACATTCCAAAGGTGAAAATATAAAATTATATATATTATATTATATTTAGATATAAAAAAAGAAATATCTTCTAAATGACGATAATCTCTCAGCGGTTAATGTTATCACTATTTTTATTAAAAAATAATATATTTTGTTGGGTAAATGAAAACGTGTTTAAACTCTGAACGAAAAGAACTAAAAAAAAAATTTTTTATTTAAAATTTTGTTAATATTTTGTTTTTTTTTTTAATATATTATTATATTTTGTACGTTGTCAATGTTAAGAGTACAATCATTAATGTTAAATAAATTTTCACTAAATACTATTTATTTTTAAAAAAATACCTTTTTGAATAGATTTATAATTTAAACTTTTGTTTTGTTTACTAGTGTAAAATGGGTGGAAGTTTCAAGTTTTTTTTTTGTTTGTTGGGAAAAACAATTTCAATTAAAAATTTCAAGTACAAAAGTTTCTGATACACACATAAGCTATTTCAGTGATATGGGCGACAGAGAAAATATAAGAAGTGTGTAGGATTATATTGATAGCAGGCTATCTCACTCACACTTTACCATGCGTCCTATTATCTGTCCCATTCGTCAGACCTTCTAAATTTTTTTTTTACAAAACATATTTTTTGTAAAAAAAAAATCTATAAATATTTTTTTTTGTAAAAAAAATTTTTACTTTTGTTTTGATTTTTTTTTGTCCGTATATTTGTTCAGGGTTTAAACATTAGTGATGTCACCACGATGCTATGTCGTACTTTTTTACATTAACATTTTTAAAATCCTCACACAAATATTTTATGTGCAATTGTACAGCCGGCCTATATTATAAAAATCATTCTTTCTACTTATTTTTTTATTTGTTCGTTAATTTTTTTTAGCTGTCTAAACTAATCTTCGTTTTTTTACTCATTCGATTATGTTTTATTCTTATTTTGATAATGCGATTTTGTTTTGCTATACTCACCACAGGCACTTTCTGTGAATCACATATGACTCGCGTGGTTATGGCATGAATCATATGTGACTCATGTGCTGTGGATGTAGTAAACGTACTTTTTGACGACAAGATCGCATTCGATTTCGGTCTAACTACAATTTAGTTGCGTTTAAAGCAATTTCGGTAACAGTACAGAATCTAGTCGACGGCTAACTAAAGTATTGAAAATATTTTTGTCATATAACTGTGAAATGTATAGTTTTTTAATAAAACATACAAAATGTTTAGGCTGTGTATATATATGGCAAAGTGTGAGCGGCTGAATTTGTTTCTTTATGAATTCCCAGTTGTCACTGGGACAGATGGGAACAACTGTAATATTCTTAGTGAACATGTCATTATTATTTGTGTTTCCCATCGGTCCACACGAAAAATGCTACCGGTATGGTCGGTTAGGAATAGTTGTATGAATCGAGTAATCTATTGTAGAGATGTCAATAGAAATGTGCTATTTACTGCAGAACTAGTAAAACATGTCACCTCTTTTTAGTTCCAACTGCCACCTGGAGTCTTTTTTAAGGTGACCGATGGGAAAATAGCATTTTTGGGTGTGATTTAAAATTAAATATTTGTAAAAACCATTTGAATTAGCGGCTTAGTAAGTTTAAAGTTTTGTTTAAACAATAACTGACGTTGAATACTGAAAGCGTAATCAAATATTTGACTTATACTAAGACAAATTACCGTTTAAAAGGCATTAGTAATATTTCCATCGTAATTTGAACCTTAACTTATTGGCTTAAGGACAAAAATCACCAAAAAATTTGGAACATACTCTGGCATGTAAGGAGTAAAGTAGATTCTGATTCCCTTTAACAATATTGCCATAGTAATTTGAACCTTAACATGATGGCTTAAGGCCCGATATCACTGAAAATTTAAACATACTATGTCACATAAGGGTATAAGAAGATTCAAGCCTTTTAAAATGTCTAAATAGTATTTTAGTCAAATATTTGTTTATCGATTCAGTATTTTTGTGTTAGACTTAAAGCAAAGGCCGGAGTATACCGTTGATAGTTATTGATTTTATTTTGTTCCAATCAGCAAATAATAGGGAAAATACATGAAAAAAATATAAGCTCAGCTATCAGTTTTTAAATAAACGTAACTTGATTTAAAATATACTTTTCGCGGTATTTAAGAAGAAAAAGGTCTTTTTTTCAAATCATTAGGTAATAATTTGTTTTGGATAAAAAAAATCCCTTTTTTTACTCAACCTATACTGTTTCACTCCTAATCCAGTCCGCAGGTATTTTTGCTCTGCAAAAGGTGGAGTAGAAAATGTTTTGGCGTTATATTGCTTACGTATGGCAGTTTAATAGAAATCCAAGTTTTCGACCTCGGGGGGCGCATGCGCGAGCCGCCATCTTGAATTAAAGGTGCCGAAATTCGTTTTTTTCTAAATAACGTCTAAACAGTTAACTGTATGACTAAAGTGTCTATAAGAGGTATAAAGAAGACAAAATTACTTAAGTTTTTTGTATACATGTTTATTTTGTAAGTCTTATAGGTAAAAACATAAAAGCAGTTGAAAAATAAAAAGTTACAAAAATCATCAATTCAATTAAAATTTTGGTTAAAAAATTTACTAATTATTTTTTAAACCTTTTTGATGGCCCAGGTAGGTGAATGGTCGACATCTTCATTAATCTCGCTAGAATTTTCAGTTTCAATGTCGCTGTTTCTAAAAAAATGGGTTTCCAGCAATGAAATTTCGTCGTCATCGTTGTCCTCGTTATCTATCCGAATCTCTACCGCATTTCCGCAGGACTGTCCACTACAGAACCCACTCTATTGTATGAGCATTGCAATCCAGCTTTTCTGCAACTACATGCTCTACTGCATCCTTTTTTACAGTGGCAAGAAATTACTTTTAAAAGCGTTGGGGGTGCAGCTTTCTCAGTTGTTGTAATTGGACTGAGCCCATTGGTGTTATATCTCCAGCCCCAGTCTTCTGGGTTTTTTTTTAATGCAATATCATTTTTGAACTTGGAGATTTAAATAATTTTTTCGTTTTATTTTTCCATCGCTTGTAAACTTTTACCTATAAGACTTACAGAATAAATATGTATGAAGGAAATGTAAGTAATTTTGTCTTCTTTATGCTTTTCATAGACACTTTAGTCATACAGTTAACTGTTTAGACGTTATTTAGAAAAAAACTAATTTCGGCACCTTTAATTCAAGATGGCGGCTCGCGCATGCGCCCCCCGAGGTCGAAAACTTGGATTTCTATTAAACTGCCATACGTAAGCAATATAACGCCAAAACATTTTCTACTCCACCTTTTGCAGACCAGAAGCTTTTATATGTCCCCACAGACTGTACTATACTGGGTAAAGGCCTCCCCCAATTCACTTCCAAGTATTCCAGCCAAAAATTTAAAACAAAATCTAAATTGGTTAAAATATGGAGGAGATTCCACCTTTCAAATGTAATATATCTATCCCTCCTGCTAAATTCAGACCTTCTATAGAGAAAATCAGCGTAACATTGTTTCAATGTTTTGTAAAACCGAAAAAAATTCAATTGCTCCACTGTTAACCGGGGATTTGAACACCCGTCCTTCCAGGAATCGCGCCCAGACGTGCGAACCATTACACCAAACAACAGCTTATTGAAGCCGTCGAATTTTTCCCGCATATTACCTGTTAGCCACAGGTGGCGCCATCACACATTGTTACGTTTCACAACGTAACATTGTTTCATTGTTGTGGATAAATATTTAATGAATCAAAACTAAAACAATATCTAATTCATGTTTTTTCCCTATTGTCTGATGATGAGTTAGCGATACTCGTTAGTATTCCACTTATATGGCAAACAAATCTAAATATAAAAGCCATTTACGTACGTTATGTACAAAATATTACATAGTAATATCTTGTAAAGTAGCAAAATGCTGGAATTACTATTAAAAATATAGTTGTTTGTTTGTTCGTGTATGTGAGTGGAAATGACGATTGTATGTGCTTATATTTATAAAGGACAGTATTTTGGAATGAGACCTAATATTATTCTGACTTAAAAAAATATAAGTTTTTAAAATACTGATTTAAAAATAACGACAAAATTCAGTCGTATTTCAAAGTCAGATGTTAAATAAAAGTGTCATTTCAAAATACACATTAAAAAATACATATATTTATGTTACTGATAAATGAAAGGTATATATTTGTTTTTTTTCTGTTTTTTTATTATTTTCTCGTATGTTTAAGACTAACCGTCGATGAATAGTGAAGATATAGTTACCATATAATGTAATATTGCCATTTATATTTGCCGTGAAGTTAGGCTGTGTGTGAGTTGGGGGTTCCAAGTGTTAAAGCTATGATTAAAAAAATATATAATTATGATCATTAATAAGCTGAAAAAGGTCCACTGCTGGACATAGACCACTCTCTATGGTCTCCGTAGCTATGGAAATTATGTCAAATGCATCCAACTGTTTTATTTTGCTACTATAATGTTGATGGCAAAATATATTACCTCAACATTATGGTAATCGTTGGCCAGGAGCCAATTCTACGTATTTTTTTTTCAATCGTTTTTTTTTGCTATTTTGAGTTGTAATAAAAAATTTTAATTTGGTAAAATATATTATACATAAATACTAAATACATAGAGATCGTGTGTTGAGTCTCCTTTCAGTTCAGTTCTTTTCAGGCGACAATAAAAGACATTTTTGTTCTTATTACGCAAAAGATTTTTTTTTTCAATTTTCATAATTTTCATAATCAATTTCTCTTGATAAGTCTTAAATAGAATGTCAAATTCATAGCTTTGAGATTTGGAACGGTTGAATGCTGAAGATTCATATGTACCGACCAGGAATTAAAAACAGCAAATACGAGAAAATGCCGTTTACAAAAAGAACATACAGATATTTTGCGACTTGCAATCAGATGGTTTATTCAAAAAGTTTTTTTATATTATGCAATAAGACTTAACGCATAAGTAGGTACAGTTCCTGTATTAACATGTTAAGTACTAATGTATAATTATTAATTATATATTATTGCGAAAATGTAAAATCACTTTATTTTTATTTAAAAAATGTCTGTATTCTTATAGTATAGGTTGCAATGAGTTAATTCCTGGTCCTAGGTATTGAGCATTCAAGAATAATGTAAAAAAAAAAGATTCTATATTGGGAAGTGATATTCAATCGAATTTATGTGGCAATCGTAATAAATTGAAATGTGTTAGATGTTAAGGATCATTTTCGCGTAACAATCGGTGATGTCACAAGATTTAGTCTCGTTGGAAAAAACGTCTTGCCAAAGTTTTTTTTTTGTGTACTTTTTTTTTGTAAATTTGTTTTCGAGACAAAAATAGTTGTTTACGGTTAGGCGAGGAATCATCAAAGTCATTTAGGTTATTGATTGTGTAATGTGTTTTTTTTTTTCGTTTTCTTCCCCGTGTCGATGGAATGCCATTTTCAGATGTTTTTGCCAAATTAAATATATTTAGAACGGAGTGCAGTCAGTTTTTTGATGTTGCCTTATAGTGGTGTGGTTACATAGGATTTTATAAATAAAATTCTTTAAATATATTGGTTTTCTAAGTACTATAAGGTACACTTTTTTTTATTTATTCTAGCCAGGAATCTGCCAAATCGTGTTATGAAGGAGTAGTAATAAATCAAATCTAAAAATGTTACCAGAAATATATAAACTGGGTATTATAGACCCCCATTTAAGTAATTTCCTTTAAAGCATAATTAAGTTGGCAATAATTGTCTATTTTAGAAAATATTTTCGATTTTCATAAAATAATTGATAAAATCCCATCTCTCCACACCACTGTGCATGAATATATCAAAAAATATATGTATCTACAATAAAGATAAAGACTGATAAAAAAAAAGAAAATTACATAAAATTATTTAAAGAAAACTGCATTAGGAAAGACGTCGGGAAGAAAAAAGGTAAAAAAATTGTTAATGTTAACTATAATTACATAATGTTAAGAGATATTTTTAAAAAGTCAATGGGTTCTGGACTATAGGACTCTGGCGAAAAAAAAAAAACGGTAAGCGTAGTGTGTTCGGACCGTTTCACACTATTCTCGTATTATATTCGGTGCTGACCATATATTTTTCCGAATTTTGTGCATTTCTTAGATTTTTTTGTACGTCGTTTTTTTTTTCGTTGCTGTAGATTTTTAGAAGATTTTATTTTAGAAAATGCATATTTTTTTTATATTACCACGTATAATGATGATTAAGTTTTTTTTCTTTTGGATATTTATTGTTTTTTTTTTTGCTGTGAGGTTAGTTTTTGTTTCTTTTTTATACATTGTTGTCAATCAGAAGGAATATTTTTTGGTACACGTTATTGAAAGAATATGTGCATTTTTATTTTCAGAAAAAGCTTGAGTACAATAAATTTACGCACATTTAGAGAGAACGCTAGATTTTTTAAGAAAATATCCGTTTATTTTTCATTTCTTTACAATTTTTTTTAGATTTAAGAATTGAGGGTAGGCAGGAGGTTAGTGTTGATATGTAAATGAAAAAAAAAGAGTGCGTCGTTTTTGTTACAATCTATTTAGTGACGAGTCTCTTACATATTATTATTTTTTAAGACTTTTTTTTCCTTTTTCTTAGTTTATTTGATGAGAGTTTTCGAAGGTATGTTTTAAGATCATGATGGAAGATTATTACTAATGTTGGGGCAGGTTGTTCTGTTTTGAGTGATTTAAAGAAAAAAAAACTGTTCTATGGGGTCTGCTCACCGCATTCACATAAATTTCGGAAGTTACGATTGAAAAAGAAATAAAAATAGATATTGAAAGATAAATAATACTAAATTTAGACCAAAAAGATATTATCTACTTAATTTATATTTTTTTAAGATATATTTTTTTATCGTTCGACAATTTATTTTAATCGTAACTTTAGTATTTATTGTTATTAAGAATTGCAGTGAGTAGACTTTTTTTTTATTATTTGACTAGCTCGAAATGGGATGTCTGTATGTTTTTATTTTATTTGTAACTGCGCTCTTTATAGACCAAAGCTGTGAATTACTCGATGTAAAGATTGGTTAAGATTAAAAATAAAATATGCTTTTACACATTCAATAGTTTCATTTATATTTCCTTAAAGTAATATTTTTAATGTTCCTCATTTATGAAATAATCAAGGTATGGTAGATAGTGCCCCGTGTCTTGGGGTTTATTCCTCTTTCTCCCACCAATAGCTAAAGACAATAGGGTATACTATGCCAGACGACCTCATATACGAACCTCACGCTTACCATCAAGTCGAGTGAGGACAGACTGAAGCGCTACCATGAGTTTAAAAGTTACGGATTCGATATCGCCTACGTAAATATGTCTATGAAAACTTGTACAGTGTTACGCTGAGAACTTAAATCGGTCGTATGAAAAAAACAACTCGATAGGTTTTCAACATACGTAAGTTTTCGATAGCCAACTCATGGTACCGCTACTGGTGGTCTGCATAAAAAAAAAGCTTTTCAAAATGACATAACCCGTAGGTATATTTGTGTGCAAGGAACAACAACAGTGTTTATCTGGTGTCTGGATTTAAGTTTATTTTCTTTCTATATGATTTTAAATTGTCATGGTTGTCATGTTATGGTACAATTTTTACCTATAATTAAAATAATATTTTATACCGGAGCCGTTCTTAGAAGACTGATTTGACCCTTTTTATTTATATTTTGCATTTATCCTTGTTAAGAGGAACATATTTAGCGAATCATAAAGAACAACTTTTAAAAATAAGACGTTATTTCAAAATGTCAAATGCACCTAATTACTTATCTAATTATTTGTCTTTTATTACCTAAAATAATTGAATTATAAAAAGAAAACGTAAAATTTCCACTCTGTATTACGCTTTTACAAGGTTACGCCGTTTGACACGTTTTCATAGTGACGTAGTGGGTAATACTCACCAGATATTTTTTTTTAAAATAGGATGAAGGATTTAATAAGTATTGTATTTAAAAAAAAAATATATTTATAAATAAGGAACTTAAATTCAATCTTTTGGATGTGAATTAATGTTTTTAATAAAAATTTGTTATAATTAGACCTTGCTTGGTTATAAAGTGGAAATAACTGTTACTTATATACTTCGGCAATTTTACCGTTGTCCCTCACTAGTGCAGTCAGTCTGACATGTAGCAAATCGGCCAACTTAGAGCGGCTCTGGTATAGGCGTAACGGCACAAGCCCCCACTACAGAAGTTTGATGAGCTATAACTTTGTCATTTTTTCATTTTTTTTGAACATTCAACTGAAAAACCAAAAGGTACGTGTCCCATATTTTTGTATAAACTAACTTACGGACTAAATATAATGATTCTACGCGCGTAGAATTCCCTTCTCTGGAGCATCAGTAGTTGGGAATCATAAAAGTGTAGGTATGTACCTATTTATTAATTAAATATTCAACTGTACTTCATGATAAAGGAAGTCAAAGGGGAAATGCTCAAATAAAACAAAAAGAAATAATAAACAATTATAGACTTTATTTGTACAAAATTAAAGAAATAACATTATTTACAATATCACGATCTTATACACTTTACTTACCAATAATATGACTTTTACAGACAACTCAATATTCGTGCTTTATGTAATAAAAATATTTCATACACGAAGGTTACAAAGAAATTCATAATAGTCCTATTTTACCAAGGCGGCTTGTATTTTAATAGTCAGTAAATAATGGACTCTTGTGTTTTCTAAGCCAAAATGCATAAATAAAAAAAAGTACATATAATGTTTCCTAATTTTTATGGTAACAATTTTAGAATTAAAATGATTTTCTGGGCAGATAATCCGCTCTTTACAAGTTTTAAACAAAATAAGGGCGATATATGTATATCGTGGTGAACATACATACAAGAAATCTATAAATAAATGCCACTAATTTACATCTCAGGGGAAGGCAGAAATGTACGGGATGGGTCCCCACGAATAATAACAACCAAACGTGGGACATTGGAATGCTCTTTTCATAACCACCTTCGACGATATTTTAACTAAATGTTCTTCTCATTTCAAGTTTCTTTTTACTGACCTCATAGTTAACATTATAACGCTAAAAGTATATTTAGTCTTAGAGCGAGAATCCTCACAAAAGAAAATAAACTATTTTTTTTAGATATTTTTTACTTAACTTTGTTTTCCCATACGTAGATTTCGAGCCGCCATATTTTATTTTGCTAACTGTCATACGATGATGGCTTAGAGTAGCCTCATCATCACCGGACTTCTCTCACCCCTAAACTAGCCCTCATAATAACTAATGAAAGACATGAAAAGATACTTTCTAACGACATCATCATCATCAGCCCATATCCGTCCCCACCGCTGGGGCACGGGCCTACCCTAAACTAGGGCGATAAGGCCTTAGTCAACCACGCTGGCCAAGTGCGGGTCGGTCGACTACACAACCTTAGAATTTCTTCGTAGGTGTGCAGGTTTCCTCACGATGTTTTCCTTCACCGTTAAAGCGTCGAATGATGGTACATATGAAACGACATACGTGGTCGTTATTGTTTAGTGGGGACTTTCTGTCCGTTCCCCTTCCTTTAAAAGCTTTGAATATGTATCACAATTTGAAAAACGAGTTTATTAATTCATATTCCCATTTGTACCCACAAGTCTGAGTGTTCGTAGTAACAAATGGGAAATTTAGTGCCATTCGTCTCAAAATGCAAACATATTAAAAATGGGACTCGCATATACCTGAAAATTCTCATTTGAAATAAAGTTCACATTATTATGTGGACTTCACGACCGCTTACAATGAGGTGGAGTGAGGTTATCATGATCTTCAAAAATAATGAAAAAAAAAAACTTAATACTTATAACTAAAGCACTAATTTACAACATTTTCCAATTATACGATTTTAGACTTTCGCGTGCCTTATATTCAAAACTATATACTATGGTTTTACACGCGATAAAAAACGTATTTTCTTTTTTAACTGACTTACGATGACGGCTTGGAGTAGCCTCGTCATCATCACCGGACTTGCGGGGGGGCGGATGGCTTTCACCGCTATAAATAAATGGTGCAATCCAGCCGAAACTTCGGGCAGTAAATAGCTATGTATTTGCTACTCTTTTTATCGAGAGTAGACCCATAGTATACTCCGTGAATATTTAGTGGTTGTTTTCCCGGAGTAAAAAGATTCTACCTTAGACTAAAATAGATTTTGTGCAGTTTATTTATTGAAATCATTAAATATCGGTATTAAGCAAGGGATAACCGCTTTATTACTTAGGGCTTCTTTAGCTTTAATCATCTTTATCATCAATCTCATGCGGCAAGCAGTACCTGATTACGTTACTCTACTCTCTTACTCACGCTTTCGAGTAGGATTTTTTTAATTATTATTATTATGGAGATGTCAAATTAAAAGTACCCGTAATCGAGGTTAATGGATGTGGATGAAGCAAAAGTGGTGTGCCAGGACCGTAGCACATGGCAGGAGTGATCTCTGCCTACCGCTCTGGGGAAAAGGCGTGATTTTATAAAAACGATTAAAAAAATTATTTTTCACAAAATAACTAGCTTGATTAGATAGTACTACTAAAGGCAAATCGTTCTGCCACGGGAAAACAACCACTAACATTTCCCGGTGTACAATATCATTCAGTGCAACACTAATAGTTCGTTCATTCATTCGTTCAATGGTCGAGGTCGATCCGTTCGTCGTGCAGTTCCTTAACCAGGTCCGCTAGTTCGTCGGCTCCATAGCCCAGGAGTTGACGGAGGTCACAGACGAATTTGTAGACGAATCTGAGGACAAAAATTATATCATTTACAACTTAACTGTCCCCTACAATATAATCAATGTGTTAACATTGTTTATGAAGGTGCACTAACATTGTGCACGCGTGCACTAAAGTCATCACGTGTGAACTATGAGTGTGCACAAGAAATTGCACTTGTGCTCACTAAAGAGTGCACTTGTGCGCACTATAGAGTGCACTTGTGCGGACTAAAGAGTGCACTTGTGCGGACTAAAGAGTGCACTTGTGCGGACTAAAGAGTGCACTTGTGCGGACTAAAGAGTGCACTTGTGCGGACTAAATAGTGCACTTGTGCGCACTAAAAATGCACTTGAGCGCACTAAATAGTGCACTAAAATTGCACCTTTGCGCACTACTCCTCACCTCTTCCCGGCCACCTTGGCGATCATGTCCCCGTCGTAGTAGTAGCGCAGCGCGCGCGACAGCTTCTTGTAGTTCATTTCCGGTTTGTGTTTGCGCGCGTAGAGCCAAGCTATTTTTGCTTAGGCAGTGTTTTACAAGGTGCAGTTACATTGTGCACGCGTGCATTAAAGTCATCACGAGTAACCTATAAGTGTGCACATCAAAGATCACTTGTGTGCACTTGGGTGCACTAAAGAGTACACATGTGCTCCCTCAAGAGTGCACTTACATTTACCACTTTGTGCACTACCGTGCGCACTCACCTCTTCCCGGCCACCTTGGCGATCATGTCCCCGTCGTAGTAGTACCGCAGTGCGCGCGACAGCTTCTCGTAGTTTATTGCTGGTTTATGCTTGCGCCCGAGTCGAGCTATATGTTGCTTAGGCAGTGTTTTACAGGGTGCACTTCATTGTGCACGTGTGCACTAAAGTCGTCACGTGTGTCCTAAGAGAGTGCACACCATAGTGCACTAGTGCGCACTAAGGAGTGCACATGTGCGCACTAAAGAGTGCACTTGTGCGCACTAAGGAGTGCACTTGTGCGGACCACTGAGTGCACTTATATGCACTTGCTCACTACTTCTCACCTCTTCCCGGCCACCTTGGCGATCATGTCCCCGTCGTAGTAGTACCGCAGCGCGCGCGACAGCTTCTCGTAGTTCATTGCCGGCTTGTGTTTGCGCGCGCCCCACAGCCGGGCCACACGCTCCGGCTCTAGCAACTTGAATTCGCCTTCGGTGCCTGAAAAGGAATGGATAGTGTTTATTTTTTTTTATTTTTATTTTCAAATCACGTTCATCATCATCAGCCCATATAGGTACGTCCCCACTGCTGGGGCACGGGCTTACTCTAAGTAGGAACGATAAGGCCTTAGCCACAATAAGAAGTCACATTAGAAATATTAAATTTACATTTCAAATGTTGTATTGGGAAAAAGCCCAGGCAAACAACAATCCAAGTTAGGATATTACATACATACATAGATAGAATCAGAAAGAGATAGAAATCTTTATCCTAAAGGAGTTGGCAGAGATCACTGCCTGCCATCTGCTACGGTTAATTAAGAGATTATTTTAATATAATTTAATTTAATGTAATTTAAATATTATATGTGCACTTGCGCGCACTACAGTGCACACTTGAGCGCACTACAAAGTACACTTGTGCGCACTCCAGTGCACTTGCGCGCCATAGTGCGCGCTATGTTGTGCACTTTCGCGCACTAAAGTGAGCTCTTGTGCGCACTATGTTGTTTACTTTCGCACACTAAATGTGCACTTGTGCGCATTAAATGTGCACTTGTGCGCACTACAGTGTGCACTCCGTACTCACCGCACCACCGGATCACGTCGTAGTACTCGGCGCTGGTGAGCAGCTCCAGCAGGAACTGCCACAGCTGCACCTGACCGTTGTTCCCGCCCCTAGCCGGGGACTCTTCCTCGCATAGCCGGGGGGACGCCTAGAAGGAACATTTATTTATTTTTATTTATTTACTAGTTGACCCGACAGACTTCGTCCTGTCAAAAATATATGAAAAAAACGGGCTGTTTTTAGGGTTTTCCCGGCAATTATTCGATTTTTTCTTCGTCTTCGTGGCCGTAAGAACCATCCTTGGACTTCAACGAACATTTAAAAAAAAGAATTGGCCTAATTGGTTCAGGCGTTGTTGAGTTATGCGCTTACCAACACATTTTTTTAATATACACCGTGAAATTTTAGTGGTTGTTTTCCCGCAGTAAAATGATTCTATCTTAGTAGTACAAAAGATGTGTGCAGTTATTTTTTGTTAAAATCAATAAATGCCGGTTTTACGAAAGGTTTAACCGTAACTCGAAAGCACGTTCGAACCGCTTTATGACTTTAGGGTGTAGAGCTTCTTTAGCTTTAAGCATCGATTTCATGCGGCATGCAGTACCTGAATACGTCACATCTTCAAAAACAACGATAGCTTCTCTCGTTTTCGAGTTGGAAAATTATTATTCTGAAAAATCGAAAAAAAAAAAATTGTATGGTTAGATAGTATTACTAAAGGCAAATCGTTCTGCCACGGGAAAACAACCACTAACATTTCACGGTGTATAAACTGATACTCTTCTAATAAATGACAGTGTTTAATCGATATTCCAGTGTATCATTTCGCTCCCAACATGTTCTCTCAAAATATTGTTTTTGTTTTGCATTTTTAACAAAAGTTTTATCATTTATTAAAACAGTTTCTATAAATAGCTGACCTGTTTAGGTTTCTTCTTGATGGCCGACTGTGGCACCTCCAAGGGATCTTTGGTTGTTGTGTTTTCGTCTGTCTGTACGACCGCTGAAAAATACACATATAAATTGGTGAAAACTTTATAAATATTAGTCTAAATGCGGCATATTTTTTTCTTTAGCAAATACATAAGTTACTAGCTTTTCGCCCGGGACTTCGTCCGCGTGGAAACCCTATTCCCGCGGGAACTCCGGGATAAAAAGTAGCCTATGTGTTATTTTTGGTCTTCAGCTACCTGCATACCAAATTTCATCGTTATCGGTTCAGTAGTATTTGCTTGAAAGAGTAACAAACATCCATCCACACATACAAACTTTCACTTTTACAATATTAGTAGGATATACAATATGTAATATAAGTGTAATGGAACGCGAAAGTCTAAAAACTTTATTATTTTACTATTTGTATATTGAGTATCTATCCTACTAATGTTGTAGGTATGTATGTTTGCTATTCGTTGTTTTTTTTATAATAGGGTAACAAGATGATCTCACTCCACCTGATGGTAAGCGGTATTGAGATCCAAATATGAGGTCGACAGGCACAATAGATCATAGCCTGTCGCACTCACCCTGAAGGTCTGCTTAAATGCCGTTACACGCCCCGCCTGAAGAGCCCGGGATCATTGGAGGGAGGGAACACATGAGCTAGAAGGGCATTCCACGCCTTAATGACACGTGGCAGAAAAGAAAGACGTTACTAAACCTCTTAGTCCGAGCCACCAGCGCCTGCATTGTATGTGGATGGCAGCGCTCGTTCACACAATAACTACTGAACGCATTTTGATAAAACTTTACATTATAGCTTCGACATCAGAATAACTGATTGGTTACAATCCATTTTATCTTATCAAAATAAGCTACTAGCTGTTCCAGCGACTTCGTCCGCGTTTTTACACATTTTCCATTGTTTCCTTGCTCCAATTGGTCGCAGCGAGATGTTATAAGCCTAAAGCCTCGATAAGTGGTCTATGCAACACAAAAATATTTTTCAATTCTAACTAGTAGTTCCTACATAAGCGCGTTCAAACAAACAAACTCTTCAGCGTTGTAATATAAGTAATTATAGATAGTATATTATCCAAAACATAACGTGATTTTTTAGTAGTATATGTACAAAATCTTACCTATAAACTTGCATTTCCTCAACAATTCAAAATGCGTCCAAAATAAGTCCCCAGGGTCTGAAGGCACCTTTTCTCTGTAAAAAGAAATAAATAACATAAAGACTTTACTCCCAAAACATGGGTACATCATTGAATAAAATATTTATATGCAATTCTGTAATAACTTATGCATAATAAACTTATTTGTCAGGTCTCAGACAATCACTCTCTATTACTCTCTACCGCTCTCTATCGATCTCTATTGCTTCCTACGCATCTCTTTTTCTCCCTACACGTCTCGATTTCTCTATCACTCTCTACCGCTCTCTCACTAGAACTCCGTGTTGATGAGCGCGGCGAGCCGCACGCCGGTCGAATCCGACCCACTCTCTACCACTCTACCACTCTCTACCGCTCTCTCACTTGAACTCCGTGTTGGTGAGCGCGGCGAGCTGCGAGCCGGCCAGGTGCCAAGCGGGGAGCCGTACTCCGGTCACTCTCTATCACTCTCTACCGCTCTCTCACTAGAACTCCGTGTTGATGAGCGCGGCGAGCCGCACGCCGGTCGAATCCGACCCACTCTCTACCACTCTACCACTCTCTACCGCTCTCTGCCGCTCTCTCACTTGAACTCCGTGTTGGTGAGCGCGGCGAGCCGCACGCCGGTCGAAACCGACCCACTCTCTATCACTCTCTATCATTCTCTACCATTCTCTGCCGCTCTCTCACTTGAACTCCGTGTTGGTGAGCGCGGCGAGCCGCACGCCGGTCGAAACCGACCCACTCTCTATCACTCTCTATTACTCTCTATCACTCTCTACCGCTCTCTGCCGCTCTCTCACTTGAACTCCGTGTTGGTGAGCGCGGCGAGCCGCACGCCGGTCGAAACCGACCCACTCTCTATCACTCTCTATCATTCTCTACCATTCTCTGCCGCTCTCTCACTTGAACTCCGTGTTGGTGAGCGCGGCGAGCCGCACGCCGGTCGAAACCGACCCACTCTCTATCACTCTCTATCATTCTCTACCATTCTCTGCCGCTCTCTCACTTGAACTCCGTGTTGGTGAGCGCGGCGAGCCGCACGCCGGTCGAAACCGACCCACTCTCTATCACTCTCTATCATTCTCTACCATTCTCTGCCGCTCTCTCACTTGAACTCCGTGTTGGTGAGCGCGGCGAGCTGCGAGCCGGCCAGGTGCCAGGCGGAGAGCCGCACTCCGGTCAAATTGAACTGGCGGACCGCCCATTGGATCCAGAGTTTCACGTGTTGCACCGACCTGCGAAGGGAGTAAATCTTCTTATAAATAAAAATGAAATTCTTTTCGTTAGTCTGACTAAAACTCAAGAACGCCCGGACCGATTTAGGTAATTTTGGTTTTAAAATGTTCGTCGTAGTCCAGGGAAGGTTTACAGTATTGGCGGTATGAAATTCCGGGACCACTAGTAAATATATATAAATAAATATTACACAACATCACATACATTGTAAGGGGTGAGAGTAGGGTTCATTCATAGGGGAAATCGTTGGGCTTTGTTCCCGGGAAATCAAGCTCGAGAAAAGTCGAGAACTCGAGAAATCATTTTTGTATGTAGAAATTAACCCTTAACAACCCACAAGTGTCTCGCGGACACATTTTTGCGTTTAAGTTTTGATAAAAACTAAAGTATTTATTTTTATGAATCAGCCTTTTACCTATTTGATCTCCAATGTTTTAAGATTCTAAAAGTGCTTTTAAAATATTTTTAACATGTAAGATTTATTAGTTATTTTAAATATACAAAAATAGTACTTCATCAACCCACAAGTGTCCAATAGACACAATAACATTTTGTTTGAGAATGTGAACAAAGATTATTTTTATTTATATTAACGTATAATCTTATGATGTCGGGTGGGTCATAACGATTAATATTTTATACCCATAATAATCTGACACCACTTTTTTTGTCGTCTTTGTTTTCGTCTCGCATATCAGTGATTAGACACACAAGACACCACATAAAAGTCCTCTTATTCAGTATTATTCAGATAAATAGATAAAGGGCAACCTATAAGTCGTAAACTTCAACTTGAACATGTTTACAGTAACGATGAAAATACTTTTGTGCATACTAATTCGATATTGAAAAAATGTGACAGAACCAGCAACTGTAAACGGTTATGAACGAATTATAGTTATAATTCTTGGAGTGAGAGTGATGATTATGACTCATGAGTGTAGGTAGTAGAGTTCAGTATGAAACGAATAGATACCTAGCAAATTCAAAATATATTTTATATTAGATGTTATTATGTAACGTAGTGTAGGATTCCCGCAGGCCAGGTGGTGTGACGATCTGCGCAGGACGGCTGGTAGGAGCTGAATGCGAGTGGCCGAGGAGAGAGAGAAGTGGCGTGCATTTGGGGAGGCCTATGTCCAGCAGTGGACAGAAATGAGCTGATGATGTTTATGATGATGATGAGATGTTATTATATGACTGGAACACACGCAAAATAAAAAAAACTATTTTTGCGTGAAATTGCAACAGTATTGGTAACACCTCATACACGGAGACAAAGTAAGGAAAGTCCATCAAGTAAGCACTTAGCTGCCATGAACCATGTAGAAGCTGACCTACTCAATTATCTGAATCTGCTGTAAAAAGGATAAAGCGTTGTTAGTTTACTCTTCGATATTAACAGCGTCTCTATCAAGTGCTGTGATAAGTGCAATCATATAATGACTATTACAAATTTTGAAAAAATATACATCTTTAACTATACAAGTGCAAAAATACATTACTGAAGTTCATTCTAATATCTTTTTAATTTAAATAACTTGTTTTTCACTCATCACACCTTTGTATTTATCAAATGTGTCTGTTGGACACTACTGGTCAGTTACGTTACAAAAGCTTACTGGGTAGTTAAGGGTTAAATCGCCGTTTGCTGTGTTGCGTGGCGGCGTGGGCTAAAGCACAACGGCACCCTTTAAACTCTCTGCAAGCGCTCTGCGGCGTCATTTTTACACGTTCATTCGTGTTTCGACTCTAGCCAAGTATATTTCACTTAGTGAGTGTTTCACATATTATGCGATAAATTGAAATTTAAAAGTTTCATTGACACATCATGGCTATATTACTCATATTATTTTTTATCAATAATATAATCTGAATATGATCTTCAATTTTACTAGGTACGAGTACCTATCATGTTCTTTTCTATTATTTTTTAGTCAAACTTTATCACATAAAATAACTAATAGTCCAGTCATTATAGTAAGTTCACCTCGGAATTCGAAATACCCAGCTGTAAGTCTGTAAATACTTGTATATTGACACCCTAAAAGTTGTCTCAAAACCTACATATGGTAGGGTGTACGCGACTATTAAATTTTCAAAGTCAAATGTCACAAATATCAGTTTTATGAACTTTTGAGCGAACCGGGAAGTTTAATCATAAAAGTGTGTAGGAGAAAATTACTTATTATCTATTTATCTATAAAAATTGTCTCTCTTCGTATTATTATGGGTCAAAAAGTACGAAATAACCAATTATTATAATTTCTGTTTGAAGTATAACTGAAAAAAAAAACCATTTTCAAAATGTTAACTGTCCATCTAACTCTGTTATTAACGTGAAGATCCATATTAACCAAATAATAAAACGCAGAAATCTTAAATCTTCTAATAACTGAATACTGAAAACAAGACAAAACAATTATTTAACTAGCCTCCCATATAAACAACGTGTTCCTCACGTATAAAAGGTGTCGTCTGGAGTAGGTTTACTGGGGTAACTACGTTAACAACCGGCCAAATGTGAGAAAAAAAAACCATAGTTTTGTATGAGAACCCACTTAAACATTGGTTTTAAGCTTTTTACAAGCTTTTATTTAACTTGCAATGTATGTATGTATGTATGTATGTATGTATGTATGTATGTATGTTTGTGTGTTCGGGTGGAATTTTATAACTCAATTTTAAGGCACTTGCCCTCAACCGATTGAGCTGAAATTTTGCATGCACGTGTATATCCGATGACAATGCAATATTATTATGACATGGAGCTGATCTGATGATGAAGTCGGAAGATAGCCATAGCAACTCAGTAATTAAATAACATAACCACATCGAGTTTGGGCTCATTTCATTCGACTAGATGAGTACTTTGGTGCTAGATAGTAACCAAGGTCTGATGATGGAGCCGGAAGACAGCCAAAGGAACTCAGTACTTAAACGACACAACCAAATCGAGTTTGGGCTCGTTTGATTCGCCTAGATGAGTACTTAGATGCTAGATGGTAACCAGGGTCTGATGATGGAGCCGGAAGACAGCCAAAGGAACTCAGTACTTAAACGACACAACCCCATCGAGTTTGGGCTCGTTTGATTCGCCTAGATGAGTACTTAGATGCTAGATGGTAACCAGGGTCTGATGATGGAGCCGGAAGACAGCCAAAGGAACTCAGTACTTAAACGACACAACCCCATCGAGTTTGGGCTCGTTTGATTCGCCTAGATGAGTACTTAGATGCTAGATGGTAACCAGGGTCTGATGATGGAGCCGGAAGACAGCCAAAGGAACTCACTATTCGTTAGAAGGGCTCCTAATTGAAGAGTTGGATTGTTCAAAATTAACTGGCAAACGACCTTGCAATAATGATGCGTTGAATGAGATGAACAGACTTAGGAACTTACAAGGTGAAAACTAAAAAGTATAAAATAAATTAAGGTAAAAAAATCTTTAAAAACAAGCTTTATTTAAATGCGCTAAAAAGAAAAAATAAACTATTACACTATAACTTTACTGTCAACTTATAACATTTCAAATTCAACATATTTGACACAATTTATATGTTTTAAAAGCTTGTCGCGAGATTTAAGTACCTACTCGTAATTTTAAAAGCAAGTTTTAAAATACCTGCCTATTAAAAATTTTAAACTAAGAAAGTAAATACGAGTACTTAAATCTCGCGACAAGCTTTTAAAACATATAAATTGTGTCAAATATGTTGAATTTGAAATGTTATAAGTTGACAGTAAAGTTATAGTGTAATAGTTTATTTTTTTTCTTTTTAGCGCATTTAAATAAAAAGCTTGTTTTTATTCTAGTATTAAATGTTATAGAAGCTACTGAAATACATCAGTCGTGAAAATTTTAACTGTCTAGCACAATCGCACGTGGGCCTGGAAGCTTTTGAAAATACAACTTTTTGAACTATTTGCATCGCTGTATCTCTGAAATGGTGAATCTTAGGGACTAAAACGTATAGACAATTTTTATAGATAAATAGATGATAAGTAATTTTCTCCTACACACTTGTATGATAACACTTCCCGTTTCGCTCAAATGTGCTTAAAACTGCTTTTTGTGACATTTGACCTTAAAAATTTAATAGTTGCGTACACCCTACCATATGTAGGTTTTGAGACCACTTTTAGGGTGTCAATATCCAAGTATTTACAGACTTATAGCTGGGTATCTCGAATTCCGAGATTTTTACCTAATTTAA
The DNA here is from genome assembly GCA_039566165.1 of Maruca vitrata. Classification (NCBI taxonomy): domain Eukaryota; kingdom Metazoa; phylum Arthropoda; class Insecta; order Lepidoptera; family Crambidae; genus Maruca; species Maruca vitrata. The sequence continues at coordinate 2,632,763 of CM076937.1, read as the reverse complement.
GCTTAAATGACTGGACTATAACAGCTGTACTTAGACTAATTATATTTCCTATTTTTCTAAAACAACAACACACAAGCTTAGTTTTAAATTATTCTGATATGTTTTTCTTATGTAGGTAATTAAAATTAATTAATGTGTGATTTCAAATTTGTTAGACGAATATTGCCAGTTGTGTTGTGTGTGTATCACATATTAATCCTAGGACGTTATTGGAACCAAATAATATGAGAAAACGTACGTGAATGTCAATTTCTCGACAACCCGAGAAGACCCGAGAAATTAGCCTCGAGAATTCTCGAGACCCGAGAATTTGAAAACCTCGAGAAATCATGAACCCTAGGTGAGAGCCATCCGCTCCCCCGCAAGCCCGGTGATGATGACGAGGCTACTCCAAGCCATTATCGTAAGTCAGTTAGAAACAAAAATCTCATACATTGATCTGGTCCCATGGTAAGTAGCTTAAGCACTTGTGTTACGGATACAGTAAAGGAGTGATGACAAAGTAACCCTTAGTAAATGCACAGGACAAACCAAAAATAAGAATTTGAAAATCTAGGACAAATGAAGAAATTCAATATTATCAAATCAATAACAAAAATATATATCAAAAAAACATTTCTATGTGAATGACATAGTCTTGTTGCTCAAACATTTCTACGCAAACGAAGTCGTGCGCGGCCGCTAGTATTCAATATTATTTTATCTGATTTTTAAATATGTCACAAAGAATTTTGTTAAAACTAAATATTTAATATTGACAGACCGTTTCAGTGTCCGATTTTAGCAGTCAAAAGTGATTTTGACCGGTTATGAGTTTGACTGTAACATTTACATAGCGCCATCTAGTGGCATGGTGAACTAAAGAAGCGAACAATCTTATCTCAGTCCGCCAGCTATTTTAATATCTTGTTTAATTACCCATAAGCGTCTAATTAACTATATACAGTATACTATATAACTCTAGACATATACACATCACTTTTGCAAAAGCGTGTCTTTAAACTTTCGATTCCAACTATAGACTCATACGTAGCGAGCAGAGCTTAAAAACAACGAATAAAAATATGTAGGAAGCGGGGATATGTAACTACATAATTAATAATGAATAATACGTCAGGTCTATCAAAACCGAGCTAATACTTTATTACTTTTCTTAATGAGAACCATATCCATCACTTATCACTTTTATCAAATAACAATCTTAGCAATTGTAGCAAATGCCTAAGACATAAACTACAATTAGAGTTTGATTTATTAATTACAAATTGCACAGCAGCAGTTTTTATAATTAACGATAATAATTAATTCGACAATCGAATTAATTATCCAAAGGTGTCTAGGATAAGCTATTGCAACGGTACAACGAGTGCACCGTGCCACGCCAGAGCCAAGACTGCCTGCACTGTTCAAAGTGAGGGCCTTTTATAGTCGAGTCGAGCGGCGAGGGGGAGTGACTAACGACGCAGCTGGTCGGTGACGTGACCCGTGCACGTGCAGCTTGTTACTCATTCTATAATGAAGGCGAGCGATGACTCCTGCCGACAAATATTATCCACAAGCTGTGCCAGCGACTTCGTCTGCAATTTACTCCGTTTTTTTAACATTTTCCATTGCTTCTTTGCTCTTATTGATTGCAGCGTGACGTCATACAGCCTAAAGCCTTCCTCGATAAATGGTCTATACAACACAAAAAGATTTTTTCAATTCGAACCAGTAGTTCCTGAGATTAGCGCGTTCAAACAAACAAACAAACAAACAAACTCTTCAGTTTTATAATATTAGTATAGAGTAAAATAGTATAGATTTATTAAGCTAAGCGTCATCTAGCGGCATGGTGAACTAAAGTAGCTCACAATCTACGTATCTTATCTGGTATGTACTGACCAGTGCGCCGGGTCCTCGGGTATCCTTGCGCGGTGGTCGCAGCGGAAGTTGGGTTCCACCACCCACCGCACCGCGCCGCCCTCCGCCGCCTCCGCCGCCGCCGCCGCCTCCACTGACACATACAACATATATATATATATTAATATATTTGAGTTTTCCGTACTGATCCCTCCTTTTTTTGAAAACGTTATATAGCCTATAACCTTCCTCGATAATAAGGCGTCCGACCGATTTCAATGGAGATCAGCCAAATGCGCAGGATATTATAGTGCACAAGTGTACGCGCAAACACAAGTGCACTCTCTGTTCCCTTACTCTCATAGTTCGGTGAGACGGCAATCCGACATGACCGATGAGAGATCGGGTGCAGGACCACCGGCTTAACGTGCTTTCCGAGGCACGGGCGTTCAACCGCCAACTTCCTAACTCGAACCGGTGACCTCTTGGTCCTAACGCAGCACTTGCTACCAATAGACCAACGAGGCAGTACAAAGAGGCAGAGGCGTTCCTCGATAAATGGACTATTCAACACTGAAAAAAATTTATAAATCGGACCAGCGGTTCCTGAGTTTAGCGCGTTCAAACGAACAAACTCTTCTACTTTATAATATTAGTATAAATATCATACTAACAAGTCATCTAAATATAATAAAAGGAGAAACTGACTGATTGACTGACATATCAACACACAACCTAACTGCTAAACGTGGGCACTTGAAATTTGGAAGAGACGTAGCTAAGGTACTTACGAGGTGCACTAAGAAAGGAATTCCCAAAATTCCCCGGGAGAAAGGAATTCGCGGGAAAAAACATTTGTATGAAAAATCTTGAGTTGCACGCATGAAATTTGGTATGCAGGTACCTCAATAAACTTAAAGCTTAGTTTAACAAGATATTGCAAAATTCTTTCAGGAACGAGAGTTATTGGGAAAAAACGTTTGAATGTAGTCCACCGTGGTTACGCGTGGACTACCAAAATCCGGTAGACCACGCGTAACCACGGTGTGGTCGCTATACTGTACGGTGTGCTGTACGGTATGTTGTACTGTACGGTGTACTATACTATGTGGTCGCTGTACTGTACGGTGTACTATACTATGTGGTCGCTGTACTGTACGCTGTACTGTACGGTTGCTGTACTGTACGGTGTACTATACTATGTGGTCGCTGTACTGTACGGTGTACTACACTGTGTGGTCGCTGTACTGTACGGTATACTGTACGGTCGCTGTACTCACCGAGCGGCGCGGCCGGCTCTTCGTCGGGCTTCAGTACGTCGAGTATGTTGATCTTGCGCTGTACTGTACGGTGTACTTTACGCTGCGCTGTACGGTATGGTATCTGTACTATACGGTGTGGTCGCAGTGCTGTACGGTGTACTGTACGGTGTGGTAGCTGTGCTGTACGGTCTCACTCACCGAGCGGCGCGGCCGGCTCTTCGTCGGGCTTCAGTACGTCGAGTATGTTGATCTTGCGCTGTACTGTACGGTGTACTATACTGAGTGGTCACTGTATTGTACGGTGTACTATGCTGTGTGGTCGCTGTACTGTGGGGCTACCATGAGTTTAAAACTTACGCGCTCCATATCGACTACGTAAATATGTCTATGAAAAACATGTACAGCGTCCCTGGTGGTTACGCTAAGAACTACAATCGGCCATATGAAAAAAACAACTCGATAGGTTTTTAACGTACGTAAGTTTACGATAGCCAACTCATGGTAGGCCCTCTGTACTCACCGAGGGGCGCGGGCGGCTCCTCGTCCGGTTTCAGCACGTCCAGTATGTTGATCTTGCGTTCGGCCGCGCTGAGTTGTATGTTGACCTGCACTACGCCTTCGCCTCGGATGCATTGCTCCACTAGGGTCTTGTGGTTCTCTAGCTGGAAATATAGAAATGCAAATTTATTTATTTAGGAGGACCGGGATTTATTTTTTTAACATGAGGCTAATAAAGTAACAATAAGAATTCATTTATAGGTCCTCACAAATAAAATTTGTTTATTTATTTATTACTAGCTTTCCTCCCGCGACTCCGTCCGCGTAGAGATGTTTAACGGGTAAAACATTACTTCTTTATAGCGCAGTCGTTTAAAAAGTAGCCTATATCCTTTTCTAGGCTCTGGACTATATCTGTACCAAATTTCGTTTAAATCGGTTCAGTACTCCATAGAGTACGTACGTACGTAAGTGTCTGTTACGCTTTCACGCATACGTGAAAGCGTAACAGACAGACAGACAGACAGACAGAGTTACTTTCGGATTTATAATATTAGCAAGGATTACATAGGATAATGATCTAACGATAAGAAATCATTTATAGGTCCTCACAAATAAAATTTGTTTATACATATTTATTATGGCACACAAACAGATAACTGTCATTACATGTATTGGTTGGTTGTAATAATTCAGCATAGCCTAGTGGACAGTAAAAAAACAACGGTTAAGAAAGAGCACATACAACGTCACATTGTAAGTAAAAAAAAATTGAGTTTGGGCGACAGTTGGTTGCCATACAAATGACTTGCTTTCCCAAAATTCTGCTGTTAACTGAAATACAAGTCGCTAAAACCTCTTCTTAATAATGTCAGTTAAATAGACCAAGAGCCACTCACCATCTTCGCGTCTTGCAGCCAGAAGGTGTAGTCGGAGAGGTCGGCCCCTATCCTCGCTTCAAGCATCGCTCTGAGTTTGGACAGCCTCGTTCTGATGTCCATGAGCTGAACTATCACCTCCTCTGAAGGAATAAACATTTCAATAATGGAGAATGTTCATCATTTTAGATAATTATGCAGCTTTGAAGTCTTTGATAAACCGAATCGATATGTGTAATTCGTTTCGACATACAACCATAAATTAAAAAGTTATACGTGTTTAAAGTTCTGACCGTTTGCAGATTTCATACAAAATCAACGTAGCGCTATGACGTCACACCGCAACATGCAGTACATTGTAAAAAAAAATTTGTACTTTCACGTTCTAAAACATAAATTCGTTTTTCAAATATATTCATCATGCCAATACATGATGTACCAGTAGCATTCTCCATTCATCATCATCATCAGCCCATATACGTCCTCACTGCTGGGGCACGGGCCTACCCTTATCTAGGGCGATAAGCGCCAAGTGCAGGTTGGTCGACTACTACCTTAAAATTTCTTAGTAGGTTTGGCAGGTTTCCTCACGATGAGTTTCCTTCACCGTTAAAGCGTCGAATAATCATTCATATGCATTTCAAATTTGAAAACACAGTGGTATGCTTAGATGGTTTGAATTAAAGACGATTAACGAAAGGAATATACAGAAGTATAAATGGAAAGGGATAGGCCAAGAAAGACCTCCCATGACCATGGCCTTGTCTCGTTGTTGCCGCAGCAGTGGAGTCCTCTTTAGGCGGGGTTTGAGGGTGAGTGGGAGAGGCTGAATATAGTGTGTTGTGCGTGTCGACCTCATATTTGGAGCTGACTACCGCTTACCATCAGGTGGAGTGAGTAAGGTCATCTTGTTAGCTTAGTATAAAAAAAATGACCAAATAGGTCAAATTATGAAGAAGGGTCAAATCAAAAGTACCCGTAGTCGACGAGCGTGCATGAAGAGGTTGATGGATGTGGATGAAGCGATAGTGGTGTGCCAGGACCGTAGCACATGGCAGAAAGTGATCTCTGCCTACCCCTCTAGGAATGTATGTATGTAGGTATGAGTCCTACTTTTTTTCTTTTCTTTTTCCTAACCGACTTACGATGATGGCTTGGAGTAGCCTCGTCATCGTCACGTCACCGGACTTGCGGGGGAGCGGATGGCTCTCACCCCTACGATGATGGCTTGGAGTAGCCTCGTCATCGTCACCGGACTTGCGGGGGAGCGGATGGCTCTCACCCCTACGATGATGGCTTGGAGTAGCCTCGTCATCATCACCTGACTTGCAGGTGAGCGGATGGCTCTCACCCCTACGATGATAGCATGGAGTAGGCTCGTCTTCGTCACCGGACTTGTGGGGGAGCGTATGGCTCTCACCTCTACAATGATAGCTTGGAGTAGCCTCGTCATCGTCAACGGACTTGTGGGGGAGCGTATGGCTCTCACCTCTACAATGATAGCTTGGAGTAGCCTCGTCATCGTCACCGGACTTGCGGGGGAGCGGATGGCTCTCACCCCTACGATGATGGCTTGGAGTAGCCTCGTCATCATCACCGGCCTTGCGGGGGAGCGGATGGCTCTCACCCCTACGATGATGGCTTGGAGTAGCGTTGTCATTATCAACGGACTTGCGGGGGAGTGGACGGCTCTCACCCCTACGATGATGGCTTGGAACAGCCTCGTCATCATCACCGGACTTGTGGAGGAGCGAATGGCTCTCACCCAAAAACTGATATATATGGTGATGGCTTGGAGTAGCCTCGTCATCATCACCGGACTTGCGAGGAACCGGATGGCTTTCAACCCTACGATGATGGCTTGGAGTAGCCTCATTAACATGACCGGACTTGCCGGGGAGCGGACTGCTCTCACCCCTACGATGATGGCTTGGAGCCTCGTCATCGTCAACGGACTTGTGGGGGAGCGTATGGCTCTCACCTCTACAATGATAGCTTGGAGTAGCCTCGTCATCGTCACCGGACTTGTGGGGGAGCGTATGGCTCTCACCTCTACAATGATAGCTTGGAGTAGCCTCGTCATCGTCACCGGACTTGTGGGGGAGCGTATGGCTCTCACCCCTACGATGATGGCTTGGAGTAGCCTCGTCATCATCGCCGGACTTGCGGGGGAGCGGATGACTCTCACCCCTATGAGATGCTTATGGAGTTCGCTCACGATTGGTGTAACCCAGTCGAAACGTCGGGCAGTAAGTAGCTATGTATTTGCTACTCCTAATAACGCGTGTAGACCTATAAAGACTAATATTTAGTGTTATATCCAAGACGTTACATTACCACTTGATTCATTACTCTGCATGGTGTCATCGTCATCAGCTGTATCGAACACTGCCAGTGGGGTCTGTAATATCTCCGCGCCAGTTTGCATGAGACCTGTTAGAAAAATCTATATAAATAAAAATGAATTGTTGTTCGTTAGTCTCGCTTAAACTCAAAAATTAAAGATTAAGCTAATTTTGGGTTTGAAATTTGCATCGTCCAGGTAGGTTTAAATGATTAGAATTAATCTTAATGTATTGGAATAATCACTAATATAACTATGAATGTAACATATTTAAATGTCTATGATGTAAATTTAAAATTTGAAAGAATTGCCTGGATAGCTCAGAGGTTAGAGCAACCGACGCGATATCCTGAGGTCCGGTGGATCAATTCCCCGTTCAGGCGGGATCATGACTGCGAATTTTTTCAAATTTTAAATTTACATTGAGCCTTAATAGCATTAAAAATATATATATATATATATGTCTATAATGTCATAAAATTAAGCAATATTTAATTGTGTTAAATAATTTCTTCTTAAAGTTTTGTATGCCTCTTAGTGCAAGACATAGTGCTACTCTACTGTATTTGCCACCATCTGTATTTTATATTATGAAGTAACAAATAAATGATTTGATTTGATCAGAAAACATGGAAATATGCTAGGAGGCGGTATGAAGTTCGCCGGGACCATTAGTTAATATATAAACATCTCTGGGACATTTCTACACACGGTCATCTGACCCCAAACTAAGTGGAGCTTGTACTATGGGAGACAGGGACTGATATACATACATACATATTTATAAATACATAATCAAATGACACGGAACAAACACCGATGTTCATCACACAAATATTTGTTCCGAGTGGGAATCGAATCCCACTAACCACTGTTCCGTTCATGCCTACTTAATCCTCATGTGAGATAAATAATATGAGGATGTTTAGATTTATATCGATTAATAAATAATACCAAAATAATTTAAGTACTAACCATAGATATAAGAACATTGTTACTAACGAATTATTGATATTATTAGAATTTTTGACGGAATGTCTGCTCGGGGTCCAATACTCATGGATTAATTTAATTTGGCATATAAATATGCTATAATATTGACAAAAATATGGAGGGTATGCATTATCATATTTAAAATATATAGTTTTTTAACTTGAACCTTAGATACAACAGGAAATTTACAGAAAATAAGGGACAACCGAGTTAGTATATTTGGGAGGGTAGGCTACCCCCCTGTACCACTCCCACTTTGTCAGGATGTATACTTTTTCATTAAAAAAATACAATCTTTCGAAAAACAATCACTTGAAGCAGCAACATATGGGTCGCACATTAATAGCTGAGCCCAAAACCCGGACACCCTGGCCCGGACGGCTTTCAAACTAGGACAATCCGGGGAAACCCGGACGGATGGCTACCCTACCTTGGGTTAGGGTCAGATGACTATGTGTGGGGAAACGTCCCAGATTTTTATTTATTTATTTATCAAGGCATTATTACTTACATTGGTAATCAAATACTTATTTATTGATTGCCACACAGTTTTAATTATGTATGTTGTTGTAAGACAATTTATAATGCTAATTAACCTAGAATCTGATATATATCAATGTATGTTGTTATTTATTTATTTATTTGACCAATCTACATCTGTTCACATCATTTCATGACTATAAATGACATAGTAACATATTTGTTCAGTGTAATATGACCGAACATGTGACATTTTAAAATCGTTTGCGATCGATCACTTCATTAAAATCAGTGTAAATCACGGTGTAATCAACGATCGCGACCGGGTGCGCTCATAACATTTTAAGTTTAACATTTGTGGAACTTTGAATACAGTTTTAATTATTTACATAACAAACATCTTTTAATCCAACGCTAAACAATCCCGAACCCTTCAATATTACAATATCTAAATGCAATAGACAATAACTGGTTAGCTCCACAATTATTTAAAAACTCAATAAGTCACTAACAATCATTCTATATTGAAAGCGCAGTATAGAGTAGAATAGAATAGAATAATTGTTCATTTGGTACAAATGTAAAACTAAAATATCTAAGCCAAATTCTCAAATTGTTAGGAATCAAAACAACTTGTGTTTTAATGGTTTATGTAAACATGTTGGTTTTTATACAGATAACAAATAAGGAAAAAAACGGATAATAATATAATAGATTGTTTGGTCAGGCAACAGGTCTTAGTATCAATAACATTGAAGCATTGGAAGCTAATATTATGTAAATGTATATGTTTGGTCACAAATTGCTTACCTAAATCACTTTCTGTAACATATTGAGGTATAATTGAAAGAGGATCGGAAGATTCGACACTCGTCTCGTCAAAACCATTTTCAGAATTTTCCATTTTTATCGTTCTCACACTGAGTATATCACTAAAATCTGTCACTTCCATCTTCAACAACTAACAACTGGACACTTTAAATTAATATAAACTAGCACTTTTACAAAGTTAATTATGTTATTATTACCGAAAAGTTTCGATAATACAATTTGAAAATTATAGGAAAAGGAAATAAGCAATCTTATCCACTTCCGCGTGCGCCAAAACGGAAGCCATAAACATTTTTTGACAGTTCAACCATGTTGTCTGTGGACTAGTTCGGTATTATACTCGCTAAGTCACTGATACTAATATCATATAGCAACTTTAGATACTAAGTATTTTCGAAAATTTCAATTATCTATTTTTATTAAATATTGTTTTTTATAATAAAGTAGCTTACTTATTTAGTTATATTATAAATACAAAATGTGAAATGTTGCCCGTAGTAGGTAAGTATTATATAGTACTGGTAGTAAGAATTCTGGAATATAGTCCTTTTTTATATTAGAGTGATTCTTCCGTTTCGTCATAATCGCCTTTCCGGGCCAAAAGTCATTATGAATATTGTAATTAACCTTATTTTTTTTATTCAATAAGGTAGGACGTACTTTTATCTTGAATATCCATCATCTATATCAGGTTTAAGATTCATAATAAAAAAAAGTTTAGAACAAAAACATGCATTTTTTTCATTCCTCTCCTTGTTCAAATGGTCCCTCAGAACGTTGTGACACATATTTGGTGACTTTCCTAGGGGAAATGTACATGATTTTTATTCTTATATACTAATGTATTCATTGACTATTATAAACTTGCAATACAGTATTTTTTATACGTGTTTAACATAGAAAGAATCGTCTTTAAAGTTTTGTCAACCCAAAAACCACATTTCCTCCCACGAAAATTAAACATTAAATTTTTAATGCACGTACTATACTATTTATTTCTTGCAAAAAAAAAGACATTCCCTAAACCATAATGCGTCGATACAAGTCATCAGGACAGGACGCACGCTGCCCGGACAAAATATTTTCACGATTTAATTGCTGAAAACAGCGTTTGTCACGAGAAGTAAACATTACCTTCCATAGTTTTTGTATGTAAGTGTATGACGTAAAAAAAAAAATTTTAACTTTAGGTAACAGCCTACTGTAGGGTCTAGTTATCAATTAATTATGAATATCTAGCCTTTATTAATTCACGAGTAAATTCAGAAAATCCGCTCAAACTTCATTCCCTTCCGTATCATTCCCTTCCATTCCCTCCAATTTTTTAACGGAGGGGAATGAGTCACTTTGGAGGGTAATGATTTTTTTTATATAAAATTAATATGTTCCTTAGTATGTCTCTTTGTTAATTTTTCTTCTATTATTTTGATTATATCGAATTATAACTTGTGTAAGTATATGTCAGTACTTGTTAGTTAATAATAATTCCCCGCTGCTTCTTTCTTTCTGTCTGCCTTTCTGTCTGTTCGCAGTAAACTGAAAAACTACTGAACGAACGGAGTAAGTAGGTACCTAATTAATAATGAAGGTTTCGTGAAATATTCGATTATTTTGCTTAGTTTTTGTTTTTTAGATACATTATACATCCGCAACAATGTTGAAGCCGAAGAAAAGGGCAACGAAACAAGAAAAAATAGCTAAAGACAGATTGCGAAAGAAGTTAAAATACGCAGAAATCAAGGCTGATCATGAAAAATACAAATTAGAGGAGTAAAAACAAAAGAGGAAATACTTTGTATAACAGACATGACGGCACGACAAAAGAGGGAGCAAAGACGAAGATGGCGAAAAAACTCAAAAAATAAAATTAAATAAGCTGAAAGAGCAGAAAAAATTGCAAAGAATTTTAAAAGATAACTTTCCACCCAGTAGTGAGACTGAGAAAATTATAAAAATGTCAGATCCTACAATACGCGACCCTCTAATGTTACAAGAAGAATTCACATCAAGCCAAAGTACACCGAAGTCACATTTAATGCATAAAAAAACTAATAATCCAACGCAATGAGGAAGCTGCCATTCAGATCTAAAAAAGCAATAACAATTTTACAGAATAATTGACAAACTAAAAAAAGAGAAAGCGATTTGAAGAAGACATTTATTCATGGAACGGAAGTTACAAAAAGATAAGATTCAGGATAACAAAGAAAAGAAAGTAAATGAAGTAGTAAAAGCACAAGTAAAAGACATAAATAATGAGAAAATACAAGTAGTGAAACGGAAGCTATGGTTTCATGAAACAGTTTGTCGAGGTGTATCAGAAAAATACAAAAGCCTTCCGAAAAAAAAAAGAAAAGATCTTCTGCTGGAGATATAACTGATAATTCGAGGCTCTAGATAATAAAACTGCGAAACTAGAACAAAGTATTGAAAATTTTCTACAAGAAGATGAAAACAGTCAAATGGCGCCAGGAAATACGATTTTTTCTTTTCGAAGAAGCAAAAGTAATATTTGACAATATCCCGTATTGTTTGAGCCTCGAATTATCAATTATATCTCCAGTAAAAGATCTATTATCTTTTTTCGGAAGGCTTTTGTATTTTTCTGATACTCTTCGACAAACTGTTTCATTAAAGAAAAGCTTCTTTTTCACTTCTTGTACCTGCTCATTCTTTATGTCTCTTATGACTTCATCTTCTTTTTTTTCTATGCTATCTTGAATCTTAACTTTTTGTAATTTCCGCTCCATAAATAAGTGTCTTCTTAAAATCGCTTTCTCTTTTATTTAGTTTGTCAATTTCATTCTGTAAAATTGTTATTGCTTTTTAGATCTGTATCGCAGCTTCCTCATTGCGTTTGAAGTAGGTACTAGTTGTTTTATGCACTAAATGTGACTTCGGTGTACTTTGGCTTGATGTGGATTCTTCTTGTAACGAGGGTCGTGTATTGGATCTGGTATGTTTATGTTTTCCTCAGTCTCACTACTGGGTGGAGAGTTGTCTATTAAAATTCTTTGCAATTTTTTGTGCTCTTTCAACTTATTTAAATATTTTTCGGAGTTTTTTCAACATCTTCGCCTTCGCTCCCTCTTTTGTCGTGCAGTCATGTCTGTTATACTTATGTTTTTTTTTCTTCTTTACAAAGTATTTCCTCTTTTGTTTCTCCTTCTCTAATTTGTATTCTTCATGATCAGCCTACTTAGTTGATTTTTTAACAAAGTTTTTATTCTAGAAGGTTTTTTTGTTGTTTTTTTTTTTATTCATCATCCTTCTAACACTTATTCCCATATTCATATGGGGTGCGCTTGAATATTTCATTCCTTTTTGATATTTTTTCCATAACTTTATATTCGTTCATGAATAACACATGTAATTAATAAAACAAAAGTTTGATTACAACACACCCATGTCTTTTATTTATAGTCCAAAAATATTTAAAATCATATACCTACCCAAGTTATAGGTACGTAAAAGATTTCATCTTCTGATTGTTCATTACTTTCCATACAAAATCATTAAACTTCCGTCATATTTAATTTTATTTCATTACCTTCCAAATTCAATCATTACCTTCCGCACTTATTTCATTACCTTCCGTGGGTTCATTACATTCCATCTATTTTCTTGACAATTAAAGTTTTTTCATGAAGGCCTTTACTGATAATCTATACTTAAAAGGTACATGAATGATTATATGCAACTTTTTTTGTAAAATCGATTAAAAAAATTTATTTCTCAAAATCTTTGAGATTTGAACGAAACGGAAGAATCACTCATTACGATATAATATACTGCGATACAAGTCTCTATGCTTAGTGCAGTATCTATAGTCATATTAATCATATAAATTCATGCTTCATTATGTTAATAAACTTTATTATGAATTTATTAAAAACTAGCTTTCCTCCCGCGACTTCGTCCGCGTAGAGACATTTAACGGGTAAAACATCACTTCTTTTTAGCGCAGTCGGCTAAAAAGTCTATGTTCTTTCTCAGGCTCTGGACTATATCTGTGTTTCAGTTAAATCGGTTCAGTACTCCATGAGTGAAAGCGTAACAGACAGACAGACAGAGTTACTTTCGGATTTATAATATTAGTAAGGATAGTAAGGATTATTATTATTGTTTAGCAAAGTGTAATTAAGGAGAAAAAATAAATTATTTAACGTAACTGAACATTTTAATATATTTTTTTATTACATTAACTTAAAATATGTCTCCTGAGTCATTAGTGTATTTTTGAAATTGACCGAAATAAAATTCTTAAAAATCAGTAACTAGTTAAATAACAAAGCAGCATTTATTTATTCGCAGGTTCCAAGACTCCCACTATTTGAGCGTAGGGTGTATTTTCTCGAGTAATCACATTTCTGTTACTGGGCATGGCCTGTAGGTCCACATATTGTACTGTTTGAGTGCACGCCTGAAAATGGTAATAAAAAGCACATTAAAAAAATAATGTTTGTTTTTTCTAGTCAACTGTCAGATTGGTTATTGTATTTACTAAATGAAAAATGTATATTTACTTATATTAATTTTGCTTTATCTATATCTATACTATCTATACTTAATAGATAATTTTGATATGCAGTTTGATCTTAGATGTGTAATATTTTGACTAAATCAGAAAAAAAAAATAACTTTCTTATTTTTTTAACGCGCTCACATTTGACGGTTTCAATATAATCGTAAAGCTACGTAGGTACTCCGAAACACATAAATGTAAGTATATAATTTGACATTATAAGTATTTCGTTAAGTATGATTTCATTTCATTTGAAATTAACTTACATATGTCTCCACTTCTAAAGGAGTTGGTGGGCTCTTTCTACAGACTTTCCAAGTTATACCAGTAATTATGAGTATCATAAAACCGGCTCCTGCCACGATGAGGTAAATCATTGTATTTGACCATGTTTCTACTTCCAAACCTGAACAGCAAATGAAATTAATAGATATAGTATTATTAAATCACAAAAATATACTTCTTTTATACAGCTGGCGTTTACAATACTCTAAAGAATATAATGGCATAAAATTATTAATTTTTCGGTACAGATGTCAAAGTATGATAACAATTAATTCTAAGTAAATAAGATGGCCGACAACTTCTGGTATGTGGGCCGATCGATCGAATGCAGTTTAATTTTTTTACCCTGAACTCATATGATGAGTAGCCTTGTCATCATTACCGGACTTGCGGGAGAGCTTTCACCCCTTATTAAATTTTATTAAAGAAGTCGTTGAATGAGCCGCACTAATATAATAAACTACTTAATTATTAGACCTCATTAATATTCACGTAAGCACTATAAACATCTAAACCACATGTACCTAATTATATATTTTATGTATTATTATGTAGTGTGACTAGCAAAAAAAAAAAACCATTATTTTCTTATTTTATTTAATTGTTTAAATATTTTACAAGTTTAGTATTTACTGAATTATCTTAATCAATAGGACAACTTTATGAGCTACTGCTATTTGTAGGATTCAAGTTAATACAGTTAATGTAGACGCTGGCTTGATCACACACGCAACACAGTAAAACATTTCAAGTTTTATCCTGCATGTTAAATCCTTCATCCTATTTAAAAAAAATACCTGGTGAGTATTGCCCATTACGTCACTATGAAAACGTGTCAAACGGCGTAACCTTGTAAAAGCGTAATACAGAGTGGAAATTTTACGTTTTCTTTTTATAATTCAATATTTTAAGTAATAAAAGACAAATAATTAGATAATTAGGTGTATTTGACATTTTGAAATAACGTCTTATTTTTAAAAGTTGTTCTTTATGATTCGCTAAATATGTTCCTCTTAACAAGGATAAATGCAAAATATAAAATAAAAAGTGTCAAATCGGTCAACTTAGAGCGGCTCTGGTATAGTGTTGCGTACATCCGAGACGGCGTATATCTATTTATGTATAGATACGCTTCCACAAACTACACTATTTATAAAATTGATCGGTGCGAATGACAATCAATATGAATAAACCAATTGTACATTCTGTTCTCAAAATTGTACTTTATTTAAGTGACCATTCTCTTTTTATTGAGAAATAAAAGAATCTTTGAAACCCAAGTTCATTTCATTGTTTAGGTACTTTTCGTTAAAATAAATATTTTTTACTTCATTTTTTTTCATAAATTAGTTAGTTACCTTCTGGTTGTCGTATCGCAGCATGCATGTTAATATTAATCAATTTTGACATGTGCCGTGTGTAATTCTCGGTGTTTAATTGCTTTTTAAAGGTCATACAAATGAATTTGGTTCCATCGTCGGAATCGTTGAGTTCCAGAGGCACAGTGTTATTTAAGTTTAAATAATAATACTGAGGGACATATTCCACATCAAATGTGTTATCTGAAAGCAAATAAATAATTACGAAATTAGAATAAATTCATCATTTATCAGTGTACATCCCCACTGCTGGGGCACGGGCCTACGCTAAACTAGGGCGATCGGGCCTTAGTTCATATAATAAGAATAGAATAGAATAATGTTAAAAAAATATAGATATTAAGATTCGTGTTATACGCGAGTTTGATACATACAAATTTGTGTTTTGTTTTAAAATAAAAATAGACTATCTATATTTATTACTATTGGTTGTATGAAGATCCCCCATCTTAGTTTTTCTTTAATATTATCTATAATGTTCCTACAGACATGAGGTTGTATTCATTGATTTATATCTATGTATAGATCACAGATAACATAACTATATTAAAATTAGTCTTTATGGGTCTACACGCGTTATTAGGAGTAGCAAATTACATAGCTACTTACTGCCCGACGTTTTGACAGGGTTGCACCAATCATGTCATATTTAGTTTAATGGAACGCAAAAGTCTAAAATCTTACTGTGGTAAGTAACACAAATAAATTGAAATATATAAATAACACACCCAGACACAGAACAAACACCGATGTTTGACACACAAATATTTGTCCCGGATGGGAATCGAACCCATGGTTCTTGAACCGTAGATATTGAGTCACCACTGCTCCGACCCAGTCAAATATTATGGGTCAATCTTGAAGTTGGACGTATTTGGTTGATTCCCCTGCCACTTTTTAAAACATAAGAGTTTAAACTTTTACTATCATAAGGCTAAATAACACCTCATTGTGAACATATTTCTCTAATAGGCATCACTGTCACATGTTTAGATAAAAAGATATATGACTTTAAAATTTTGGTGCCAGGGGAATCAATACAAGATGCCAGGGTAATCAAAATAAAAACATTTTGTATAGAATAATCGTTTATTTTAATTTAACTTACCAGTATTTTGGTTTCATTTTGGTTCTTTAGAGTCATTATTGATTTTAAAAGAAGTATTATAAAAAACAAAACAACAATATCTATCTTTAAGGAACTATCAGACTACTATAACAAATCAACATAATTATCTAAAAACTATCAAATTATACTTAAAGGCCCTAGTTCCCGGCAGCGCCGCTATTCCTGGTCATGGTGGCGACCATGGTTACGGCTGGACGGCGGGTGCTAAGAATCCCCGGGCTACGAGAGGCTACCAACACACACTAACTCTGGCGACGTATAACGGACGCTACGGCTCGACTCGCATCTGGCGCAACTTGAGGTAGAGCTTGAGAAGATTAGGTGGCACTTTCTGTGGTTGTCCGAAAAGCGAAAGAGGACACCATAACCCTAGAATCAGGACACCTACTGTACTTCCACGAGCGAGACTAACATTCTCAAGGTGGCGTCGGTTTTCTCGTCAATAAGTCCCTCTTTGACAACTTAGTGGAAATGTCTAGTGTTTCGAGGGTAGCATGATTAAGCTCACCAAGAGTCTTAGCCTCAAAGTGGTACATGTCAACGCACTGACCTCTTCGCACTCAGACGATGAAGTGGAGAAAATGTTCGATGACATACCGAAGGCTCTCTACTTTACCACCAAGACCCCCTACAATACTTGTCAATTTCCTCTAACGTGAGGGGCTCTTCTTGATGAACTCATTCTTTAAGAAGCAGCCTCAAAGGAAGTGGACGTGGCAAAGTCCCGATACTTTAACTAAGAACGAGATCGATTTCATCAGGGCGGTTAGGCGGCACATATTCAGAGATGTCTCCGAAATCAACAGTGATCATCGACTTGTTCGAGGCACTCTGAATATCGACTTCAAAGCCAAACGTGTTCGCTTGATGAGGTCTAAACTTCAACCTACTCCGCTCCAGAAAATGAAAGGATCTGAAACGTTTTTGTCAAACCTGGCGAACCGAATTGCTGCAGTGGAAACCTCAACTGACATTAACCAGAATCTTGAAAAATCAAATCAAAATATGATGCATGTTCTCAGGGAGGAAAGATCGAGATTTGCGGCATGAGGGGCCGGGGCAGGAAGTCTAAACTTTCCGAGAAGACTTTGAGGCTAATGAGGCAGCGACGTAAAGACCCATCCGCTACTACATTGCAAGCTCGAACACTCAACCGAGAGATCAATAAACTTGTGCCACGCGACCTCCGGTGCTACAATACTCTCTCAATCGAGAAAGCTATTGAACAGAATCGGGGGTCAAAGGTGTTCTTAAAATCTCTCAAAGGAAGCCAACTGACGAAGCTGACTACAGCGAATGGGGACATTGCTGCTTCAAAGCCGGCAGTCTCGGAGAGTAATCATGCACCATCTTGCGCAAACACTCGACGAATTCCAACCATCGAAACAGGCTGGATTTCGGAGCGGATACACCACCATAGACCACATCCACACAGTGCGACATATAACCAGAAGACCGAAGAGTATAATCAGCCCCTATGTTTAGCATTTGTGGACTATGACTGGTCAGTTCTTGAGTCCCTGCAGCGATGCCAAGTTGATTGGCAATACAACCTGGTGATGAAATGCCTCTACCAAGCCGCGACCATATCCGTCCAAGTATTGAATCAGCAAATAAACCCATACCATTGCAGCAAGGAGTAAGACAAGGGGGCGTCATCTCCCCGAAGTTGTTCACAAATGCAATGGAGGATTTGTTCAAGGCACTGTACTGGAAAGGACGAGGCACCAGCATATTCAGTAGAGACGCTGCGGGACCTACAACGGATGTTGAATGACCTGGCTGACTCATGACTTTGATTTCCCTGGCATTTTGCCAGGGGAATCAATGCCAGGGGAGTCAAGAAAAGTTAATCTTTTTTCGATTTTGTTTCAATGGATTGATTTTTGCCAATGATTATTATAAAAACAATTAATAGTCCTATATACCCTACTATTAATCCTTGTTAAGAAATTCCTAATCATCAAAAAATATTTTTTAAAGGGGTCAGGGTAATCAATGACCTAGTGAAACAAAACCAGGGGAATCAAATTCAAACCTTCATAAATCCGGATTGGAACCGTCGAGCAGGAAACCTCTCCTCATGATGTTAAGAGCGCGACTAGAGCTACTTGCTGATGTGCACGCCTTCGCCGTAGACTTTTATAAAAGCAAGACAGGTGGCATTTTGTGACGCGCCAAGGGAATCAATCGTTGCACTCGGACAAACACAAACCATTTTGTAATCACAAAACAGTGATTGGCACAGACTTGGTGTATTTTTTAAATCATTAAATAACTCACCCTTTAACTATTAAATCACAAAAAATCTTAAAATTATGACTATAAATAGGTAAATTGTTAACGGTTTGTTAAAAAAATGACAAAGGGACAGCCCAAGGGAATCAAATATTAAGGCTTCGAAATTTTTTTCAGATGGTTAAAGCTGAAATAAACACCTTTTTTGTTGTGCCCCATTTAATTTACACATTAAAGAAACAGCAAAAAAAATCTTACATTCAAACTTAAACTTTATGGGTAGTTTTTGCCCTCGGACAGTGTTTTTTTTGGCTTTCAAGATTGACCCTTATACTATAATAAAAATCTGTTACTTTTGACTGACGAACCTTTTATTCTATACCATCTTGTATTCATAATACCTTTACAAGATAAATGTTCTCCTTTTACGAAAATTGCCTTTTCGTCTATTCTTGGTGTCACCATATCTGTGTCGTCTGAAATTTACAAAAAAAAACGGAATAATTTTCCCCTCATTCGACTTTAAAATATGAAAGTTAAACTTAAATAGTAAAAATAAATATATGTTTTTTAGGCGTTATTTCGTCACACAACACTAAATGTATTATTAACTTGTAGTGAAAAATGTTAATTGCTGAAGTCAAATGTATTAACAAACAGCTGTATTTTTTCCAAAATAAATAAATAATTTTTTGCCGTGTTTACGGCAAGCAAAAAAAAAAATCTTAAAAAAATGTGTAAGGTCAAGTTTAAAGACTTAATTTCCTTTTTTTTCAAATCAAAATTATTTATTCGGTAACACATATGTCATTCCTTTAAAGCAACAGATTTGATTGATTTTTTTATATTGTATTTTGTTATTGATACTTGATAAAGCTCATACCCATTTATACTCTATTCCATTTATGAAGTCCTTTTTGACATTTCGAAGAACGTAACTCTGCACGTTTCAAATAAATCCAATTTTATATCACTTTTTGTGTTTAGTAGGAAATCGTTATTGAAAAAATATACAATTATGCAAAAACACCCTACAATTAATTTACAAGCAAAATTAATTTATTATTTTTGATCTAACTATTGTTTCTATATCTGAACTTCAAAATAAAATAATATTTTTTTGCGCGTATGCAGTTACGTACTATGGTTTATGTTTTACTTTTAAACGTAGTGACGTGCCTTAAGTATTCGGTTAGTTAAAACGATCATTCGCGTATGAAAATGAATCTAGCGCCAATGAGACTGCTTATAACTTTAATGCATTTTACAATAAAACGTAATAAAAAGTGCAGTCCTTTGCAGGTAATATGTAAACTGATTAAATAACAAAAAAAAATAATGACCAAACAGTGATGATTAATAACTATAAAATCAAATATAAAAACTTAAATGAATTGTTTGTTTTTATTTTAATCTGATGCTCATAGTAACTGTTGAGTTACTCCATTACGCGATACAATTCGTATAATTAATTTAGTGTTGCAACTATAGGTACTAGGTGCATACACTCCTGGCAGCAAACGGTGTCAAACATTCGGTGCCATTAATTAACGAGTCTTTGACACGAGCCTATAACTGTTATGATCCTTTAAACTCAGTGTAAATAATAACTTAACTATCATTATTCATTATTATTATACTAAACATCCAATCGTGTATTTATTTTTTTCGACAAAAAACAAGTTTGGAAGATTTGCATGTCAAAAATTGTTCTCTCGATAATTTTTATTAACCTTAGTTTTTGAAAGTTAGTTCGATTTAAATTTGTTACAAATCGAGAATCGTTTCCGCTGAATATCGATTTCTAAGGGTACTTCCCTAGTACTGAACTATTGACATCTGTCAAAAAGGACTTCATATAGGATAGAGTATAATAAAAGGTAATTACGTAGTCTCACTAATAGAAGATTGCTGAGGTTGCTGCCCTACTTCGGGCATGGAAATAAATAGCTATATGTCGACGGTGCATTTTGGTGCAGTGACGCACATTGTTATTTTCCTAATTAATTAGTTAATCATTTTTGTTAGTCTTTAATCATACTTCGATTAGGTCTCAACTAGGGCATCGAAAACCCATTCAATTTTCAAAACCCGGGTTTTCGGGTTCCAATGTAACTGAAACCCGGGTAACCCGGGTTTTCGAGCTTTTTTCGAGCTTCTTGTTTTTGGTTAATTTTTTTTCTTTCTTTTACGAAACATGCTAAAAGCTGGAGGTAAACCCGTAGTGAGGGAGTTTCAAAGGCTTTTTAACGCTGTCCTGTTCGAAGGGAGAACTCTGGAAGCGTGGAGTAGGAAGGGTGACAAAACCCTTTTGAAGAACTATCTACCCATTTCCGTGTTAAACCACGTCTGCAAGCTATTTTCAAGAGTAAAATACTTGCTTGATGCCCTCGATAGGTTGCAGTGACGTCTTATCCGTATTGTCGGTGATCTCGAAGTGTCTGTAACAGTGTCGTAGCCTTTAATGCGCCTGGTGTGAGGTGCGAGGTGCAAAAATGCGCCCTTGAGAGCTTATTTTGGTCTATTGTGCCTGTCGACCTCATATGTGGATCTCACTATCACTTACCATCAGAAAAAGTGAGTAAGCGCAGCGCCTGCATCGTATGTGGGTGGCAACACTGTCCAGCACGTGTCGTTCGGGATTGGAAGGAGAGACAGGACTAGCTGAAATAGCTCTTCAAATTATTACCCATTATAGAGACGGCAGAGAACACTTAGAACGGCAATGTCTCCAAGTGATTGTAGAGGCTCCAGGGTTTCGGATACCTCCAGATCATCGACAACACGGATAGCTGCAACCTATTGAGAACATCGAGCAAGTATTTTGCGGAGTCATACCAGAGGTGAGAGAAATATTCCACACATGGGCGAACTTGTGCCTTATACAAAAGGCAGAGTTGCACCGGTGTGAATAATCGCTGCACTCTGTTCAGGATCCCCAGTTTGCGGGAGGCTGTTCTAATGACGCTCTCATTGTAATCCCGCTGGTTCAGGTCGCAACGAACATCGATGCCCAGGATGCTAAGGCTATCCTGTATTGTCCTGTAAGGGCTCTGAAGAGTAGAATGGGAAAGGAAAGGAGACACTTTACCACAAAAATACACACCTGTGTCTTCTTGACATTGAAATAGACAAGATTGCATGCACCCCCTTCGGAAATGCGCTTCAAGACGCCGTCAAGGTCGGCGAGAAGAAGGTTCCTCTTTTCCTTGGTTTCGGTCTGCTTTACCCCAGGTCTTCCGAAATAACGTGGGTGGACACTGCTGTCATCTGCATAGCAATGGATATTGCCTAATGACAACATGTCATTGATATGCAGCAGAATCAAAGTCAGCGACAGGACGGAACCTTCTGCACGTATCGGCCTACGGATGAACTTGGACAAAACCAAGGTCACGTTCACGGCACCGTCCTCGAAGGTGTTCAAAAATATGTGTATTGTGTACCTTAGGCAGACTCTGCAATTGGGTCGAAACATCTTTGGGGACGAGTTGAATTGAGCTGGGCATTTGGGAAACTACGCAGTCTTCTCATCGTCAATCCCACAAAACCTAAAGACGGTCAGTGCGTCCTACCCGTCATGTATGGAGCCGAAACGTGGACACTGAAGGTACGGCTAGTCCACAAGTTCAAAGTCGCTCAGCGGGTTATGGAAAGAGCTATGCTCGGTGTTTCTCTGCGGGATCAAATCAAATCGGGAAGTTAGGCGATCCAGCAGAGAACCAAAGTCGACATAGCTCATGGCATCAGCAAGCTGAGGTGGCAGTGCGCTGCCATCAGCCATAAAACCGACAACTGCTGGGGTAAATGGGTTCTAGAGTGGAGACCGCGTCTCAGCAAACGAAGCATAGGACGCTCTCAGGCCAGGTGGAGTGATGATATGCGCAGGACGGCTGAGCTGGATGCGAGTAGCCGAAAACGAGAAGTGGCGTGCATTTGGGGAGGCCTATGTCCAGCAGTGGACGAAAATGGGCTGATAATGATGATGATGGGTGGTCGACGAACAGACGGATCACCTGATGGTGATGGCAACACAAACATTTACAGAATAGTTCGTGTTTTTGAAGAATTTAAAAAACCCGAAAAACCCGGGTTTTGGTTTTTCAAAGCCGGGTTTTTTGTGACTCTTAAACCGCGGGAAAACCCGGGTTTTTAGGACCGGGTAAACGCGGGCTCGATGCCCTAGTCTCAACTTATCTATAATTGTAATTTGTAATTTTAATAAATAGTTATAATTAAATTGTTTTTTTTTTTCGATCCTCTGATTGTAGTAAACGTAATTAGGTCTTTAAATCTTTTTATGACAAATAGACGCTTTAATTTTATTTACTTGTATAGATTTATGTTAAGTTGAACAGTTAAGTTTCAGTAAGTAGATAAGCAAAACAAGAAACTATTGGTATTTACATTCTATTTCATTTTGAGTTGAATTTGTGCTCCAATAAAATGTGTAAGATTCCATTAAGCCTCTGTTGTTCACACAATATATTGATGTATCATTATCAAATCTCGTCATTACTAATGTTAAAGTTATATTTTCACGATCTTTACCATATATCTTGGATATCTCATAATTTCCTGGAAAAAAAAAACATTTTTAAGTGCTAAAGCTTGTGTGTAAACTGTTTCATATATTGCCAGGACAGTGGCACATGGCAGGAAGTGATCTCTTCCTAAGTGCCTACCCCTCTGGGAAAAAGGCGAGTTTTTATGTATTTATCTATAGATTATAATTAGTACATACACATACATAAGGTCACGCCTTTTTTCCAGAGGGTAGGCAGAGATCACTTCCAGAGATCCACTTTTCACCTCTGTGAGAAACGTGACGCGATGGGTTGTAGGGCACGTCGACGGCATTCTGCCTTGTGCTTTGTTTTAACAAGGCCATTGCGTACCCATGAGTAGCAAGGATATATGACGGGGTAAGGAAAAGGGGAGGAAGGATACTATCGCCTCGGATGATTTGGACTGAGTCGATTGTAGCTCGAGGAGCCGGGGTCGCTTGCCCGTATACCGTTCACCAACCACCGGACAGATAGTTGTGAATGGTATTCCCTGACTGTATAATGTTATAATTAGTAAGGATTATTCATTGTACTTACCTTTTTGTGAACTATTCTCAACGACGATCGCTTTGGATTCGTAAGACATTGAAACTGTAGCAGCGCTCCTCAGTATAGTATAGCGGGCTGTGTTCCCATCCCTTATATATGTTGTCTCCAAGCTTCACAACCACGTCTCCTATAACAAAGAACAAAAATAAATAAGGATGAGAATTAGTTTTTTTCGTTTTTCGTTTTTTTCGTGGTTACTTTAGTCACTTTTATATTTATAAGGCGTCCGACCGATTTCACTCATGGTGGCCGATCTCAATTAAGATAAGCCAAGTGCGCAGAACCTTTTATAGTGCACAAGTGTGCGAGCCAACACAAGTGCACTCTCTATCCCCTTACTCTCATGATTCGATGAGACGGCAATCCGACATGAGCAATGAGAGATCAGGTGCAGTACGTACTGACTTAACGTGCCTTCCGAGGCACGGGCGTTCATTGTTCAACCGCCAACTGCCTATCTCCGGGCTGAGTAATTTCTTTACAGAAAAACTCTCACAAATTTTGCCCGACCCCGGACTCGAAACGGGGACCTCTCGGTCTTTACGCAGAACTTGCTATCAATAGACCAACAACGAGGCAATTACATTTTTGAATTTTACATAAAATAAAACAAATAAAAAATGAAAGAATTTGTTTGTCTAATAAGTATTACAGTACTAAGCTAAAAATTATACATATGAACCTAACTGAACCCGACGAAATTGTCATATTGTAATCGTTTTGGTTCCTGCCATACAGGCCTAGAGCCTAGTTCAGTGGCCGCTGTTCAAGATTCTCCACTGTCAAAATGAGCAAGTTTATACGGTCGGAATATGTTTCAGTTATAATTGAAGTGTTTTTTATTTTTGTAAACCTCTTTGAGATTATGAAATAAATAAAAAAAATTATAAATAACTACACTGAAATAAAAATTAAAAATAAATCAAAATCTAAACGGCTTAAGTTAGAAGCTTAAAATTTGGTACCTTATACCGGAGCCGCTCTTAGATGACTGATTTGACACATGTAAAATTGCCAGAGAGACAACGGTAAAATTGCCGAAGCATATAAGTAACAATTATTTTTACTTTTTAACAAAAAAAGGTCTAATTAAAACAATTTTTTATTGAAAACATTTCTTTACATCCAGAAGATTGAATTGTTGTTTCTCATTTAAAAATATATTTATTTTAAATATACAATACTTATTAAATCTTTCATCCTATTTAAAAAAAATACCTGGTGAGTAATAACCCACTACGTCACTATGAAAACGTGTCAAACGGCATAACCTTGTAAAATCGTAATACTGAGTGGAAATTTTATGTTTTCTTTTTATAATTCAATTATTTTAGGTAATAAAAGACAAATAATTCGATAATGAGGTGCATTTGACATTTTGAAATAACGTCTTATTTTTAAAAGTTGTTCTTTATGATTAGTTAAATATGTTCCTCTTAACGAGGATAAATAAAAAATCTATACTAATATTATAAAGCTGAAGAGTTTGTTTGTTTGTTTGAACGCGCTAATCTCAGGAACTACTGGTTCGATTTGAAAAAATCTTTTTGCGTTGTATAGACCATTTATCGAGGAAGGCTTTAGGCTATATAACATCACGCTGCGACCAATAGGAGCAAAGATACAATGGAAAATGTGTAAAAAACGGGGAAACGCGAACGAAGTCGCTGGCACAGCTAGTATAAAATAAAAAGTCAATTCAGATAAAATAAAGTGTCAATTCAGTCATCTAAGAGCGGCTCCGATATAGTAAACTTAAAGCTTAGTTGCAACAGGATATAACGAAATTTTTACGGGAACGGGAGTTAGCGGGAGAAAGCATTTGTATGAAAAAATCTAAACCGCGTAAGATAGATGATTGAAATTTGGCATGCAGGTACCCACCCTATTAAACGTTAAGCTTACTTCCAACGCGATATTGCAAAATTCCAACGGGAACGGTAGTTATTGGAAAAAAGTTAAATATGTAAAATCCTGTAGTCCATGCGAACGAAGTCGCGGGCACAGCTAGTTATTTTATAAATCTGAAGAATTTGTTTGTTTATTTGTAGCATACCTAGACTATTTAAAAGGAAGGCTTTAGGCTATATAACATCACGCTACGACCAATAGGAGCAAAGAAACGATGGAAAATGTTTTCTTATTTGTTGTTTTATACCTAAAGCCGCTGGAAGTTGACCGATTTGACACATTTCAGACTGACTGCACTAGTGAGGGACAACGGCAAAATTGCCGAAGCATATTAGTAACTGTTATTTTCACTTTGTAACTAAGCAAGATCTAATTAAAACATTTTTTTATGAAAACATTTATTTACATCCAGAAGATTGAATTGAAGTTTCTCATTTAAAAATATATTTATTTTTAATATACAATACTTATTAAATCCTTCATCCTATTTTAAAAAATACCTTGTAGCGCTACCATGAGTTTAAAACTTACGCACTCGATATCGCCTACGTAAATATGTCTATGAAAAACTTGTACAGCGCCGCTGGTGGTTACGCGAAGAACTAAAATCGGCCGTATGAAAAAAGCAACTCGATAGGTTTTTAACGTACGTAAGTTTTCGATAGCCAACTCATGGTAGTCCCTCTGGTGAGCATTACCCACTACGTCACTATGAAAACGTGTCAAACAGCGTAACCTTTGTAAAAGCGTAATACAGAGTGGAAATTGTACGTTTTCTTTTTATAATTTAATTATTTTAGGTAATAAAAAGACAAATTATTAGATAATTAGACAAATTATAAGATAGGTTTGACATTTTGAAATAATGTCTTATTTTTAAAAGTTATTCTTTATGATTCGCTAAATATGTTCCTCTTAACAAGGATAAATGCAAAATATAAAATACTAGCGACCCGCCCTCGCTTCGCTTCGGGGATATCTCTATCTGTATGTAATATATTTTAACCCCGTAAGAGAAATTTTTTATCTAAAAAAAGCCTATGACACTCAGGGATAGTGTAGCTTTCCAACAGTGAAAGATTTTTTCAAATCGGTGCATTAGCTTCGGAGCCTATTCGAATCAAACAAACAAACAAAAAATCAAACCTTTCCTTTATATTATTATATTACATATTACATTGACTCCCCGTACCCCAGTGACGCTTACATGGAGCCAACATCGCATGCTGGCTAGCTAAGCGCGGTGGCGGCAACCACGCGACTTTTTCTAATACTTGCATTTTAACTCGTGATATCTTCCGAATTAAATGTCCGAATTGAATAATTCAAAAAGTTATAAAAAGGTATTGAAGCCGTCTTGAATATAAAGTAACTTATTTTTTTAAGGATTAATACCAAGGTACAAATAAAGAGCCCTTTCAAGCGGCGGCATATAAATTAAATTTTTAGAATAAAAAACCGCTTGCTGTGACATAACTATAATATTTAGACATATGCTGTAGCGACACTTTGTAGATAATGATGAGTTCTGCAAAGTCTTAGTAAATGGTTTTGTTCTATCATCAATGGTTTTCGCAGCGCAGGCGACGTAAGGAATTTTTCAGGTCAATTTTTTACACCTTGGCTTACATTATTGGAGTTTTAGTAAGGATCCCTAATTTTTTTAAAAATATAATAAAGCCTATGTTACTTCTGAATAATGCAGCTTTCTAATGGTGAAAAAACTATTGCAATCGGTCCAGTAGTTTTTGAGTTTATTCATTACAAACATACAAAAATACAAATCTTTCCTCTTTATAATATTAGTATAGAAAAAGTGTCAAATCAGTCTTCTAAGAACGGCTCCGGTATAATTTATTTTCAGGCGGAGTCAAGATTGCAATTTTTTTTAAATTTGAAATTGACATTGAGTTCTAATAATAAGGGTTATTTTGCATCGAAAATATTATTTACTAGTTGACCCGACAGACTTCGTCCTGTCAAAAAATTAGGAAAAAGAAAAGTGTTATGATATGTATATATATTTGGAATCCTCATTTCATCAGCTTTAATTTGATATGCATTTTGTTTTATGTTAAGTGAAAAATAAGATATTTCGTAAATTAAACTTGAACACCACTAAAATCGTTATAGTGGCTAAACCTTAAAGGATAGACATATGCTATTGCAGACTTTTTTATAGAACTTTTTGAGAAGAATAATTCCCCCATACATTGTTATTCTGTATTTTAAGTAATTTCAGCAGCGCACGCAATGCAAGCCTCCAAAAAGCTCGTTTTTCTTCCGTCCGTCTGATAACTGTTACGATTACTCCAATAATTTCTTAAGTAGGTACACCTAAATTATACACCTATAGAATCCCTGGAATATTTTCTTTCTATTATTGAAAACCGCATAGCTATTGATATAGTACTTTTTGAGATCCTAGGTAACAAACACATTTTGGGCGCCCTTCGCAACTTCATTTTATACTATGTGTAGATTATTTGCTCATTCACCTGTTACTCTCTCACCATCATAGCTTGGAAAGGAGAAACGCGGT
This sequence comes from Maruca vitrata, assembly GCA_039566165.1. Taxonomy (NCBI): domain Eukaryota; kingdom Metazoa; phylum Arthropoda; class Insecta; order Lepidoptera; family Crambidae; genus Maruca; species Maruca vitrata. The sequence goes on along the minus strand of CM076937.1, from coordinate 2,604,509 downwards.
TTGCCAAGCGACCGGTAATAAGGGGCAACTAAAAACAAAACAGTGATAGCAATTAATAAAAAAACCGGCAAATGCTACTTAACATTACCAATTGCCTTATTAGGAAAAATAATGAAATGCCTTATTAAAAAAAATAAAAAAAAACACATACTTCGATCTCATCCCGTGGTAAGTAGCTTAAGAATTTGTGTTACGGATAGCAGAATCGACCCTGGATACACAAATATACTTAAATATATAGATATCACACCCAGAAACGGAAGAAATCATCACACAAATATTTGTTCGAGCCGGAATCGAAACCACAACTCACTAACCACTGTACCACCGAGCCATTTATTAAAAAAAATCGAATAAATAAAGTAACCGATTTGTCTTTAGACTGCCAGTTTTTATTAGAATTTATTTATTTATTGCACTCTATAGTTACAAAATATAAGTACGTAAATCTAATATATCTGTTACGGTAAAAGTGGATAGAGTGGTTATTATGTATAATTACCGCTAACTATGCATAATTACTAGTGTTCGTGGTAAAGGTGGTGAAACTATCGAATTAATCACATTTACTGGTAATTATATAAAATTACCATACCCTTTGTGTAAATGTGGCAAATAATAAAATAAAACTGACTTGACTGGCTCGGTGAAACAATGGTTTTGTTAGTGACCCAGACTGGCGATTCCAAGAGTCGTGGGTTCGATTCCCACTCGGGACAAATATTTGTGTGGTGAATATCGGTGTTTGTTCCGTGTCTAGGTGTGATTATGTAGTTAAGTATGTATTTATAAATAACTTTTCTGAAAACATTTAAACCGCGTAAGATAGATGATTGAAATTTGGACGCGATATTGCAAAATTAGTAAGGGATCGGGAGTTACTGGGCAAAAACTTTTGTATGTAAAATCCTGTAGTCCACGCGAACGAAGTCACGGGCACAGCTAGTTATAAAATAAACCAGTCAAGTATCTAGAAACCAAACTTCATGTTTGGTTTTTAAAAAATATTATCTTATAAAAATAAAGTTAAATAAAATTAGCAAATTGGCAGGGAATTTTCAGTGGAACTCTTAAAATTCTTTCTCGTCAATATATTTTTGAGATTTGAGATTTGTGACATTTGGAATTGCAGGGTACTTATGATATTTTTCAGCAACGTCGACATTTACCACAGTCGAGCGGGAGTTTTATATAATTACCGGTAAATTTGAATAATTCACTACATTTACCATGTGCGTCGGGAATTATCTATATTTACCTGTGATTATAGATAATTACCGATTGCTCACATTGACCGTAACATATCGATAAATTAAATCTCAAATGGCGTAACCGCCAATTTGGTCAAAATGACTTTTTGATGCAGTTTTATTTAGTTTTTTTCTCTATCGAACTGTATTTAAAAATCTTGATATTCGCAAATATGGTTATTACGACCCAACGACGACACTTTTTAAAGGTAAACAGGTCGTCAAAGGCTTAGCCCACTTTACTTGGTGGTTACGCCCCTAGAAATTATTGTGATGTGAAAAACAAGCATAATTTATAAGCTGAACATGGGTATCCTTTTTTTACGTTTATGTTTTTGGTGGTAAATATAGATAAAGGCAACTGAAACTGTCCGGGATATTTACCATGTTGTTGTGTTTTAATGAGCTCCCGATATTTCGGCACTGTTGCAAGCGCCATGATCACGGATGAACTGTAGGACTGCGAGAATGACGGTAGGACTAAGGGCAGACATATCGGTCTACCCTCTTTCTCAGTCTTTTATTACGCACGACACCACTACCCTCGTTCACATTATTGTCACTCAGAATTCGATCCAGACACACTACACTCACGGTATCACTTCTTTTTTCCTCGAAAACGGACACATTTTTACATAAACGTATCACTGGATGCCATACTTTCGCTAGTTGAAACCCGTCTTCACGATTGAAGTTTTTGAATTTTTTAATTTCAATTGCTTCCCTGACCAGTCGTGGTATGTAATGGCGTTCTGTCGAAAGTATTTTTGGGTTATGTAACTCAATCCAGTGGTTCGTTCCCGATTCTAAAAGATGTTGAGCGATTGCCGATTTTTGTGCTTCGTTGTTTTTGACTGCCCTGATATGCTCTTTCACCCGGCACGAAATAGTCCTTTTCGTTTGCCCTATGTACGAGCTTCCGCAGCTACAGTCAATTTTATAAACGCCTGGTTTTTCTAAAGGAAAGCTATCCTTCGGTGAGCGTAGAAATTGCGATACTTTTTTAAGAGGAGTGAAGATAGTTTTTACGGAGATTTTCCTAAGTATGTTTGAGATCTTATCTGTCACTCCTTTTACATACGGCAAATATGCTGGATGGCGGTCTACACTATAAACCAGGCGTTTATTACGTGTCGGTCTTGATATTCGCCCACTGTATCCATTCCACCGTAGGACGTCACTTACGTGTTTAAGTTCATCATTTATATGTTCCTCGTCACATAGATTATATGCGCGGTCTGTAAGCGACTTCACTACAGAGTTCAGTTGGCGTGGATGATGATGTGACTCTGCATGTAGGTAGCGATCAGTATGAGTAGGCTTCCTGTATACCGAATGGCTGAAAGAACCGTCCTCACGCACTTTGACCAACACATCTAATGTTTCTGAGAAACAGAGCCATTGCCACTGCCCCCTATAGTATTAGGATTTGGAAAAGGTACGTTGATGACATTTTTGGTATAGTAGAGGGGGGTGAAAGTACCGTGCAAAACTACTTGGCTCACTTAAATAGCATCCACGGGAAGATGAATTTCACGTACGAGATGGAAGATAAGAGGAGCATTGCCTTTTTAGATGTGTTGGTCAAAGTGCGTGAGGACGGTTCTTTCAGCCATTCGGTATACAGGAAGCCTACTCATACTGATCGCTACCTACATGCAGAGTCACATCATCATCCACGCCAACTGAACTCTGTAGTGAAGTCGCTTACAGACCGCGCATATAATCTATGTGACGAGGAACATATAAATGATGAACTTAAACACGTAAGTGACGTCCTACGGTGGAATGGATACAGTGGGCGAATATCAAGACCGACACGTAATAAACGCCTGGTTTATAGTGTAGACCGCCATCCAGCATATTTGCCGTATGTAAAAGGAGTGACAGATAAGATCTCAAACATACTTAGGAAAATCTCCGTAAAAACTATCTTCACTCCTCTTAAAAAGTATCGCAATTTCTACGCTCACCGAAGGATAGCTTTCCTTTAGAAAAACCAGGCGTTTATAAAATTGACTGTAGCTGCGGAAGCTCGTACATAGGGCAAACGAAAAGGACTATTTCGTGCCGGGTGAAAGAGCATATCAGGGCAGTCAAAAACAATGAAGCACAAAAATCGGCAATCGCTCAACATCTTTTAGAATCGGGAACGAACCACTGGATTGAGTTACATAACCCAAAAATACTTTCGACAGAACGCCATTACATACCACGACTGGTCAGGAAGCAATTGAAATTAAAAAATTCAAAAACTTCAATCGTGAAGACGGGTTTCAACTAGCGAAAGTATGGCATCCAGTGATACGTTTATGTAAAAATGTGTCCGTTTTCGAGGAAAAAAGAAGTGATACCGTGAGTGTAGTGTGTCTGGATCGAATTCTGAGTGACAATAATGTGAACGAGGGTAGTGGTGTCGTGCGTAATAAAAGACTGAGAAAGAGGGTAGACCGATATGTCTGCCCTTAGTCCTACCGTCATTCTCGCAGTCCTACAGTTCATCCGTGATCATGGCGCTTGCAACAGTGCCGAAATATCGGGAGCTCATTAAAACACAACAACATGGTAAATATCCCGGACAGTTTCAGTTTTCTAATGTGTGTGACCATGACAGTTTAAAATCATATATAGATAAAGGCCTTTACATCTACATCATTTCTGACCCGTGCCATTGAGGCATGGAATGCCCTTCCAGCTCATGTTTTCCCTCCCTCCTATGATCCCGGGCTTTTCAGGCGGGGAGTGAAACGGCCTTTAAGCATGCCTTCAGGGTGAGTGCGACAGGCTCAATATGATGTATTGTGCCTCATATTTGGATCTCACGACCGCTTAACATCAGGGGGAGTGAGGTCATCTTGTTAGCCTTTTATAAAAAAAAGATGATCTCCGCGGAGACTACACGCAAGGCAATGCACAAGTCCAACAAAAAATCGGTACAATGTGTCATACAACTAGTGACCCGGCCTCGCTTAGCTTCGGGCAAATCCTTAATAATATTATAAATGCGAAAGTAACTCTGTCTGTCCGTCTGTCTGTCCGTCTGTCTGTCTGTTACTGTTACGCTTTCACTCATATAGTACTGAACCGATTGAAATGAAATTTGGTACAGATATAGTCCAGAGCATGAGAAAGGATATAGGCTACTTTTTAACAGCGCTATAAAGAAGTAATGTTTTACCCGTTAAACGTCTCTACGCGCTCGGAGTCGCGGGCGGAAGCTAGACTGTTATAATATTATAAAGAGTTCTTCTGTGACCTGTCAAAAGCCTTTGATTGGGTAAATCATGAGATATTGCTAATGAAATTGAATCATTATGGTATCTCAGATGAGGCGAATAATTTGTTGAAATCATATCTTAAACATAGGGTGCAAACAGTTCATGTCAATGGAGTTGATTCTTGCGGCGCTCCCATTCTCATGGGAGTGCCTCAGGGCTCAATTCTGGGACCTTTACTGTTCTCGATGTATATAAATGACCTTCCTTACTTAAGAATCTATGTGAGATGGTACTGTTTGCTGATGATACATCTTTGATTTTTAAGGTTGACAGAGGTAAAAATAACTACGACGAGGTAAATAGTGCCCTCTCGCAGGTTCTGCGCTGGTTTAATACAAATAATTTATTGTTAAATGCAAAAAAACTAAATGTATAAGATTTACAATGCCTAATGTAAGAAAAGTTGATACTAACATTATTGTAAATAAGGAAATTGTAGAATTGATAAAATCTACAAAATTTTTAGGAATTACTATAGATGCTAAGTTACATTGGGGACCTCATATCTCTGTTCTGGCAGATAGACTTAGTTCAGCTGCGTATGCAGTCAGAAAAATCAGGATGTTGACTGACATTGAAACGGCAAGATTAGTTTATTTCAGCTATTTCCATAGTGTTATGTCATACGGTCTTCTGCTGTGGGGATCTGCTACAGACATTCAAAGCATTTTTGTGCTACAAAAAAGGACCATCAGATCCATATATGGCATAAGAAGACCGCGCGACTCCCTTAGAGATATTTTTAAAGATATAGATATTTTAACCGTAGCTTCTCAGTACATTTTAGATTGTATCGTATATGTTCATAAAAACATGCACTTATTAAATAAAAAGTCGGATTCTCACAATTTTAACACCAGAAATAAATATAAGCTTTCCGTTCCAAGACTCAGGCTTCAAAAAGTTGGAAAATCATTCATAAGTTTAAGTATAATATTGTTTAATAAGATTCCGCAAAATATTATTGAATTGCCGTTGTATAAATTTAAAGTCTATATTAAATCTTGTCTTATGAAAAAGGGGTAGGTACTATAAAGTAGAAGACTATTTGAATGCTGCTCGCTTGGACATCCAAGAATTATGTAACTTGTACATATTATTATTTATTTGTAATTAATTAACCTGTGATTTGACATGCGAGTGAATTTCATGAAATCTACTTGCAGAATAAATTATTTCATTTCATTTCAAATTATTTCATTTCATTTCATTTCAGTTTGTTTGTTTGAACTTGCTAATCGCCGATGCGTAATTTCGAATTGAAAAAATATTTATCGAGAAAGGCTTTGAGCTACACATCACGCTGCGACTAAAACGAGCAAAGGAACTACGGGAAAATGTGTGAGTTACGGGGAATACGCGGTAGAAGTCGCTGTCACACAGGGGCGTAGTTACCGCCGCATCTGCCGTATCAATTATACGGGGCCCCGGGCCACGGGCCCCCTTAAAGTGTGTAAGGAAAAATTAAATATAAAGTATTTACTTTTTTCCCGCCTTAAGCGTGCGTTCGAAAGTTGGCAACACTATATCAAGGGTCACAATTTTTTTTTATACGGGGCCCTACAAGATTCGCTACGCCACTGCTGGCACATCTAGTTATACACGTATGTACATAATAACCTTAGTCTTAAATCCCTCTATCTATTAAAACGCGGCATCGACGAGCATGCTTAAAGAAATTGATGGATGTGAAAGAAGCTAAAGTGGTGTACCAAGATTGTAGCACATGACAGGAAGTGATCTCTTCCTACCGCTCTGGGAAAAAGGCGTGATTTTATGTATGTATGTAAATAATTAAAAAATAATGAATAAAAAAACCTGTATTTAATTTAGTATCCTCCAATGTCTCCATTCGATTCATAATTATATTGCACAAAGGTGAAACGTGTCGATAATACAATGTAAGTGTTTGATCCTTGTAATAACTTGTACATATGAAACTGCTTCCATTATCAGCTGTAGTTAGCTTTAGGGCTTTTTTTGATACGCCATAACTTTTATGTTTTGGTGGATTGTAATTGATGTCGATTTTGTTGCCTGCGAATATAATTTGTAGAAAAAAAACATAATTAAAAAAAATAAAAATAAAATAAAATAAAACACAACCAACATCACTTGTTTGTGATTTGTGTGACACGGAACAAACACCCAGATTAATCTTTTTTTTCTCGAATGAGAAACGAACCCATGACTCCTTGTAGTCTAGACGAAAGAAACAGGATCACGACGGACCAAGATTATTAGAAAGAAAGATTTTTTTCTTTTTTATGTGTGAAAATTTACTTAGAATACATTACACATACTGATATTAAAAGTGTGAAAATAACTCTGCCTGTTAGTTACACAACCACGCCTTAAGTACTGAACCGATTAAATAAAAATTTGGCACAAATATAGTCTAGAGCCTGAGAAAGAACATAAGTTACTTTTTTACCCGATTTCGTTAAAAGGAGCAATGTTTTGCGCAATAAGCTATTTGACACGGACGGTGTTGCGTGCGGGTAGATAGTATACCTCAAGAATAAGTGTTTCTACATACCTATTATTCTGTACCACGTTTTTTTCATATGAAGATTGCAATAAATTGTATTTTTATTGATATAATGAGTCCCATTGTCCGGATAAGGGGACACCATATCTTTTTCATCTGAAAGGCAACAAAGTAAAGTAAAATGAAATTAATAACTAAGATTTTTTTTTCAGTCAGGGGATACCAGTCACAACTATCTGTCCGGTGGTTGGTGAACGGTATACGGGTAAGCGACCGCGGCTCCTCGAGCTACAATCGACTCAGTCCAAATCATCCGAGGCGATAGTATCCTTCCTCCGTCATATATCCTTGCTTGCTTGCACAAGGCAGAATGGCGGCGAATTGGTCCACAACCCGTCACGTCACGTTTCCCACAGAGGTGAAAAGTGGATCGCTGGAAGTGATCTCTGCCTACCCCTCTGGGAAAAAGGCTTGATTTTATGTATGTATGTATGTAGATTTATTTTCTTATTGAACTTCATTCTTCAAGTAATTCAAACAAATTATCTCACTAATTGTACAGGTCCGATAAAAATGTTGAGAAATGGAGCAATTGAATTTTTCCGTTAATCAAAAGATTAAGAGAAAGGACAAGGGACTAAGCTTGCTATTCAACCTAATAGAGTCGAATAAAAGGGAGTAAATGTTATTTAAGAGACCAAAAAAGAAGGGATTTTTCACGGTCACAGCTTTCCACACAAGCTTGGTAGCCAGTTCAAACCCCGTCACGTACCATTATACGCCACGTATCTCCGTTATTTAGATTACTAATAAATATTGTACTCGTATTTTTAATTTTGATTCACAAAATAAATATTATGAAGATATAGTGCTTAGAAGTTTCGGATGACGTCACGTTATGGCACGATTTTTGCGTAAGTCTGACGTCACAAACCCCCACTGCAGAAGTTTGATAAGCTATAATTTCGTCATTTTTCAATCAATTGAAAAACCAAAAAATAGGTGTCACATATTTTTTATAAAATAACTTACGGACTAAATAGAATAATAAAGTTTTGACCAATCGTCAAGCCTATTTTAAGGTTATGTGTAGTCCATCAATCCGCGCTTGGCCAGAGTCGTTAGTTAATTAGTATGGGAGAATTATTACGTGTTTGTCGATATTTATAAAAGTTGGTATAGAGGTAGCTGGCAGTCCGGAGAGACACAAGCGCAATTTTTTTTTAAATTCAAACCCCATGGCGGTCATTGAGGGGGTGAAAATTATGTATTTTGGGAGAACTTATAAGTGTTTATGGATTTTTATAGGTATGAAGGTAACCTGCACTCTGGAATAACATATAGGCTACTTTTTTTTAATTCAACTCCCATGGGGTTCATTGGGGGGGAGGGGTGAAAATTAGTACGGGAAATGTTTTACGTGTTTGTCGATTTTTATAAAACTTGGTATGGAGCTGGCTCTCCGGAGAGACACTAACGATACTTTTTTTTCTCGAAATTCGACCCCCATGGTAGTTATTGGGGGAGGGGGGGGGTGAAACGTAGTATGGGAGAACTTATAAGTGTTTATGGATTTTTATAGGTATGAAGGTAGCTGGCACTCTGGAATAATATATAGGCTACTTTTTTTTTTTTCAACCCCCATGGGGTTTACCGTTGTTGTTGGTCAGTTGTTCAAACTTGGTATGGAGGTAGCTGGAAAGACACCAGCGCTACTTTTTTTTTTAAATTCGACCGGGGTGGGGGGGAACGAACGTTGACGGAACTTTCACTAATAAATAACAAATTTTACAAGGCATGTAGTCTATTTTAATACATCATTGCTACTAAAACCCATTAATACGCGGACAAAGTCGCGGGCGGCCGCTAGTATTATATATATCATTAATTATTTCACTTACATGTTGTTCTTGAAGTATTTGTTAAACCATTCCAAATCATTGTCGTCATTTCAAACATGCCACGTGCGTAACAATTGATGTTCGTTTTATTATCGAACTTCGTCATTATTAAGACCAGAGTAAGGGAATAGTCCTCTGATTTGCCCTCAATTTTTGTAATTTCATATTCTCCTGTGGAAAAATCAAATAAGTTGATTTGTAAATAAGTATTTATAAACTTCCACGCGAGATATAATCTCAAAACATATTACGATTAATTCAAGATACGCCAAAAGTCACTAAAAGACAATTAATTTATTTATCGACTAACAATTACACAATTAAACACTTAAAAACACAATTAAAAACACTTAATTACAACACTAAACACGGAACACTAAATTACACTAAAGCACTGAATCACACTAAAACACTGAATTTCACTGAAACTATTCGCAGGTAACGCACTCGATCACTTCTAGTTCGCAGGAGACTGATTCGCTTCGCTTTCCAAATCGGAACTCACTCGTCACGTCGTACATCCCCCTTTTATACCCAGATTTTATACGCAGCTCTTCGCGTGGCGTCGAGAATATTCGATCGAAGATCGAAATTTCTAGAACTCGCTGGAGCTCGCTACGACCGACCAGAGTGTGTGACGTAGTATCGTGCAAGCGATTATAGACCTTATCCATACGACGATAAGACTAATTTCGCTTGCACGGTCTCTCAAGGTCGTAACATTATTATTACTCTTCTAGAACACGTGCAAGCGAATATAGACCTTATCCATACGACGATAAGACTAATTCCGCTTGCCCGGTCCCTCGTGGTCGTAACATTATCCCCCTCTTAGTCATGCTCGTCCCGAGCATCATTTGACCCATGGTAACGAGCCAATCGATCAATGTGAACAATTTTCGGCTTGCCTCTTGTCCCTTGTTTGATCCGATAGGTTAAGTCGTTCAGCCTAGTGATGATCTTGTATGGTCCTTCCCACCTTGGCTGGAACTTCGGTGATTTGCCCTTCTTCCTGAGTGGGTTGTGTAACCAAACCAGACTCCTTCCTCGACACCGTCGGTGTTGGCTTTGCGGTCGTAACGGGTTTTCATTCTTTCGCTGGATTTTAGACTGCAGTCTCTGACGAGAGCATGTACTTCATCCAGGCGCTTCTGTAGGTCAGCCGCATATTCGGTTACTGGTTTCGGAGCTTCTGGCGGTGTCCCAGTCAACGCGTCTACCGGAAGCCGCATTTCTCTACCGAAGTTTACCATTGCTGGGGTTGCGCTGGTGCTATCGTGGATCGCAGATCGGTAGGACAGCAAGAAAAGCGGTATGTATTGGTCCCAGTCTCGTTGATGCTCGTCCACAACTTTGGCCAAGTGGTTTTCCAACGTTTGGTTGAATCTCTCGACCATGCCATCGGATTGCGGGTGTGCTGGTGTAGTACGGGTCTTATGCATACCCAACAGTTGACAGACCTCCTGGAACAGTGCTGACTCAAAGTTTCTTCCTTGGTCAGAATGTATCTCAAGAGGCACACCAAATCGGCAAATTACCTCGTGGACTAACTTCTTGGCGACCGTCTTTGCTTCTTGATTAGGCGTAGCGAAGACTTCAGGCCACTTAGTGAAGTAATCTTGGACCACAATGATGTACTTGTTTCCCTCATCGGATTCTGGAAAGGGGCCAGCTACATCCACTGCGATTCTTTCCCATGGAGCGCCAACGTTGTATAGCTTGAGTTTGCCCTTACTTCTGGTTTGAGGGCCCTTTACTGATGCGCAAGTTGTACATTTCTTGCACCAGTCTTCAACGTCCTCCCGACAGTGTATCCAGTAGAACCTCTGTCTCAGCTTCTCTAGGGTCTTCTTCACGCCTAAATGTCCCCCGGATACCCCATCGTGTATGCACCTCAGTAGTGAAGCAACCTGTTTACGGGGTACAATCAGCTGTAGTGTCGTTTGATCCCCTTTTGGTGTTTCCCATTTCCTGAAGAGTACTCCATCCTTAATCTCCAAACTGTCCCATTGTGCCCAGTAACTTTTCGTGATGGGGCTTGATGATGCTACATGGCTCCAAGAAGGTTTTTGACCTACTTCTTTCCATTCAAATATTTTCCTCAGGTCACTATCCTCTTTTTGAGCCTTTTTGATAGCGTCTTCGCTCCATTCATTATCAAGTCCCTGGGTGGTAATCATCCGGACATCTTCTTTAGTCTCCGTCTTAGAACAATGACTGCAGGCCACAGGACAAGGTCTCCTTGATAGGGCATCGGCATTCAAATGCGTTCTACCACTCCGATGTTCTGTTGTGAAGTTGTACTCCTGTAGCTGCTCTAACCACCGCGCCACTTGTCCTTCAGGGTTCTTAAACTGCAAGAGCCATTTTAACGCAGCATGATCTGTCCGCAGGGTAAACTGTCTTCCAACGAGGTACTTGTTGAAATGCTGTAGAGTCTTCACTACCGCCAACAGTTCCTTACGAGTCACACAGTAGTTTCTTTCAGGTTTTGAAAGTGACTTACTGAAATAGGCGATCACGACTTCCCGTTCACCTTGCTCTTGCGACAGAACTCCGCCTATGCCAGTATTGCTGGCATCAGTGTCCACGATGAACCTTCCTTCTCTGTTCGGATAGCCAAGTATAGGACTGGTGCAGAGGTGTTCTTTTAATCTGACGAAGGCTTGATCACATTCCGAGTCCCAGGCGAATACTCGTTTATCTTCCGTGAGCCGATGAAGAGGTTTCGCTATATCAGAGAAGTTCTTTACAAAACGCCGGTAGTATGCGCATAAACCCAAAAATGATCTCACGTCGGTCTTGTTAGCTGGAATAGGCCATTCTTGGACAGCTTTGATCTTCTCTGGGTCGGTCCTTACACCTTTCGAGGAAATACTGGGGCCAAAATAAGCGGCTTCTTCCTTGAAAAACGTGGATTTCTTTGGGCTGAGTTTTAAGTTTGCTTCTCGTATTCTAGTGAAAACCTTCCTCAGGTTACTGACATGCTCTATGAAATTTCGACCCATGATAATGATGTCATCCAGATAGACCAGGCATGCATCACCCAGAAGTCCAACCAGTACCCTTTCCATCAACCGCTCGAATGTCGCCGGAGCGTTGCAAAGACCAAAGGGCATGACGTTGAACTGCCACAATCCATTCCTAGTTCCGGTCGTAAATGCCGTCTTCTCCTTGTCTGCTGGATGGATGTCTACTTGCCAGTACCCACTCTTAAGGTCCACTGTTGAGAACCACTTCATGCCGCTCAACATGTCCAGTGTGTCGTCTATACGGGGCAGAGGGTAGCTGTCCTTCTTCGTTGCATTATTCAACAACCGGTAGTCCACACAAAACCTGGTGCTGCCGTCCTTCTTCTTTACGAGGACTACTGGCGAAGACCACGGGCTTGTTGAAGGTTCTATGATGCGGTTCTTCTGCATCTCAGCAACCATGTCTGCTACCTCCTTCTCTTTGGCAAATGGGAGGCGTCTAGGCCGCTGCTTTATTGGTGGCGCGTCTCCCGTGTCTATTCTGTGTTTAACGAGACCTGTCCTTCCCAAATCATGGTCACCCTTCGAAAATATGTCGTTGAAATCTAGCAATAACCTTTTAGCTTGCTCAAGTTCCCGCTCAGATAGCTTGTCCTTACAATTTGCTAGAGCGGCGTGACGTCATCTCGTTGACAGGATTCCGGTTCCCGGGCCTTTTTCAGCCTTCTGATGGATTGACCTGCATCGCACCGTCCGATGACACAGTTTCTTCGTAGCTGCACTTCATCTCCGCTAAGATTGATGACACGCACCAGCGCTCCTTTTTCCGGTCATGGCCAGAGTTCTTGCTGTGATCCAACTCGGATGGTCGCCGCAGTTTTCTATGACGACGCTTCGCCCTTGACACACAGTGTAAGGAATCTAACTTTGACCAGAGTTTCAGATCTCGGCGGTAGGGTCGTATTTTTCAGGCAGTAAACTGCGCATGATCTCGCTCCCTCTAGGAATACTTCTTGTTCGGGGAAACTAAGTACTCCTTTAGCGACGTCTACAACACACTTCTGGTCTCTTAAAAGTCTAATCCGATGATGCAGTCGTCCGTGATGTCTGCTATGAGAACGCCGTATTCAAAGGTCTGTTCTCCAATGGTTATCCTCGCCATCGTCTCACCGAAGACGGTAACTGGCTGGCCTGTTGCTGTTTGAAGTTGAACGGATGGTCTGCTATTCCACATAATAGTCCTTTTTAATAGCTCCGGACGCACTATTGTTCTTGAAGCACCGGTGTCAATAGTAAAATGACACGTTACGCTGTTCAACTCTCCAACCACAGTAAGATTGTTCCCATTACCAATCTGTGAAACAGTGACGGTAGGGGCTCGATGATGGCCAGCCAGCGCCCGCCCCACGGCCCTGACTCCTGACAGCTCTTCTGCGTCCACCTGTGTAGATGACGCTACTGTCGTTCTACGCGGCCATCTTCCCTTGGGGCAACTACTCCGAATATGACCCCTCTCGCCGCAGCCATAGCACATCGGACCCAAAGAAGGTTTTTCCTTCACCACAACCTCCCGAAGTCGTTGAGTTCTAGCGTCTTGACGCACGGCTTCCACCTCCAAAGCATGGGCTAGAGCTTCCTGTAAGGTCTGATGATGGCTCAATTTCACGGTGTGTCTGACGTCTGCGTCTCTAATTCCATCACAGAAAGCTTGCGGGATCATTGATTCCACCATTGTCGGGCATGACACGTACGCACGTCTGACTAGCCTTTCGATTTCCGTTGCCCATTGCTGCAGACTCTCCCCAGGCTTCTGCTGTCGATCGCGGAGTTGTGCTCTATACGCGTGTTCCAGGTGTTTGTCGCTGTACCTGCCCTCTAGTGCTCTTTGGAGAGCACCTAAAGTTCTGTTATCCGAAGGCAGGTTTTCCAACGTGAGCAGGGCATCTCCACGAAGAGCCAGAGTCAGAGCTATCAAGGACTCTTCCTCGTTCCACCCCTTTCCTTTAGCCACCGTCTCGAACTGGTACCAAAATGCTGCCCAAGACGTCGTTCCATCGAAGTGGGGTACTTCGATTTTCGGAGAATCCGACACTACCGTAGCACCCCGGGTCCCCACTCTTGCCATTTTGGTATGCAGCTGTCGCATCTCAGCATCCACCTGGCTCAATCGATCCTCGTGTTGGGTGAATCGATCTTCATGTTGGGCGAGTCGATCTTCGTGTTGGGTCAGTCGATCTTCGTGTTGGGTCTTGACGCTTAGCACATCATCCTTGAGAGCATCCATCTGCTTTTCTAATACTTCGTGCTTCTTTTCAATAGCCCCCAACAAACTCTTGCTTAGCTCTTCCTTGAGTTCGACCAGTTGCTCCTCCTGGCGGCGGGCTTGCTCCTCCTGGCGAAGGTCTTGCTTTTCCTGGCGAAGGGCTTGTTCTTCCCTCAGTTTAGCAAATTGTGCTTCCTGAAGTCGGGCTAGCTCCTCCTGGCGGCGAGCTTGCTCACGGGCTTGCTCCTCCTGGTGACGGGCTTGCTCTTCCCTCAGTTTAGCAAATTGTGCTTCCTGAAGTCGGGCTAGCTCCTCCTGGCGGCGGGCTTGCTCACGGGCTTGCTCCTCCTGGCGGCGGGCTTGCTCACGGGCTTGCTCCTCCTGGCGGCGGGCTTGTTCACGGGCTTGCTCCTCCTGGCGACGGGCTTGCTCCTCCTGACGGCTGGCTTGTGTCTGCAGCATTTTAAATAAATCTGCAAGCTCCACAGGCCCAATTGATGTTTGAATTGATCCCTCCGTTGAAGTACCTTCACCCTCTTGCAGGGCCGCGGTTTGACTCCTTGTTACTCGACCCTCACTGTCTTCTCGTGGTGTAAGAGGCATCTTGAATCCCACTTCTGACACCAATTGTTGCGGGAACGGGGTACGTTTAATTCAAGATACGCCAAAAGTCACTAAAAGACAATTAATTTATTTATCGACTAACAATTACACAATTAAACACTTAAAAACACAATTAAAAACACTTAATTACAACACTAAACACGGAACACTAAATTACACTAAAGCACTGAATCACACTAAAACACTGAATTTCACTGAAACTATTCGCAGGTAACGCACTCGATCACTTCTAGTTCGCAGGAGACTGATTCGCTTCGCTTTCCAAATCGGAACTGTCTCGTCGCGTCGTACATCCCGCTTTTATACCCAGAGACGCAGCTCTTCGCGTGGCGTCGAGAATATTCTCGCGGAGATCGAAATTTCTAGAACTCGCTGGAGCTTGCTCCGACCGACCAGAGTGTGTGACGTAGTATCGTGCAAGCGAATATAGACCTTATCCATACGACGATAAGACTTATTTCGCTTGCACGGTCTCTCAAGGTCGTAACATTATTATTACTCTTCTAGAACACGTGCAAGCGAATATAGACCTTATCCATACGACGATAAGACTAATTCCGCTTGCCCGGTCCCTCGTGGTCGTAACATAGTATAAAACAAAGATAATAAAAAATAAATAAGGCGTCCGACCGATTTCGGCCATGGCAGCTGATCTCAATTAAGGTCAGCCAAGTGCGCAGGACATAATAATATTATAGTGCAAGAGTATGCGCGAAAACACAAGTACACTCTCTGTTCTCTTACTCTCATTTGTGGTTCGGTGAGACAGCAATCCGATGAGAGAGGGCGCGGGACCACCGGCTTAACGTGCTTTCCGAGACACGGGCGTGCAACCGCCAACTTCCTTACTTCGGGCTAAGTTTTTTTTTTTATAATAGGCAAATAAGATGACCTCACTCCATCTGATGGTAAGCGGTAGTGAGATCCGAATATGAGGTCGACAGGCACAATACATCATATTGAGCCTGACGCACTCACCCTGAAGGCCTGCTTAAATGCCGTTTGACGCCCCGCCTGTAGAGCCCGGGATCATAGAAGGGAGGGAAAACATGAGCTGAGCATGAGGAAAGGCATTCCATGCCTTAATAGCATGGGGCAGAAATGAAGAGCTGAACCTCATAGTCAGAGCCACTAGCGACTGCATTGTATGTGGAAGTAATTACTTTACAAAAAAACTCACACAAATATTGCCCGACCCCGGACTCGAAGCTCTCGGTCCATATGCAGCGCTTGCTACCAATAGATCAACGAAGCAGTCTAAGGGCCGACATACACGGACAGCTTAAAGCAGTCCGTCCTGACAGCTTGAAGCTGTCTGTGTATGTGATAATACAGACTGTCTATAGAATATAATTTCAAGAGTGGCATTTGTATATTTTTCGGCTGACATCAAGAATATTTTTCTTATTTGCACAAATAAAAATAACTTACCTAATTTATGTATTACTACCAGGGGTCGATGTGTAGTTGTACACCTATACGTCAAATGGTCGCCCTCTGTATAATACATTGGTTTATGGCGAATATTATTCGTCTCGTAAGACTTGCTTCCTAATGTTATGTACAGGGATGGATCTAAAAAAAATTGTATGTTAAATACGAAACCCTTTCAGAATTGTTCAAAAAATTCATGCATTGAAAACTTGACTATTGTAACAACTGCTGTAAAAGAGTTCTAAACGTCGGTAATTAACAATAATTACCAGTGGCGTAACTACAGGGTGGCAAGTCGGCAAAATGCCACAGGCCCCCACCAGGAAGGGGGCCCCAGCTGAAAGGGGCCCCCGGTCATAGGAAAATCTCAACTGCCAACACACATACACATAAAGATAAAAAAAAAGAACGGGGGATGCACGGGGCCCCATCCGATTAATTTTGCCACGGACTTCAACAGGTATAGTTAGGTACGCCACTGATAATTACGTATACAAAATAAATTAGGCGTCCGTCTGATCTTGGCCATAGCGGCCGATCTCAATTAAGATCAGCCAAGTGCACTCTCTGATCCCTTACTCTCATAGTTCGGCGAGACGGCAATCCGACATGACCGATGAGAGATCGGGCGCAGGACCACCGGCTTAACGTGCTCTCCAAGGCACGGGCATACAACCGCCAATTCCTGTCTCCGGGCTGAGTAATTTCTTTACAGAAAAACTCACACTAATTTTGCTCGACCCCGGACTCGAACCAGGGACCTCTCGGTCTTTACGCAGCGCTTGCTACCAATTGACCAACGAGGGGCAGGTACGAATACTGTACATGATAGTGTTTGATTTTTCATATGATTTCACATTTAAAAGGAATTATTTAAATTATAACTACAGTTTGATACATAAAACTTTTTTTTTCTGTATTTGAGGCTATAGACGTTCAAAGATGCGTGGACGAGTCTATTTCAATCAATTCAATTACTCAATCTTATATTTTAAAGTACATACATACTCTATTTACTGAAAACTGTCATTTTCCATAAATGCAATATTTGACATACCTGACGAAAAAAAAAAACGCTTTACAATCAAATTTAAAAAGCGTGACGTCATTTTATAGTCCCTTTTTTGGGGTTATTCCACTATCCCCATTGGAATTCCCCATCAATGGGGATTAGTGAACAAATAAAGTAGATAATAATTTAAAATATGTATTCAAAAAGTATTACAACTGCAAATGAATATAATTTATAAAAATGCATAAAAGTTAAGACGAATTTAATTTCGAAAGTGAAAAGCAATGTGATTTTAGTGATGAGTGTAAAATTAAGATTTAATTTACCTTAGTAACAAATAAAGGCTTCATTAATTTAGGTTCGGTTCTTCTTTTATTTAATTTATGAGACAATGAGGAAAAGTGAACTTTATTTGTTCACTAATCCCCATCAGGTGCATCAATGGGGATTAGTGGAATAACCCCTTTTTGTGTATCAAATGATTTCTTTAAACACTGTGTCTATAGTAGTTATCAAAATTTAAAAAAAAAGTCATCCATATTCATAGTAAATAATTATCTAGACACGCAGAAGCGTGTCAAGCCAAGTTCAAGCAAAGGAACTGGCTAGCCGGCGCCAAGTTTATCAGTAGGTACACGATCCACTTGGTGCCACTTTTGATCCTTCTAATAACTCAAAATCTATTTGACGTAAACACAAAACTAACTTCGTAAGTTTTTAAACATATATTTATATTTTTATTTGTTGTTTTTAATGCTATTAAAGCTCAATGTTAATTTAAAATTTGAAAAAAAAATCGCATTCATGACCCATATATTTATATTTTCATTCTGATAAAAACTGGCTAAGTCAAGTCTAACCTACTTTGATTAAGCTTTCACATTTTTTAAATAACAGTAATTGTCATAGCTTTAGCACCTATTTAGATCTCCATTATTTAAAAAATCACGAATAATCTTTGTATTGAACTTGGCTCTTCTTTTTCACTTTTATGTTTTTGGTGGAATTTAAACCTACTTATTTTACCACGTACCTATTATAGTAAATAATTATATATTTTACTCGGTATTTTTCTAGATCACTTATTATGCGAGTTTTATCCGTAAAAGTAGGATGTACCTAGTAACTTAACATTTAAAAATATTATTTTAAAAAAGCCTCAATCAACCTTACCGTAAGGAATCGGCACTCGACTGAACATTCTCAGATAGAAGTAAAATCATCTCCATTTATGATCTCTGCGATGTTTATTTATTTTTTTATTATTTCCTATAGTTTTTTATGTAAATAGCACTCACCTGGTGTGACAGGTTGTATGTGTGAACATACGAACGGAATGATATAACAGTACCAAGAAGCCATTTGTAATTATAATAAAAACACGGACAATATTTACTAATATCTGTTCACTTGCATACAAGTAGCGCTAATGTTAGGGTATGTAAAGAGGGAATTTTTCCTTATACTATCATTATGAATCATAGGGATCATTTTAGTACAATAATGTTTCCTAATGCGGCATTTTCGGATGTAGTGGCAAATTTCAATTTAGGGTTTCTGTTTCCAAATAGTTTTTTTTTATAATAGGCAAACAAGATGACCTCACTCCACCTGATGGTAAGCGGTAGTGAGATCCAAATATGAGGTCGACAGGCACAATACATCATATTGAGCCTGTCGCACTCACCCTGAAGGCCTGCTTAAATGCCATTTCACGCCCCGTCTGAAGAGCCCGGGATCATAGGAGGGAGGGAAAACATGAGCTAGAAGGGCATTCCATGCCTTAATGGCACGGGGCAGAAATGAAGAGCTTTTAAGTCCGCTGTCCAGCACGTATAACGTTGGTATAACGGTATGCTGTGATTAAGATTTTGTCGCTGTACATCTAAAACCGCAATAGCAAATAGTATTTTACACAAAATTATGCATTACTGTTGCCGCTATAACATTAAAACAACATAAATACTCAAGCACGGCTCTTATGTAATAAACGAGATTTAATATGGTATGGAACCCTTTGTACTTGAATCTGACTGGTACTTGGCCGGTTCTTTTTTTTTTACTGACCCTAAACATTGTTGATTAATACAAAATATTTAAATATGTAAGTTTTGGTTTAAATTAATATACTATTGTAAGTAAGATATTATACCTTGATATATTCAAGGCGTTGTCATCTATTCACAAACTTAGTGTTTAGAGCTCCGTTTAAAAGATAACAAATACCTAAAACTTCCTACTTCGTGACTCTTTTGCCTTTGTCATTAAATCTTTGTAACGTAGCCAGTTTTTTAGAGATATAAAACCATAACTGCTAATATGTTATTTATATTATACTATACTGGCCATTTATAAAAAAAAAACCCAATAGTCAGACAATTGGTCACATTTCACATAAATCTCGGCATTAAAGAGTATTTTATACTCATCGTCTTTCACACCCAAAGAAGTATTTTTCAAGTGATATGTAAAAATCACAGCTCCGGCATACTTAATCCATAACTAGTGACAGGTCATAGAATACGTGCTGTTTACGGAAGCACTAATGTCGTGTTGTCAAAATTGCAAAATACAGGAGATTTCGCTTAGCGAATTTTTTTGTTTAAAAATTAATTAGTTCAACTGCATTAACAAACGAAACATGAAAGAGAAACGTGTCGCAACAGTTTAAACTTTTAACTTGCCGTGTAAAAGTCGTAATTCGTGGTTGTTCTTTGTAGGGAATTGTGAAAAGTGTAAATCGAATCATGGATGGAACATGGGTTCTGAGTCTACTAGCTCTGGTGATGCTGGTTGGCTCCTACGTAGCTGGAAGTATACCTCTGAACGTCAGCATGTCAGAGGTAAAGTAAGAAACCGGACAATGAAGTCCTTAATCTTAAGAAAAACGTTTAAAATTGCTTGTCTGTCAGTTATTGTAACATATGTTTTTATGTTATTTATTTCAATTCTGATCATGATTTATTGGCCATTTCCTTTGTGATAGGTAGGTTTTTAAGTATAATCTAGAAAAAGTATTCTATGAACAGTAAAATGACAGCTGAAACTGATTCACAGGGGTAAAGAATATTAATTATTTAGGTTACACAGATTAAAAATCACTATTCATGTTAGTTTTACAGATAATAACCACATATTGACTATGTTTAATTCACTTTTTTTGACTGGCTCGGTGGAACAGTGGTTAGTGACCCAGGCTCACTACCTATGGTTCCAAGAGTCATGGGTTCGATTCCCACTCGGGACAAATATTTGTGTGACGAACATCAGTGTTTGTTTCGTGTGTGGGTGTGTTATTAAATATATTTAAGTGTATTTGTGTATCCACTGTTGATTCTGATATCTGTAACACAAGTGCTTAAGCTACTTACCACGGGATCAGATCAATGTATGTGATACTGTGCAATATTTATTTATTTATTTACTTTTGTCTGCCTCGTTGGACTGGTAGCAATTGCTGCGTTAGGACTGTTAGGTCATTTACTCAGCCCGTAGTTAGGAAGTTGGACGATGCACGCCTGTGCCTCGGAAAGCATGTTCAGCTGGTAGTCACTTGCACACACAAAGAGTGCACTTGTATGTGCTTGTACTCTGGTTCAGCTGGCTGATCTCCATTGATATAAGCCATGGCCGGAATTCAGGGATGCATCCACTTACTTCCTGACTCTGGGTTAAGTGAAAAATTTTAGAAAACTGAAACTGTTCAAGATATTTTCCATGTTGTTTTGTTTTAATGAGCTCCCGATATTTCAGCACCGTTGCAAGCACCATGATCATAGGTGAACTGATAACATGGTTAATATCCCAGACAGTTTCAGTTTTCTAATGTGTGTAACCATCACACAAAGTCACATTGTAAGTGTGTATGTCCCAAATGTTTTTTCACTTTGTTCCAGGATAAACTCCAAAAGGTGACAGTGTTTGGTGCGGGTCTGCTCGTGGGCACAGCTCTAGCAGTCATCATACCGGAGGGCGTGAGGGCTCTGTTCTCAGAGAGGTCGCTGCCTACGATAGTGACTAAGGACTACACAGCAGAGCCTCCGGGGCACGATGACGATTTGCATTCTGTTATCGGGATATCATTGGTTTTGGGTGAGATTCTGTTTTATTGTTGACTAGTGGTCCCGGCGAGTTTCATACCGCCAATGCTGATTCTTTTTCTATATGTTCTCATTGAAACCTTCCCTGGACTACGACGAACATTTTAAAACCAAAATTACCTAAATCGGTCCGGGCGTTCTCGAGTTTTAGTCAGACTAGCGAACAGCAATTCTTTTTTATTTATAAGAAGATTTTGTTCTACTGTTGATTGTGATATCTGTAACACAAGTGCTTAAGCTACTTACCACGGAATCAGATCAATGTATGTGAAGTTGTGTAATATGTCTACATACTAACATACAACGTAACATTACTTCTTTATAGCGCAGTTGGTTAAAAAAAAGCCTATGTCTGTTCTCAGGCTCTGGTGCGTGATTGCGTAACAGAGTTACTTTTGCATTTATAAAATTAGTAAAGTGTAAGGATATAAAAGGAGAAACTGACTGACTGACATATCAACACACAGTCTAAAAGGTCAAACGTAGGCACTTGAAATTTAGAAGGGACATATCATACTTAAAATACTGTAGAGGTGCACTAAGAAAGGAATTCCCACGGGAACGGGAAATAGCATTTTCCTGCTATTTCCCGTTCCCTTTGTATGAAAAAACTAGACCGCTTAATGTCGAGTAATTTATTAAATCTAGTAATAACAAGCGAGTAATTGGAATAAACTTTTGTATGTAAAATCGTGTAGTCCACGCGAACGAAGTCGCGGGCACACATTAAATATATTTAAGTATAATTGTGTATCCGCAGTTGATTCCGATATCCGTTACACAAGTGCTTAAGCTACTTACCACGGGATCAGATCAATGTGTGATGTTGTAAAATAATATTTGTTTATTTATTTATATGAATAAATGAATAAATAAATAATTAATTTATTATATAAATAAATAAATAAACATTATCACACTTGTCCACAGGTTTTGTATTCATGCTGTTGGTAGACCAGATGTCAGCACGTTTCAACGATCCTTCCAACCCGATCGAGAAGAATGTCACAGCCACTGTTGGACTGGTGGTCCATGCTGCTGGTGAGTAACATTATCATCATCATCATCATCATCAGTCTGAATCATCCGAGGCGATAGTATCCTTCCTCCCCTTCTCCTTCCCCCGTCATATATCCTTGCTACTCGTGGGAACGCAATGACCTTGTTAAAACAATGCACAAGGCAGAATGGCAGCGACGTGGTCCACAACCCGTCACGTCACGTTTCCCACAGAGGTGAAATGTGGATCGCTGGAAGTGATCTCTGCCTACCCCTCTGGGAAAAAGGCGTGATTGTATGTATGTATGTATCATCATCATCAACCAGGACGGCTACATTCGAGGGGAAAACATGAAATCAACAATACAATATTGTTACGAACACGGGGGGTACCGTGCAAGCGGAATAAGAGGTTATCTCTATCGATGGATAAGGTCTAATTCCGCTTGCACGGTACCCACCGTCTTCGGAACTTCATCATCATCATCAGCCCATATGCGTCCCCACTGCTGGGGCACGGGCCTACTCTGAACTAGAGTGATAAGGCCTTAATTATCCACCCTGGGAAAAAATGAAATCAACTGTACAATATCATCATCATCAGCCCATTTACGTCCCCACTGCTGGAGCACGGGCCTGCCCTAAACTTGGGCGATCAGGCCTTAGTCAACCACGTTAACGAAGTGCGGGTTGGTCGACTACATAGGTTTATTCCTCACGATGTTTTCCTTCACCGTTAAAGCGTCGAATAATCGTACATATGAATTTAAATAACCTTTAATGTACCTTGTAATATTTGCTATTTACTAGTAAAAGTCCCGTCAAAATTGGTCCACCCGTTTCAGAGATTACCGTGAACAAACAGACAGACAAAACTGATTTAAATTGTGTTTTTGTTATCGGTACCCGATATATATTCCAGCGGTGAACGGAACTGGGCTGATGATGATGATGATAGATTCATACCCATTTAGTAAATCTTAGTCATTATTTTAATATATCAGACAGACACTTCTTGTTGAGTTATGCGCTTACCATTTTGCGATTCATTTTTATATATAAGAAGATATGCACAACATGGTTACAGTTAACATTTTAGTTAGGTATTCTAAAGATTAACAGCAGTTCAAAACAAAGTAGGTAAACAGATTTCCTTTTCATATTAATAAACAGTAAAACGTTATTTATGCTAACATTTTTTCAAAATTTTAAATCTGTGACTTCAATTTTATTCAGTTGTATACAACTGAGATTGTAATTTTTCTTTGTACTTGT
The DNA here is from genome assembly GCA_039566165.1 of Maruca vitrata. NCBI lineage: Eukaryota > Metazoa > Arthropoda > Insecta > Lepidoptera > Crambidae > Maruca > Maruca vitrata. The sequence goes on along the minus strand of CM076937.1, from coordinate 2,580,910 downwards.
TTCATAGAATGACCACTGCAACAGATTGTATAATCTACTATTGAAGGCCATTACGTAGTCGTATCAAAAACGACAAATCGACCGATAGCAAACACAAGATAACAGATTCAGTATTACGCCATGACTAATGTGATGAAGACATGCATAATAGGCTAGTTTCATAGATAACATTTCACAATTAACAGTAACATATACATACATACAGACATACATACAATCACGCCTTTTTCCCAGAGGGGTAGGCAGAGATCACTTCCAGCGATCCACTTTTCACCTCTGTGGGAAACGTGACGTGACGGGTTGTGGACCACGTCGCCGCCATTCTGCCTTGTGCATTGTTTTAACAAGGTCATTGCGTTCCCACGAGTAGCAAGGATATATGACGGGGGAAGGAAAAGGGGAGGAAGGATACTATCGCCTCGGATGATTTGGACTGAGTCGATAGTAGCTGGAGGAGCCGGGGGCGCTTACCCGTATACCGTTCACCAACCACCGGACAGATAGTTGATATGGAGATATGGGTAATTCAATTAGATAAATGAAATCTAAATTAAAATTTCTTACGAAATGAGACAATAATAGACATTTGAAGTTAGGTGGGAAAGTAGATTTCTAAAGTGCGATTAAAATACTATGCCATCTTATAAATTACAGAATTAGTAGTAGCTTTCACTATGAAAACATATTCGTAAACGCAACATTTGATATAGCTGCCGAACAAAGTTCTTACGATATTCATACAGTATATCGAGCCGTGAGGTCATAGCTCGCTACGACATTTGTATGAAGCGTTTTGAGCTCGCCTAAATAATGTGCTATTGAAACTGTAATTTCTCCGGGAGTTTTCCAAATATCAAACCATTCTTTTAACAGCATCTTTGCAATTGTGTCTTCCATCCGTCTATATAAAAAAAATAGGAAACTCTCAAACTACCCTATTCTATGCATGTGTGTTTGTACAGAGTCATAGACAAAACATGACTTCCGTGACTGGCTCGGTGGAACAGTGGTTAGTGGCCCAGGATCACTACCTACGTTTCCAAGAGTCGTGGGTTCGATTCCCACCGGGAGCAATAGGGTATTTGACTATGGTTGTTATGTTTGCCATTTTTATGATAATCAGTAAGTAAAACAATATTATTAATGAAATCGAACCTTAAATTTTTGGCGAAATGAGACAGTAAAAGACATTTAAAGTTCGGTGGGTATGTTTCATAATTGCAAAAATCATTTAAAATGTCGTTGTCATCTTATAAATAACAGAATTAATAACATCTTCCATTGAGAAAACATATCCATAAACGCAAATTTTGATCCTGCCGAACAAACATCCTAGGCGCTGCATACAATACATTTTAGGATAACATCTAGTCAATAAGTTTTGAATTTGTAATTTAGAAGCTACATTGATGTTGTTCCGTTTTGTGAACGTAAATATATAAAAATAAAATAAAAAATACAAGTACCAGGCGTGTGACATCACACGCCTGTGGACGTTTGTATGGAGCGTTTTTAGGCTCGCCCAAATAATGTGCAATTAAAATTGCAATATCTCGTCGAGTTATCGAGATATCAAAGTGATACTTTCAACAGTGTCTTTGTGTTAGAGTGGTCCATCCAACTATATAAAAATAAAAAAATAGTCAATTACCCTATTATTTGTGTGACAAAGGATTAATTAATTTTGACGGGACGTTGATTAATAAATAGCTATTTACAAGGGAAATTATAGGCTTTTTTAATTTCATATGAACGATTATTCGACGCTTTTAACGTTGAAGGAAAACATCGAGAGGAAACCAGCACACCTAAGAAGAAATTCTAAGGTAGGAATGTGTAATCGACCAACCCGCACTTGGCCAGCGTGGTTGACTCGCGGCCTGATCACCCTAGTTTAGGGTAGGCCCGTGCCCCAGCAGTGGGGACGTATATGGGCTGATGATGATTATGATACTAGAAGCGAAGGGCGGGTCACTAGATATACATGAATCCTTACTAATATTATAAACGTGAAAGTTTGTGAGTATGGATGGATGGATGGATGGATGGATGGATGGATGGATGGATGTTTGTTACTCTTTCACGCTCAAACGTCTGAACCGATTTTCATGAAATTTGGTATGATGGTAGCTGGCACTCTGGAATAACATATAAGCTACTTTTTTTTTCAAAATTCTACCCCCATGTTCATTAGGGGGGTGAAAATTAGTATGGGAGAACTTTTACGTGTTTATAGATTTTTATAAAACTTGGTATGGAGGGGGGATTAGGCTTGCGGGGACAGCGGGAATACACGGTCAGGTTCTACAATCAAAATACATCTAACATCAGATTTTACGCAGACGAAGTCGCGGGCGTCCTCTACTAATATACACCGTGAAATTTTAGTGGTTGTTTTCCCGCAGTAAAATGATTATATCTTAGTAGTTCAATAGATTTGTGCAGTTCTTTTTTGTTAAAATCAATAAATGCCGGTTTTACGAGAGGTTTAACCGAAACTCGAAAGCACGTTGGGACCGCTTTATGACTTAGGGTGTCGAGCTTCTTCAGCTTTAAGCATCGATTTCATGCGGCAAGCAGTACCTGATTACGTCACATCTTATAAAAGAACGATAGCTTCTCTCGTTTACGAGTTGGAAAATTATTATTTTGAAAATTTGAAAAAAAAAATTTTTTTACGAGGAATTATTTGCATGTTTCGATAGTATTACTAAAGGCAAATCGTTCTGCCACGGGAAAACAACGATTAAAATTTCACGGTGTATAAAGTATCGATATATCGCTACCTTAAATCTCAAATGGCGTAACCGCCAATTTGGTCAAAATGACTTTTTAATGCAGTTTTATTCAGTTTTTTTCTCTCTATCGATCTGTATATTTAAAATCCTCAAATTCGCAAAAAAAAGGTTATTACGACCCAATGTTTTTTAAAGATTTGAACACTTTTCATAAGTAAACAGGTCGTAAAAGGCTTAGTCTAATTTACTTGGTGGTTACTGCCCTAGAAATTATTGTGACGTGAAAAAATGTCAAAAAAAAAAAGGGTGTAAGGGACATTATTTTCCGGTGTAACTCGTAAGACATGCTATTTTTCGAAATTGCAATACAAAAGAAAGGCGTTTACACCCAAAATCGCTGAACACATGATTGTCATTATTATTGTTAGTATTGATGCGAGTGGGGATTAAGTTTGCGGAGACATTGGCTATTTATTGCTTTTCCTTGTTTCGGCATTTTAAATCAATGTCCAAACACAAATCAGAATCACAGACCAATAACGCGCCAAAGTCAACGTAACGGTCACAAAAACAATAAATACACGGAGGAACGTAATCTATGCGCACAAGTACGTAAATGGCTGAATACATAGATAAATGTATGGTGAATATACAGCAGCGGGGGTTACGAATGACAAAATTAATCGAATTAATTAATTATTAATAAGTGAAATTTCCCATGTACAAAAATTCTTCATCCTGTTATAAAACTTACAAGGTGAGTATCACCCATTACATCACTATGAAAACCTGTCATATGGCGTAACTTTGTAAAAAGCGTAATACAGAGTGGAAATTTTACGTTTTCTTTCATTATTAAGTTATTTTAAAGGACAAAAGACAATTACTTTCGGGAGATACGACCTTCACCTCTTAAAAATCATGATTTTTTATGAGGTGTAAACGCCTTTTCGTAATATTTTCACAAGCGTAACCGACTTCTAGTTTGTTAAATATAAGATTTAGGTGCTAAGAGTTCTTACTGAAGCCTTTATCTCAAAATTCTAAGAAATTTGGTGTATAATACATTTTCACTGCATTAAAATTGACAAAGTTATATAAAAAAACAATTTTTTTTTTCGTTTTTTTGCTCTCCTGAAAAGTTGCGTTTTGGTGTTTACGCCATTTGAGATTTAAGGTATCGATATAACACTATATCCCCTTCCAGCGGACGGCATAGCCCTCGGCGCGGCCGCCACCACCTCCCACGCTGATGTGGAGCTGATCGTGTTCCTGGCGATCATGCTGCACAAGGCACCAGCTGCCTTCGGCCTGGTCACCTTCCTTCTTCACGCCGGCCTTGAAAGGTGAGGTGGGGGTAGACCAAGTGATCCTTGGACTAGTAGCGCTACCATGAGTTTAAAAGTGACTGACTCGATATCGCCTATGTAAAAAAGTCCCCCTAGCGGTAACGCTGAGAGCTAAAATCTGTAGTTTAAAAAAAAACAATTCAATAGGTTTTTAACGTGCGTAAGTTTTCGATAGCTAACTCATGGTAGCGTTACTGGTAGTAGGAGTAAGACCGTAAGACCCGGCTCATGCAACCAATAGACCAACGAAGCAGTCAAATTTGGATAGTAGAAGAAGTAAGGAGGCAGCTGCGTAGTTGCAAAATAAGAGAGGTCAGCATGTTGTACAGATTTTGGGGAAAGACAGGTTAAATAAAAAGGCGTCCGACCGATTTCAGCCATGGCGGCCGATCTCAATTGAGATCAGCCAAGTGAGCAGGACATATAATAGTGCACAAGTGTGCGCGCAAACACAAGTGCACTCTCTATTCCCTTACTCTCATAGTTCGGTGAGACGGCAATCCGACATGACCGTTGAGAGATCGGGCGCAGGACCACCGGCTTAACGTGCTTTCCGAGGCACGGGCGTTCAACCGCCAACTTCCTAACTCCGGGCTGAGTAATTTCATTACAGAAAACTCACACAAAAGAAAGGTTACCCAGTGATCCTTCAACCTCGTAATTTGTATCTTCCATGAGGCACGGTTTAAACCACCGTATACTTTGATCCTCATTGAGCTGGAGAGCCTCCAGCTCGTGTTCCTAGCGATCATGCTGCACAAGGCACTTGCTGCCTTCGGCCTGGTCTCGAAAGGTGAGGGGGGGGACTAAATGACTTACGATGATGGCTTGGAATAGCCTCGTCATCATCACCGGACTTGCGGGGGAGCGGATGGCTCTCACCCCTACGATGATGGCTTGGAGTAGCCTCGTCATCATCACCGGACTTGCGGGGGAGCGGATGGCTCTCACCCCTACGATGATGGCTTGGAGTAGCCTCGTCATCATCACCGGACTTGCGGGGAGCGGATGGCTCTCACCCCTACGATGATGGCTTGGAGTAGCCTCGTCATCATCACCGGACTTGCGGGGGAGCGGATGGCTCTCACCCCTACGATGATGGCTTGGAGTAGCCTCGTCGTCATCACCGGACTTGCGGGGGAGCGGATGGCTCTCACCCCTACGATGATGGCTTGGAGTAGCCTCGTCGTCATCACCGGACTTGCGGGGGAGCGGATGGCTCTCACCCCTACGATGATGGCTTGGAGTAGCCTCGTCGTCATCACCGGACTTGCGGGGGAGCGGATGGCTCTCACCCCTACGATGATGGCTTGGAGTAGCCTCGTCGTCATCACCGGACTTGCGGGGGAGCGGATGGCTCAGAGAGCATAGGCGTAGTTCTACAAGATGAGACAGTAGATTGGGACAGTAAAAGTGCGCGCGTTGAACGGCTTTACAGATGGTCTACTGACACTTTAACAGATGGACCAAGCACAAGATCAAGTAACGGCTAACAGGCTACGACAGGTAAATCTTGGCTATAGATTCTTATTAGTAGATAATCTGCGACATCTGTTGGCGCAGACTATCTACTGTTAAAGTGAAAAGCGGACATCCCTATTCAACTCATGCGCATCCATAGCACGATGACATTGACACTTCGCTATTCCCGCGCAATGGGGAATATGCGCACATTTTTTTTTATTATAGAAATCAATCTTTGATTAATTATATTTTTCAATTTACTTTAACGACAAGCGAGATATAGCTGTTTAAAGTTCCCGGGTGGACAGAGAGATCCGATATGGCAGATGACGTCACAATTACACTACGGCCATACGCGATCCATAAAAAACACAGTTTTGTAAGAAAGAGATAGAAAATTAACTTTAATTCCTTATAAATCCTTCGTTTGTGAACCGATTTTCATTTTTATTTCACATTTTCTTATATGTTTAAGCCTTATTTCATAAGTTGTTGAAAAATTCAAGATTACAGATTTATGCATATTCCCTATTGCTCTAATGCGTCTTTGTACTGTATTACTGTTTTTTTTATTCAATAAATCCTTAAAATTAAATACCGAGTTTAATACTACTAATAAGTTTATCTACTAATTCGATTGTTTCCAGTTTTTCTAAATATTAAAACAACAAGTGCAAGCTTTAGCACTTAAAAAAATTTAAATTTACATAGGTAATTAATTGTCATTTTTTTGCCTCGACCAGGAATCGAATCCGCAAGCACCTGCTGATATTCTCGTGCGCCGCGCCGCTGCTCGCGCTGCTCACGTACTTCGGTATCGGTAACGAGAGCAAACAGACTCTCAGCGACTTCAATGCTACTGGTAAATATATAATATTATCGACTACTAATATTATAAAGCTAAAGAGTTTGTTTGTTTGTCATAACGCGCGTTATCTCAGGAACTACTGGATCGAATTGAAAATTTATTTTTGTTACCACTGTTAGTATAGATATTATAGCTTTCCGCCCGCGACTTCGTCCGCGTAGAGACGTTGAACGGGTAAAACATTACTTCTTTATAGCGCTGGCGGTTAAAAAGTAGCCTATAATCTAATCTAGGCTCTGGACTATAACTGTACCAAATTTCATTTAAATCGGTCCAGTATTCTATGCGTGAAAGCGTAACAGACAGACAGACAGAGTTACTTTCGGATTTATAATATTAGTAAGGATGGTACACAAACAGAAAACAGTCATTACACTTATTCGTTGGTTGTAACAATTGAGCATAGCCTATACAGTATTCCTAAGTAAATATCAAGCAGTACACTCGTGAAATTTTAATGGTTGTTTTTCCTCAGTACAATGATTCTTACTAGCACAGTAGATTTTTTGCAGTTTTTTTATGCAAATCAATCAAGACTAACTAGAAACGCTTTATTACTAAGGGCGTAAAGCTTCTTTAGCTTTAATTATCGATTTCATGCGGCAAGCAGTACCTGATTACGTCACATCTCTTAAAAGAACGATCGTTTTTCACGCTTTCGAGTTGGTAAATATTATGTTTCTTTTGAAAATTCAAAAAAATAACTAAAGGAATTTCGTTATGCTACGGGAAAACAACTACTAACATGTCACGGTGTATAACTATTGGAGATTTTTTCTTAGCTTAATGCACTAATCATCCTTTCAGACTAATGGGAATTTTCTGGAAATGATTCGATAATTATCCAGAAATTATCCGATAATTATCCCACGAATTATTCGATAATTATCCGATGAGTTATTGGAAAATTATCGGATGAATTAACGCGATATTTTCAGATAAATTAATTAAGAAATGTAGTGTGTATTATGGGCTGAATTGTTTTATTGTCAGATGAAATTGTTAATAGTACTTTTATAAGAAACTAGCTTTCCGCCCGCGACTTCGTCCGCGTAGAGACGTTTAACGGGTAAAACATTACTTCCTTATAGCGCAGTCGGTTAAAAAGTAGCCTATAACCTTTTCTAGGCTCTGGACTATATCTTTACCAAATTTCATTTAAATCGGTCCAGTATTATATGCGTGAAAGCGTAACAGACAGACAGACATACAGAGTTACGTTCGGATTTATAATATTAGTAAGGATTTATCAAAACCTGTGTGTCATTTCATTAAATATCCAACTGTAAAATGTTGTGAAAAACTTGAGTAATTTCAAATGTTTTTCAAAGTCTGATCGTACATATTTATTTTTGAACCCGTAATCATGGCGCTTGCAACAGTGCCGAAATATCGGGAGCTCATTAAAACAAAACAACATGGTAAATATTCCGGACATTTTAGGTTTTCTAAAGTGTAAATATGACAGTTTAAAATAGTTTTTATTCATCTCCTTGCTCCTAAAGCTTTATTGTGGCTTACACACCGTGAAATTTTAGTGGTTGTTTTCCCGCAGTAAAATGATTCTATCTCAGTAGCACAATAGATTTGTGCAGTTCTTTTTTATTAAAATCAATAAATGCCGGTTTTACGAAAGGAATAACCGAAACTCGAACGTTCGAAGCGCTTTATTACTTAGGGCGTAGAGCTTCTTTAACTTTAAGCATCGTTTTCATGCGGCAAGCAGTACCTGATAAGGTCACATCTTATAAAAGAACGAAAGCTTCTGTCGTTTTCGAGTTAGACAATTATTACTGTGAAAATTTGAAAAAAAAAGAATTCTTTTTTTCAAGAAAAAATTTGCATGATTCGATAGTATTACTAGAGGCAAATCGATCTGCTACGGGAAAACAACCACTACAATTTCACAGTGTGTAATATTATATGTATGTAGTATAGTATAATAATACTTCTTTGTATATGTTCCTCCAGGTATAGCGATGTTATTCTCAGCGGGCACCTTCCTCTACGTAGCCACGGTACATGTATTACCGGAGCTAACTCACCCGGCTTCCCGCACTCACTCCCTCCTTCCTACGCAAGAGGGCGCTCAAGCCAAAAGAGGTTTCGCAGGCCTACAACTGTGTGAGATGTTGATATTAACTGTAGGAGCTCTTATGCCTTTGTTACTAACTATGGGGCACAAGCATTAGTAAAAGTTATTGGGGAATTATCGGATGATTTATCAAGGAAATATCGGGTGACTTGTTGACATTTCTTGTTATTGGAGAATTATCGGATGACTTATTAAGGAATTATCAGGTGACTTATTGATTTTTTTTTTGGTAAATTATCAGATGAATAGCTAAGAAGTATTAAGTAACTTTTTAAATAATTCAGATGATTTATTTAGGAATTAACAGTTTAAATTTTCGGTAAATTATCAGATGGATTTCTAGGAAATATCAGGTGAAGAATTATCAGAGATTTTTGTGAAATTATCAAATTAATTGCTAAAAATTATCAGGTGAATTATTCGGGTATTTTTTAACAGATAAATTGATAGGAAATTTCAAATGAATTGTTGAAAAATTATCAAGTGGATTGTTTTTGAAGAAGAACCAGGTAAATTATCAAGAAATTATATTATTTGCACAATTTGAGGTCGAAATATACAAAATATCCAGTTATTTAAATACTATGCTGTAAGACGAATGATTTCTTAAATAAGATCGAATAGAAAATAATCAGTTACATTATTTTCAAGAAAAAAGAACATGAATTATCAAGAATTGTAATAGTATTATCCAAAATAATAGTATCCAGGTTCAAAAATTATCGGATGAGAGAGCTTGTTGAAATGAAAAATACATACATACATACATAAAATCCCGCCTTTTACCAAGAGGTAGGCAGAGATCACTTCCAGCGATCCACTTTACACCTCTGTGGGAAACGTGACGTGACGGGTAAATGAAAAATTTATTGAAATTTTCCAAAATCAAATAGTTATAAAAAATGGGGTATATTTTCAAAATGAACTGATTTCATAAGAATATTGCCTCATCATATTCTATACCACTGAATCATAACATTATTGTATGTAACTATAAACAGAATATAAGGTAATACATTATTGTTTAAGCGTTTCATTATATATGACTAATTGATAAATCAAGCGAATATTTCAAAATGTATTATTATTTTAATACATTCACCATTATGAATTTATTTTTATATGCAAAAAAATACATCATGTATATATTTTGTTATATTTTTTTTGTTCATAAAAAATAAAATGAGAATTAGTGCCAATAATGAGAAGCGAAAACGTTTTTATATAAAATAATAAAATTGTTTAATCCGTACATAAAAATTAAATATAATTAACATCTATAGACAAAATTATATATTTTGTCTATGTTTATTATACAGGGTGTAACAGGAGGGGTGGATCATCGTAAGTCAATCGATGGAGGACTTCAATACCTATCGATATAACCCCCATGTATGTTCAGCGATTTTCAATAGTTCCAAAGTTATTGAGATTTTTGTGAAATTTTTGTAAGAAGCCGGAATTCAGTATAAAAGTCTTTACTGTAGCTTAACTACTGGACCTGCTTGCATGATTTTTTTTCTAGAAATAGTTCAATAGTGGGTCTTTATAATTACGATACCGATTTGAGTCATAACCCTATCATATTGGAGTAAAAAAATAATTCTTCACAAAAGTTTTACGAACCGAATTGTGTCTACCAACTTTCAAAGCCTCCAGTGAAAAAAAGTGCCTGTGTTTTTTTTCTAGAACTTATTTTAAAAACTACCTACATCCATAGATAGTATACCTTGAAAATTTCATACCGCTACTGCCAGAGCATCAGAACGAAAATTGAACACGAATAGCACAGGTGCCATAAATCAGTGTTTTTACTTTTCATGTAAAACTTTAATTTTAAAATAAAACGATATGTTTCAGCAAATTTATGCTATGTTAGTAACATTAGTAGCAGTAATTTTACAGAATTGAAATTTTAAGGGGTGAAAATCAAACAAAGAAAATTTACATAATTTTTGTTATTTTTTTTTTTACAGTAAGTGTTCATAATGGGCGCCATTATTGGCTGTGCATATACAACACCTTTTTACAAAGGTTTTTCGGATGTTGCAAAAATGCTACTACTACATTTTGCCTTATCACAATTCGGGCCCCTGAAAAATTTGTTAAAAAAGAAGCATTCCACAACCTCCAAAAAGCTTTTATGAAGGTCTAAGCTACGCATAGCCAATAATAATGCCCATTATGAACTCTTACTGTAAAAAATAATTAACAAAAATTATGTAAATTTTCTTTGTTTGATTTTCACCCCTTTAATTTTCAATTCTGTAAAATTACTGCTACTAATGTTACTAACATAGCATAAATTTGCTGAAACATATCGTATTATTTTAAAATTAAAGTTTTACATGAAAAATAAAAATATTGATTTATGGCACTTGTGCCATTCGCGTTCAATTTTCGTTCTGATGCTCTGGCAGTAGCGGTATGAAATTTTCAGGGTAAACTATCCATGGATGTAGGTAGTTTTTAAAATAAGTTCTAGAAAAAAAACACAGGCACTTTTTTTCACTGGAGACTTTGAAAGTTGGTAGACACAATTCGATTCGTAAAAATTTTGTGAAGAATTATTTTTTTATTCCAATATGATAGGGTTATGACTCAAATCGGTATCGTAATTATAAAGACCTACTATTGAACTATTTCTAGAAAAAAATCATGCAAGCAGGTCCAGTAGTTAAGCTACAGTGAAGATTTTTATACCGAATTCCAGCTTCTTACAAAAATTTCACAATAATCTCAATAATTCAGACCATTAAAAATCGCTGAACATACATGGGGGTTATATCGATAGGAATTGAAGTCCCCCATCGATTAACTTACGATGATTCACCCCCCCCTGTTACACCCTGTATATGCATATTCAATGACATAATATGAAGTGGCTATGGCTTAAAATCTTGTATCTTGAAGCGAAATCTATATTCTCTATTATTCTACATTTTGTATTAAAAATGTATAAATCAGAAAAAAATAAAATAAAAATGTGTACATGCAAAAGTAAAATGTGATTTGTATATAAAGTATAAAAAAATACTGTAATCATATTGTGTATAAATGTGTGATTAATTTTTGTGGAAACAGTGTTTCTAAAACTATATACTTGTGTATAATAGTAGCAAATACATAGCTACTTATTGACCGACGTTTATACTGGATTGAGCCAGTCATGGTCACAATTCGGTACTCTTTTAACCGATAGATCTATAGTATATATAGTTTTCTTTAATGTAACGGAACGCGAAAGTCTAAAATGGAGTGTTTCCCAAACTATTGATATTTGAAAGAAAGAAAACATAATTATATTTAGTTACATAAATAACACTATTGAGCTACAGAAAATATGATGATCAATTGCCCAATCGTCCCCTATATATAGGTACTTTTATTTGACTAGCTCGGTGGAACAGTGGTCAGCTACCCAGGTTCACAACCTACGGTTCCAAGAGTCGTGGGTTCTATTCTAGAGTATAGTTTGAGAAACGCTGTTATTATTTTTTATTTATAAGTTCTCAAATAGTTTCGCCTTGATTATATGAAATGGTTTTTGTACGCCCATTTTGTATTGAATTCTACAACCTTTTAACAAAAGACCCAGAAAATCATAAGTTTGTGGTTTATTATACAGAAAACATTCCAAATATTATATTTTTCAAAGTTTTTTTTTTATTTTGAAGACATTATTACATGTAATTTGTGATATCTGAGGGTTATATCAATCTAAAATATTTTTATTTCCTACTAGTGGTCCCGGCGAATTTCATACCGCCAATACTGATTCTTTTTCTATATTTTCTCATTGAAACCTTCCCTGGACTACGACGAACATTTTAAAACCAAAATTACCTAAATCGGTCCGGGCGTTCTCGAGTTTTAGTCAGACTAACGAACAGCAATTCATTTTTATTTATAAGAAGAAGATGTGCAGTTTTTTAGTAAAGTAATATCCACTATTATCATAGATATTTATTATTGAATGAGGGATCCAGTTATAGTATAAGATCCTGCTGCAAAATCACTACGTTCATACTGTGGTTAATGAAACTACATTTTTTCCATATTTACATGAATAGGAGAATATACTTTCAAGAAGCTGCCAATCGAAAAGTGCCCGCAAGTAATTTTATTTAATATAATGTTAATTAATTTTTGGAATAAAATTTCGTTCACCTATTTGCTTGATGAAATATCATCCATTTCAAAGCAGTGAACGTAAAAAGTAGGGGAAACTATGGTTGCCGCTGCCCTTTTGGCCGCAACCTCATCGCAGCCAGGTATGAACAGGTATAACTTTGTAATACTTTTTCGTTCATGACGTACATTGATAATTTTAATATGAAATGAAAGCTTATTTTTTTCTAAGTATGATATTATGAAGCTGCCTTTGGAAAAGTGACCGCAAATAGGAGTTGCCAGCTTTTAAAAATGCTAAAATAAAAAAAAAAGTGAATGACAGTGAGCGCACAACGTTGCTTGCTAAACAAGGATGGCGAATTCTAGCTGTATTCGTGTTCAAAGCTATTGCGCAGGCGTCAACGGATAGGGTTCTCAACCAGAGATATGAACTGCAGTAGGAACTAGTCGTTTTCTGCAGTAGGAACTAGTCGTAGTTTCATTAACCACAGTATGAACGTAGTGATTCTGCAGCGGGATCTTATACTATTATTATTACATACGGACGGACAAAATGAGCAATAACATTTTAATGTATATGGGATTGTTAGTGAATTTTGATTTAGTGGATTAAAAACACTTGTGTGTGCACATTTAGGGGTTGTGCGCACAAAAGGGACAGTGCACTAGTGTGTATGCATTACGAATAGTGCAAAGTAAAGGAATAAAGAGTGCACACCTGTGTGCGCACTAAGGAATTGTGCGCGCAATGTGTGCACTAACCTATACCTTCATAGTACCACAGGTGCACTCTATGTTCCTTTACTCTCATAGTTCGGTGAGACGGCAATCCGACATGACCGATGAGAGATCGGGCGCAGGACCACCGGCTTAACGTGCTTTCCGAGGCACTGGGGTATAACACTGCCAACTTGTTTTTCTGTTGGGTAACTGACTATAAAGGATTAATAAAGATATTTCCTATATAATAATAAAGCTCTAGCTTTAGGCTAATAAGGGAAATCTTATAAATCGCCAACTATAAAAATGAATGTTGTTTTCTATCTAGCTAATAAAATTATTGTTAAAATCTATTACATTATAGATGATTCTAATGACAAATTTTAGTGTCGTACTAAAGTATTTTATTTTATTTATTTTGATTAACAACAGGCAAAAGGCATAAAAATAAAATAGATACTGCGTTTTTATTTACTTAACAACACAGTAATGTCAGTAATACCGTATATGCAAGCATAATGAAAGTTAAAACTGTATTCAATTTGTAGTAATGTTAAATGCCTCCAATAGTTGTCTTTAGAATCATCTTCAATGACAGCTCGTTCCCACTTGTCGGGTGTCGGATCCGTATATTAAACGCAGGTTATAGTGGCAGAGCATTATATATGAAGCTATTCACACTTATCGGAAACCGATTTTGTGTCGGCTCCGACAAGAAATGTCGGGTGTTTTGCCAGCCCTCTACGCCCGGAAAAAAATCGTGTCGGATCTCGCTCGCTTATGATGAAGAATGGCGCTGTTCACATTCTTCTGATGTCGGGGCCGATAAATATTATACATAATAATTTTGGTAGTTTATGCTCACAGATATTTGAGCCAATAGATGGTTGAATCGACATTCTAAAATAATTGAAAAACTTAATTTCGTCACTCCTCAATTCAGTTATTAAATTCTGAAATATTCCCAAACTAAATCTTTCTCTCAGGATTGACCGTGACCGACAACCGATTATTAATCGTGTGTGTGAACAAAGGCGCCGACATCCGATTAATATACGGATCCGATAGGCGACAAGTGGGAACGAGCTCTGAGGATTTTCGAGTATGAAAAATTCACAAGATGCAATACTAAGATATGATGTCCAACTGCAGCATGATTGGTTATTTTTAACGTGACATTGACAGACGTGTCAATATTCATACTGACTACAATCTACGTCATGACATCTAGTGGATTTGTCATAAGCGAAAACCCTCATTGTATAGACTATTGTTTCATCTAGTTTAAAAAATAATTTGCACAACAGCAGCATAAAACATATGAGAGTGTATTGTTATAGTAATTTAAATGAAATGGCACTAACTAAAGAAGTGTTAGACAGATGTACTATATTGTAATGTCCGTTTTTTAATATCGCTATATGTATATCTTACATAATAATATGTATAAAATAAAGTGTCCAATCGATTTCGGCCATGGCGGCCGATCTCAATGGAGCTCAGCTAACTGCGCAGGACATATTATAGTGCACATTTAGGTGCGCACTCTCAGTTCCCTTAATCTCATAGTGAGATAGCAAACTCACTTGAATGATGAGTGATCAGGCGCAGGACTACCGGCTTAACGTGATGTTTGAGGCACAACTTGTTGAATTTGGATAAGTATGTCATAAAGCTATAAGTACATAACAAATTACAAATCTGTATGTTAAAATGGTAATCAAGTAAATGATACTTTAAAAACGGGCACTATGATTTATATAATACCTATGTTTATGTTTTGTATATAGTGTTTTTGTATATCGGCATCGGTGTATATCTATTGTAAATAAATATACAAAAGAAATCGCTTGTATAAAAATAAAGTGTTTTATTTATTTAACATAAAAACTTATCTTAATACATTCAGTTCGATGATTGAAATCTTAAAATTAATAATATACTGGAGTTAGACCAAAACAATTTACTAATTTAATTTTATTTACCTTTTTCTCTATACTCACTTAAAATTAAATAAAAAACAAAATTAAAAATAAAACAATTCAAAGTAATATCTATGAAAAGCAATGTAAATAGTATAAAACATTTAAATCTCGGCAAGGGCATTTGTTTAAAAAATAATTTAAAAAAACTATATTTAAAATTAATTGTATTATTGCATTGGCACTATTTATTACGATTAAAAATACTTCTAACTTTTATTTTTCTGCTATTATCAATCTACGGCGTTGTAATGCCGAATATTTAAACCTTAAGTACAGACCAAATTCAAAATTTCCGCACAAATTTGAATTTAACTGCGAAAAAAAATTGGTTTAGGGTCCTAGCGAACCAGGGCAATTCCGCTTTAAAAAAAAGCAAAGTTTTTTTTCAACTATCAATTATGTTAGTTTCCTTTGTTTTTCCTATCAAAAATTAAATTTAAAAGAACGCTCTATATTTTTAAATAGACATTTTTTTTCTATTATACGCTATTTTGGTGTCATAGGAATATTCTCATGACGCTAGATTATAAAAACAACCAGAACATAAATTAGTCTGTAATTTAAATTATTTAAAAATATTGTACACTTATTTTTTATTTTGTTGAACAAAGAAGAAATGATGAAGATATAGTGCTTAGAAGTATTGGATAACGTCACGTTATGTTATATTTTTTGCCTAACTGTGTCGTCACAAGTCCCCACTTTAAAAGTTTAATGAGCTATAACTTTGTCATTTTTAAATCAATTGAGTAAATTTAAAAATTTAAAAATAAATAAAATTTGAAATAAAATTCAATTGAATAACTAAAAGATACGTGTCTCATATTTTTGTATAAACTAACTTACTGACTAAATAGAATGATACATTTTTGAACCACTCGTCAACCTTATTCAAGGTTTATCTTATAAACCGAAGATTATGGAGACTACAGGGCGAAGTACTAAGTAGGCGATGTTTAGAACGAGGACCAGAGTTACGGCTTTGACGATTTGATGGAGATAGAACAACCTGGAACAAGCAGACAAAATGTTACGATTCCATTTTTTGGTAAATAAATAGTGAATGTTACCTACAGAGCGGCTTAGTCAACAGAGTTATACAGTAGCGTTACGGACTCGATATCGCCTACGTAATTATGTCTATGAAAAACTTGTACAGCGCCTCTGGTGGTTTCGCTAAGAACTAAAATTGGTATTATGAAAAAAACAATTCGAGAGGTTTTAACGTAGATACGTAAGTTATCGATAGCACAGTGGGGCTACCATGAGTTTAAAACTTACGCACTCGATATCGACTACGTAAATATGTGTATGAAAAACTTCGAGTTGTTTTCTTCATCCTACCGATTTTAGTTCTTAGCTTAACCGCTAGGGGCGCTGTACAAGATTTTCATAGACATATTTACATAGGCGATATCAAGTATGGCACTTTCAAACTAATGGTAGCGCTACTGTACTATCCGCCCGCGACTCCGTCCGCGTAGAGACGCAGTTTAATGGGTAAAAAATTACTTCTTTATAGCGCAGTCGGTTAAAAATATATGCTGTGTTTTTTTAAGGGTGAGGTACCTGTTCCACTTCTTCCTGGCTTCGGGCAGCGTAGAGAGGTCGTCCTTGATCAGGTATACTCGGAGACCTGCAATGAAAGAGGTCGAAAATCAGCGTTGCTAAACTTATGCTTTGACATCAGCATTACGATCATCAGCCCATATAGGTTCCCATTGCTGGGGCACGGGCCTACCCTAAACTAGGGCGATCAGGCCGCGAGTCAACCACGCTGGCCAAGTGCGGGTTGGGTGACTACACAACCTAAAAATTTCTTCGTAGGTTTTCTCACGATGTTTTCCTTCGCCATTAAAGTGCCAAAAAAATCGAACATATTCATTTTAAATTTGAAAAACACAGTGGTACGTGGCGGGGTTTGAAGTGAGATGGCATGCCAAGCAACGACCTATTAGGGGTGAGAGCCATCCGCTCCCCGCAAGCCCGGTGATGATGACAAGGCTCCTCCAAGCCATCATCGTTAGTCAGTTAGGAAAAAAAGCAACGACCTTAACCTTAAAAGGTAGTAAATATTGAACTGGTACATTTTTGCTATGGCACACCCAGACTGTATGACTTGGGTCATTTACATTTTGTAACGTGATTGTCGTTAAAAAGAGCAACTATCGAGTTTCTTGCCGGAGTCTTCTCGGTAGAATCGGCGTTCCGAACCGGTGGTAGAATCTTATTATTAGTAATGTGACGATTTATAAGTGCATGTAATTGCCTATATGAATAAAGACATTTTTGATTTTGATTTTGATTTTGAACCACTCGGCCATCGACGCTTTTAAGAGTACATTAGTCGTAACTATTTTCAATACTCACCAAGCAAGAAAGTTTCGCACAACCTCTCCCAGCTCATATCACCCATGTTGAACGGAAACACAGCCTTGTCCGCGTCGGACATCGAACCCCACATGCCTTTGACGCCGTCGTCGCTAAACCGCCACTCCTGAGTGGAAAAGTAGAACAGGATCTGCGCCAGTTTCATCACTTTGCTGTAGAGTTTTAGCATGCTGCAAGAGAAGTATGATATCAGAATGTGGGACTAAAAAGTTCCGAACGCAATCGATAGATGTCGCTGTCAGATTATTTATAATGAGGGCTGAGCTAACCCAAATATTATTTAAAATTAGTTCGTTTCTAAGTATATTTTAAGAATATATACACATAATTACATATTGTACTAATAACTAAGTCAAATAAACCTAAATTAACTAAATAAATTCAATCTTATAAATAAAAAAATAAATTCTTAAACACTCTTATACAGAAATCTGTGCCTAAAAGCTAACTGAATAAATAAATATAACAAAAATTTTTCTGATTATGAGCTATGTAGCATAAAGCTTATGTAGCGGATATCAGAAATTCAGTAGAATACACTTAAATGATGAATAACATATACAGACTCGGGACAAACACTGATGTTCATCATTATTCATAAATATATATCCAGATGAGATCGAACCCACCACTTCTGGTTCAAGAGACCACATCGAATAACAGGAATACGTTATGCTTCTGTTTCATAGGAGTTAGTACCGCTACTCGATCATAGGTGGCGCTATTTGCTACTTTAATACCATGCATCAATTGATAGTGTTAAACAAATGTTATATTTAACATATCAAAAAACAGGAATACGTTATGCTTCTGTTTACTAGGATTTAGTACGGCTACTCAATCATAGATGGCGCTATTTACAACTTTAATACCAAGCAACCATTAATAGTTTTGAACGAATGTAATCTATGACAATACTTACACTCTCCTCTTTCCCACACACGCGCAATACATGTCTATGAAGAGCGCTGGCAGGTAGTGAAGGAAGAAGTTGTAGAATAAGAAGAGGTAGTAGTTGTTGGTGGGGTTCAGGCCGTAGTACCTGAAATAAGGTAGGGCTTTAGGATGTTTGGTAGGCCTAGTGAAGTCTTAGTCGATACTGGCAAGGATAATGTCTAGTAAGACCTAGCTATAAATGCGAAAGTAACTCTGTCTGTTACGCAATCACGCATAGAGTAGAACCGAACGGATTTAAATGAAATTTGGTACAGATATAGTCCAGAACCTTTAACCGACTGCGCTACAAAGAAGTAATACTCTACGCGGATGCAGTCGCAGGCGGAAAGCTAGTTTGTTATATGTTTCATACAAAATTGACCCAAACCCGGGATTATTGTATAAAGCCGTGTTTGCAGCCACGTGACTCTCTCACTTTACCTATCGCTAGTTGCAAGTGTGTTATTAGTACTTAGCTCTCAATTTTCCAAAATTCAATATACTTCGGCTCCGACTTCTGAGCAAGATAAATCACTGTTTCATTTAACCTCCTCGCTGAAGCTTTGCTACTAATTAGGATCTACATAGAAGCCTTTCACTTCACCTAGTTTTTATTATCTGTCACTATTTATCTCAAACACAAAATTTTCATCGTTTTCAAGCCATCCTAACTTTATATTTTTTTATAAACTGGACTAGATCCCGAAAATTTGGGGACTTCGCATGATTGATATTTGCGATCCTACCGGATCTCGTATCTGCGATCTCGAGTCGGAATGCCATTCTGTAGCGGTACCATGAGTTGGCTATCGAAAACTTACGTACGTTAAAAACATATCGAGTTGTTTTTTTCATACGACCGATTTTAGTTCTTAGCGTAACGACCAGTGGCGCTGTACAAGTTTTTCATAGACATATTTACGTAGGCGATATCGAGTCCGTAACTTTTTAACTCATCGTAGCGCTACTGACAGCCTAGTGACAGTAGACTCACCACACAGCCTTGGTGGTGGGCTTATCGATGCCGTACTTCCTGTTAAGCTCGATAAACTCTCCCCAACGGATCGGGTTGCGTGCGCCCGACACGAAGTTGTAGATAGGGATGTCTGACGTTTGGCTGGGGAAGAAAATATATAGATAATTAAAAATATATCATCATCATCAGACCATAGGGCGTCCGACCGATTTCAGCCATGGCGGCCGATCTCAATTGAGATCAGCCAAGTGCGCAGGACATATTATAGTGCACAAGTGTGCGCGCAAACACAAGTGCACTCTCGTTTCCCTTTCTGTCATAATTTGGTGAGACGGCAATCCGACATGACCGATGAGAAATCGGCCGCAGGACTACTGGCTTAACGTGCTTTCCGAGACACGGGCGTGCAACCGCCAACTTCCTAACTCCAGGCCGAATAATTTATTTACAGAAAAATTCACACAAATTTTGCCTGACCCCGGACTCGAACCGGGGACCTCTCGGACATCAGACCATATACGTCCTCTTATATTAGGGCGATCAGGCCTTAGTCAAACACGCTAAATCGATGATACAACCACGTTAAACCACATAATCTTTTTTACTTTTTACCACTTTATAAAAATGTAGAGTTTTAGTAGGCACTTCCTAAAATGTATGCACTCACACTCGAGCCATACACTCTATACTAAGCAGTACTATTATAGGTACTGAAAAGTGTGGACATAGAGTATAGCTTCCATCCCGAAAATAATATCGGTATTTTGCTTATTCGGTTATTCGATTGCCGAGGGAATTTATAAGTACGGGGGTTGAAGGTGGCCGAGATGCTTTTTCACCTGGTCTATCCAGTCATATTTGGGGCATCCCATAATCCCCTCGGACTTCTAGGTTGGTCGACTTACGAATGCCCTCTTTGTGGTCCAATCTAACTCCATTCTTCGGCAACATAGTTATGGAGATTCTCTGAAAGCGCCACCTGTTGGTAGCTGTCGTAACTTTCTTGCCGAATGTCGCAGCATTATCCATGACACGAAAGAGTTTGAAAGGTCTGCTTACTGCCAGCACTTTTAATATCTTACTATACCAGAGCCGCTCTAAGTTGGCCGATTTGACACATGTCAGACTGACTGCACTAGTGAGGGACAACGGTAAAATTGCCGAAGTATATAAGTAACAGTTATTTCCACTTTATAACCAAGCAAGGTCTAATTATAACAAATTTTTATTAAAAACTTTAATTCACATCCAAAAGATTGAATTTAAGTTCTTTATTTATAAATATATTTATTTTTAAAAAATGGTTAAAGACATTTATTCTCAAAAAAGACAATACAGTCACTTACATGAGAAAATATTTAAGATACAGCACTATTTATACATCGTACGAACATTTTGTCATTATCTATACATAATAAGTCAAACTATTACAAAACGTAGATCTAGCTGAGCCCACTTAGCACATTATTTTTCTAATCTAATCGTATTGCGTACAAAATACTTATTTAATCCTTCATCCTATTTAAAAAAATACATGGTGAGTATTACCCACTACGTCACTATGAAAACGTGTCAAACGGCGTAACCTTGTAATAGCGTAATACAGAGTGGAAATTTTACGTCTTCTTTTATAATTCAATTATTTTAGGTAATAAAAGACAAATAATTAGATAATTAGGTGCATTTGACATTTTGAAATAACGTCTTATTTTTTAAAAGTTGATTTTTATGATTCGCTAAATATGTTCCGCTTAACAAGGATAAATGCAAAATATAAAATAAAAAGTGTCAAATCAGTCAACTTAGAGCGGCTTTGGTATAGGAACGGTTATTGAAAATAGTCGCATTCATGACACCTAAAGACCGGTGGTTCAAGTCCCCGTTCTGGCGGGGTCATTATAGCGATATTTTTCAAATTTTAAATTGACATTAGAACTTTAAATAGCACTAAAACTAAAACAATATATCTTTCTACAGTTAACTCACTTCTCCTTATAATTCTTGGCTGTGTGCCAGGCAGACGCGAGGATAGCGTTAACGCAGAGGTCCACCGGCACCATGTCAGCCACCTTGGCCTGGTCCATATACATAGTGCGGAGTACCTGGACAGACGACATGATTATAGTTTATAATTTGGTACAAAAAAGTAACGTGAATAATCAAATAAATAAATATCTAGGACATTTCCACACACGGTCATCTGACCACAAACTAAGCAGAGCTTGTACTATGGGCGTCAGAGACTGATATACATACATAGATATTTATAAATACATACTTATATGACTGGCTCCGTGGAACAGTAGTTAGTGGCCCAGGTTCACTACCTATACGGAAGAGAGAGTCGTGAGATTCGCACGCACCCGGGACATTAGCGACGAACACATCTGTCTGTTTCGTGTCCGTCTCTGGTTATTAAATATATTTATATAATTTATATTTATTGTATGATTCTGATATTGGTATCAAAAAAAATTAGTGCTTAAGCTACGGATCAGATCAATGTATCAATGTATGTGCAATATTTTTATTTTTATATACATATTCACACACACGGAACAAACACCGATGATCATCACAAAAATATTTGCCTGAGTGGGAATCGAACCTGCGACTCTTGGCACCGGCCAGAAAAGCCAAAAAAGTAAAACTCACCCCAGTCCCGATTCCGATAACAATGCCAGTGGGCCCGTAGACGCTGTCCGTCCAGCCACGAACAGGCTCCTCATACGTGGACACCACTGGAACCAACCATACACCAAATATAAATCTTTACGGGTCTACACGCGATATTAGGAGTAGCAAATAATCCTTACTTATTATCCTTACTTAATATTATAAATCCGAAAGTAACTGTGTCTGTCTGTCTGTGAAATTTGGTACAGATATATAGTTCAGAGCGTAGAAAAGGTTATAGGCTACTTTATAACCGACTGCGCTATAAGGAAGTAACGTTTTACCCGTTAAACGTCTCTACGCGGACGAAGTCGCGGGCGGAAAGCTAGTAAATAATAAAGCGTCCGGCCGATCTCAATTGAGATCAGCCAAGTGCGCAGGACATATTATAGTGCACAAGTGTGCGCACAAACACAAGTGCCCTCTATTTTCCCTTACTCTCATGGTGAGACGGCAATCCGACATGACCGATGAAAGATCGGGCGCAGGACCATCGGCTTAACGTGCTTTCCGAGGCACGGGCGTTCAACCGCCATCTTCCTAACTCCGGGCTGAGTAATTTCATTACAGAAAAACTCACACAAATTTTGCCCGACCCCGGACTCGAACCGGGGACCTCTCGGTCCTAACGCAGCACTTGCTACCAATAGACCAACGAGGCAGTCAAATACATAGGAGTAGCAAATACTTTTTGCCTGACGTTTCGACTGGGTTAAACCAATCATGGTCGCGAGCGAACTGTAGCACTGAGCAGTAAGTAGCTATGTAATTCGATTACGGGTACTTTTAATTTGACCCTTCTTCAAAATTAGACCTATTTCTTAATGGACCATCATGCAATGGGTACAGTATCGAGATATCTCACCTATGGCAGGTCTGAGGATGCAGATGGGTAGACCCTCTCCATAGGTCCTGACTGCTTCCTCAGCCACGGCCTTCGTGAAGCAGTAAGTGTTCGGCCTCTTGCCTAGCAAGCTGGAACAGGTAATGTTTGAGATAACACTATAGTATTTTTCACCTAAGATGATCCCTGTGACACTTCATTGTGTTCTGAATCACGCATTTTACGTTTGACAAACGAAAATAATTTTATTGCACACTTTGTTCATTTTATTGCGGCGTCATTAGGAATAATATTAAAATAAATATTTTTGGAGTGTAGAATGGAATGTAGTAAGTTCCATTCTACGTATACGAACTGCATATGTACTTTTTTTAAATTTTCTATTACATTAAATTAAACTAAACGATAGGTACTGTTTGTCATTTAAAAGTAGGTATAAAAATATTTATTTTAATATTTTAAATAAATGCGTGATTCAGAACACAATCAAGTGTCACAGGGATCATCTTAGCTGAAAAAAGAGTATAGCATGTGATCCAAACAATGCAGGATTTTTTCATTATATTAGGCTAACAAGATGACCTCACTCAACGTGGTGGTAAGCGGTAGTGAGATCCACATATGAAGTGGACGACAGGCACAATAGAACATACTGAGCCTGTCGCACTCACCCTGCTTAAATGCCGTTTTACGCCCCGCCTGAAGAGCCCGGGATCATAGGAGGGAGGGAAAACATGAGCTGGAAGGGCATTCCATGCCTTAATGACACGTGGCAGAAAAGTGGAATTAATCCTCTTAGTACAACGAGCCACCAGCGCCTGCATCGTATACGGATGGCAGCGCTGTCCAGCACGTGTCATTCGGGAGTGGAAAGGGAAGGGAGGGACTAGCTGAAATAGCTCTTCAGAGCATTCACCATCACAGAGACGGTAGAGAACACTTGGACCGGCAATGTCTTTACGTAATTGTAGAGGCTCCAGAGTTCCGGATACGTCTACATTACCGACAAAACGGATAGCACGTCGCTGCAACCTATCGACTTATGCGTCTCTCAGAGATCTCCGATTTATCGAACGGCAGAGCGAGTCTCATAAAAAAGGTCCTTTTATCTGAAGAGCATAAATTGGCATATCCAAAATTGTATGCTTACTTTGGCAATATGGCTTCTATGACGTCTTCGTTGATTTCTGCTACCGCTTCTAGAGCCTCCACTGACATAGGGGGCTCGTAAAACCTGAAATATAAAACAAAACTCCTCTTAATCGAAATAAATAAGAAAGAAGAAAATGATCTCTAACTGACATACGATGATGGCTTGGAGTAGCCTCGTCATCATCACCGGACTTGCGGGGGAGCGGATGGCTCTCACCCCTACGATGATGGCTTGGAGTAGCCTCGTCATCGTCACTGGACTTGCGGGGGAGCGGATGGCTCTCACCCCTACGATGATGGCTTGGAGTAGCCTCGTCATCATCACCGGACTTGCGGGGAGCGGATGGCTCTCACCCCTACGATGATGGCTTGGAGTAGCCTCATCATTATCACCGGACTTGCGGGGGAGCGGATGGCTCTCACCCCTACGATGATGGCTTGGAGTAGCCTCGTCATCACC
Organism: Maruca vitrata; assembly: GCA_039566165.1. Lineage (NCBI taxonomy): Eukaryota > Metazoa > Arthropoda > Insecta > Lepidoptera > Crambidae > Maruca > Maruca vitrata. Next base: position 2,556,122 of record CM076937.1, on the reverse strand, counting down.
ACTGGACTTGCGGGGGAGCGGATGGCTCTCACTCCTACCATGATGGCTTGGAGTAGCCTCGTCATCATCACCGGACTTTGCGGGGAGCGGATGGCTGTCACCCCTACGATGATGGCTTGGAGTAGCCTCGTCATCATCACCGGACTTGCGGGGCAGCGGATGGCTTTCACCCCTAAGCTTGGAGTAGCCTCGTCATTATCATCGGACTTGCGGGGAGCGGATGGCTGTCACCCCTACGATGATGGCTTGAAGTAGCATCGTCATCATTACCGGACTTGTGGGGCAGCGGATGGCTCTCACCCCTACGATGATGGCTTGGAGTAGCCTCGTCATCACCACCGGACTTGCGCGGGGCGGATGGCTGTCACCCCTACGATGATGGCTTGGAGTAGCCTCGTCATCATCACCGGACTTGCGGGGGAGCGGATGGCTGTCACCCCTACGATGATGGCTTGGAGTAGCCTCGTCATCATCACCGGACTTGCGGGGGAGCGGATGGCTGTCACCCCTACGATGATGGCTTGGAGTAGCCTCGTCATCATCACCGGACTTGCGGGGAGCAATACTCAATACTCAATCATTTGTTGCTTCTATAGTATTTACAAGTTGTTGGGGTAATAATTATAGATATGTTGCAGTCGTATTGTATAATCCGCCGTATTACATTACGGCTAGTCGTTATCAAAAACAGGGCCGTTATGTATTACGGCGGATCGACGATTAGCCGTATTGTCATTACGATACGGTCTACATTTTTGCGACTCACGTTCAGTCATATTGCACTTTATTCAATATTGTAGGGTGAACACGTCATGTGATAACAAAATAAAACAGGGTTTAATTGAAAATCAATTTAATGAGAAAAATAAAGGTTATGTACCTACTCGGTATGTATATAATAGGTTTGTACTTTGTGTTGCGAAAGTATAATACTTAATATAAAAACTTAAAATTTTTTATAGAAATTAAGAATTAGAAAATTCGCAGTTGGGCATAGGAAGAGAAATATTTCAATAGCCTTTTTTGAAAATTAAGTTTGTTTTTTACGGTATACATCATTTTGTCTCGCCCGCCGTGGCCACTTTTCTTATGAATTTCCATCAGAGTATCGAAATATTGCCCCATGGGTATAACGCGAATGCTATGGTCCTCAGGATTATTTTGCAAGATCAGATAATCTCAGGGCCGTCTTTAAACTATTTGAGGCCCTGGGCACATTAGGATCTTGGGGCCCCTATGACCTTGAGAAAACACTATTTCGTTACCTATCTAAATATATAAAAGGAGAAACTGACTGACTGACTGACTGACTGACTTGACTCACTGACTGACGTATCAACGCACAACCTAAACGGCTAAACGTAGGCACTTGAAATTTGGAAGGCACGTAGCTTAGTGTAGAGACTTAGCCTTTTAACCGACTGCGCTATAAAGAAGTAATGTTGTTAGGAAATTAAGAATTCCCGAAATTCCCACAGGAACAGGAATTAACGGGAAATCCTTTTGTATGAAAAATATTAACCGCATAAGTTAGACGCTTGAAGTTTGGCATGCAGGTACCTTCATAAAATTAAACATTAGTTGCAACAGGATATTGTAAAATTCCACGGGAACGAGAGTAATAGGGAAACAACACATGTGAGTGCATGCTGACTTTTAAACACAAACTCGAGCAACATTTTATAGAAAAAGAGTGCCGGTCGATGATCAAATACATCCCTACTATTAGTTAATTATACATTTGTTTGTATTTCTCATTATAAAATTTCTTTAAGCCTAAAATTTTTGTATGAAAAAATCTAAACCGCGTAAGATTGAGATTTGGCATGCAGGTTCGTACCCTAATGAACGTAAAGCTTACGTGCAACGCGATATTACAAAATTCCCAGGGAACGGGAGTTCTTGAGAAACAACTTCTGTTAGTAAAATCCTGTAGTCCACGCGAACGAAGTCGCGGGCACAGCTAGTAAATATGTAAAAGGAAAAACTAACTGTTTTGACTGACTGACTGACACATCAACGCACAGCCTAAACGGCGAAACAGGAGCTAGCGGGAAAAAAAATTTTATGACAAATCCACGTAAGATAGATAATTTAAATTAGGCATGCGGATACCCTGATAAATAAAGCTTAGTTGCAATAGGATATTGCAAAATTCCCACTGGAACGGGAGTTATTAGGAAAGAACATTTTTTATGTAAAAGCTCACGCGAACGAAATGGCCTACCTAAATATAGGTATTTAAATTAACCTAAACATACTAATATCAGAAAATCGCATTATTGAGCGAGAGTGGAGTACTTATACCCTGTTTATAGTTGTATTTATAGTTCAATCTTTTAACGGATAATAAACCTGAAATCGATGTTACCTTGCAACGGCAAACAATATTTTCTTACATTAATAATTTAAAAATGTTGATAAAAGTGTCCGTTAAAGACTCAAGCATTTTCCGAAAGTGGTTTAATGCTTTAAAGAAAAAATTAAATAGATAAACTGAAAACAATGATTTCTTACCAATGTTTGTATGTCTAGTGCATAACAATTAATTGATGAATGATTAATTTATTTTGAATAGTTTAAAACATACATACAGGCACATACTTCGCTAATCTAAATACATAAAAGGAGAAACTGACTGACTGACTAACTGAAATATCGACGGACAGCCTAAACGGCTAAACGTAGGTACCTACTTGAAATTTGAGAGGGACATAGCTTAGTTACCGTAGAGGTGCACTAAGAAAGGAATTCCTTAAAATCCTACGTGAACGGGAATTAGCGGGAATCATGAAAAATCTAAACCGCTTAAGCTAGACGCTTGAAATTTGTCATGCAGGTACATTAGTAAACTTTATGCTCAGTTGTAATAGGATATTGTTAATTTCCCACGGGAACAGGAGAGAGTGGGAAAAAACTTTCGCATGAAAAAACTAAATCGCGTAAAATAGATGATTGAAATTGGGCATGCGGGTACCCTAATGAATGTAAAGTTTACTTGCAACACGATATTGCAAAATTGGGAGGAAGCGGGAAAAAACTTTTGTAAGAAAAAATCTAAACCGCGTAAGATAGATGATAGAAATTTGACATGTAGGTACCCTAATACACGAAAAGCTTATTTGAACGCGACATTGCAAAATTCTTAAGGATACGGGAGTTTTTGGGAATAAAGTTTTACATTCAAAAGTCCTGTAGTCCACGCGAAGCAGCTAATAGTATAACATATTTTTTAAAACCAATAGATATTTTCTGTTTCCCTTCACTGACCCATCTGTCAAAAAGTATGAGCCATGTTGTACAAGGTACAGATATTCGCATGTGGCAAACTAAAGCTAATAAGCGTAGGTATTGTAGTAAGTCATTAACATCAGATTTCAGGAGTAATGTTTTTCGTCATTTGGTAATCTGACAGGAACTAGGGGCCCCATTCGATCGCGGGGCCCTGGGCAAGTGCCCATAGTGCCCAGTGGCTAAGAGGGGCCTGGATAATCTTCACCAGCAACATTCATGAGGTCATATTTTTTGCGCAAATAATACTGTGTAGGATTCCGCCGAATACCAGAATCCATAGCCACTTTAGCAGTTTTGATTTGCAATATAACCTCTACAACTTGTTCTTTGGTCCATGAGACATTGAGACGAATAGAAACAGTTCAATTGCTCGTCAAATTTATTCTTAAAGTCACTATTTACACTCGTATTTGTCACGTTTATTTCTTTAAAACCACTGTTAAAATCACATTTTTTGTGAAACACTTTCTGTACTCGAGGCCATTGTTGTTGTTATGACAGGCAGCGCCGCGAGCGCTAAACATGGGAACTAAAAACTGTCAAAGAGGCGGTTAACGACCCGCTTTTTGACATTACGGCTAGCCTCATTAAATAACGTTTAGCGCCGAGCACATCCCGGCGGAATTTCATTCAGCCTTATTCAATCCGGCTAATCGTTGATCCGCCGTAATACATAACGGCCCTGTTTTTGATAACGGCTAGCCGTAATGTAATACGGCGGAGTATACAATCCGTCTGCGACAGATACATTATAGACATGGATGGCTCTCACCCTTTATAAGTTTTCGTTAATTAAATAAATAAATAAGAGCACTAACTTCTCCTCAATATGGTCCACGTGTGTGTTAGCAAAAGCGGTAGAGACGTGAGTGACAGCGCGCAAGTGGCGACACTCTTTGGCCAAACGGAGAACCTCTTTGGTCCCTCGCACGTTGATTCCCGTAGCTATCGAGAGTTTCTCGTCAAATTTCACTGTGGCCGCTGCGTTTATTATTATTGACACCTGGAAAGAGATTTGTTTAGTTAAAAACCGGTCAAGTCCGAGTCGGATTTGCGCACGAAGTTCCGTACCAATTATGTAAAACAAACTCGTGTATTGTATGGGGTCTATGGGGAGCCCCCTTAATAATATATCTTTTTTAATTTTTAATATTTGTTTCGACGGACCCGACGACCCGACGTTTCGACGGACAATTTACTAATAAAAATTAGAATTATTTTATTGTACCTGCAAGTGTTAGTATAAGGACACAAAAATGTAGTGCGCGAATTATAAGCCAATAGTTACGCCGCCATTTTCAATCCCATTCTTTCTTTTTTCTTTCCTTTCCCAGCTATTTAATAAATAAATATCTGGGACATTTCCACACACGGTCATCTGGGCCCAGACTAAGCAGAGCTTGTACTATGGGCGTCAGAGACTGATATACATACATATATATTTTTAAATACATAATCACACCCAGATATGGAACAAACACCGATGATCATCACACAAATATTTGTCCCGAGTGGGAATCGAACCCACGACTCTTCGAACCGCCAGCCAGGGTCACTAACCACTGTTCCACATACGTTAGTAGTTAGTAAAGAAGTGAGCCATATGCTAAGCTATTTTAATATGTATAACATTAGATATAAGACAATTGCTACTAGTAACAGAGCCCACGACCAAAATTTTTGTCTCATAGCAATACGGCCAAAACCGCATCAAATCGATAGATAAGATTATTCTGAACTCGAAAATACCAATGTCAGACGTTTGATCTGACCGGATTTTCAAAATTTTCAAAGAATTTTACCGAACTGCATCATAGCAATATGTCTGATTTGCAGACTGTAGTTGAATGATAGTTCTGAAATACCGGGAGACATATTTTTCAGACGTTAGTGGTGTAGCGCAAACCCGTAAAATCACTTAAAAAGATTAAAAATGAGAAAAAAATTGTCTCATAGCAATACGTCTGAAAATCTTTTTTATTAGTATATTTTGGTTATTTGATGCGAACAAAATAATTTTCAGACGGAAATGTGGACGCATAAAATTTTGAGACCGTTTTGAAAATGTTAACTAATTTTACCGATTTTACATTTTCAAAAATGCGCTCAGGCTATGTGCTACGCACAAAATGTCTGAAAACAAACTTTTTCGTAAAACAATTATAAAATCTATGTACATTTTCACTATCAGACGTATTGCTATAATACCGACTGCCTTTTTTTTTTGACACAGCAGAAATGGCCTCCCACGCAGTTGCTACACTTTCGACCGTTACTATATACCTAGTCGGGTTCAGAATCATACAATCTAACGATTTTATAGGGTTTTTGCCGTATTGCTATGAGACATGGTTTTGGTCGTGGGCTCTGTAACTATACACCCTTACAGGGTTCATAAACTGTCCTGTAAAATGTACTTGTATGTGAGCAATAAATGAATAAATAAATAAATAAATAAATAGTAGTGTCTCTCAAATAAACACAGTTGTTCTCACCTTGCTGGTCAGCATTTTCCTGTCTTCTTCGCTGATGCCGAGTCCCGGAAGCTCCATATCTCCCACTATGGGGACCACCTTGTGGATCCCTTTTGGGTTCACTTCATGGGCTCTGTGAAACACCTGGAAGATAAGATAAATAAAGATAGAAATAAGTACCTATTACACAACATCACATACATTACCATTCACATCACATACACCGTGAAATTTGAGTGGTTGTTTTCCCGTGGCACAACGATTTGCCTTTAGTAATACTATCGAATTATACAAAATATTCCTTGAAAAAAAAATTTTTTTTTTTCAATTTTTCAAAATGTTAATTTTCCAACTCGAAAATGAGAGAAGCTATCGTTGTTTTTTAAGATGTGACGTAATCAGGTACTGCTTGTCGCATGAAATCGATGCTTAAAGCTAAAGAAGCTCTACGCCCTAAGTAATAAAGTGGTTCGAAAGTACTTTCGAGTTTCGGTTATAACTTTCATAAAACCGGCATTTATTGATTTTAATAGAAAAAAACTGCACAAATATATTGTGCTACTAAGGTAGAATCATTTTGCTGCGGGAAAACAACCACTAAAATTTCACGGTGTATAACTGACACCGTGGTAAATTGATTAAACATTTGTGTTATGATCGGATATCAGAAACCATAGTACCTAGTTGTAACACAAGTTTCACAAATATACTTAAACTAGCTTTCCACCCGCGATTTCGTCCGCGTGGAACCCCTATTCCCGCGGGAACTCCGGGATAAAAAGTAGCCTACGTGTTACTCTGGGTCTTCAGCTACCTGTTTACCAAATTTCATCGTTATCGTTTCAGTAGTATTTGCTTGAAAGAGTAACAAACATCCATCCACACATACATACTTTCACGTTTATAATATTACTAGCGGCCGCCCGCGACTTTGTCCGCGTATTAATGGGTTTTAGTAGCAATGATGTATTAAAATAGCCAGCTACCTCCATACCACGTTTTATAAAAATCTATTTATAAACGTAAAAGTTCTCCCATACTAATTTTCACCCCCCCCAATGACCGCCATGGGGGTTGAATTAAAAAAAAATAGCGCTGGTTTCTCTCCGGAGTGCCAGTTACCTCCATACCAAGTTTTATAAAAATCGACAAACACGTAATAATTCTCCCATACTCATTTTCACCCCCCCAATTAACAACATAGGGGTTGAATTTTAAAAAAAAAGTAGCCTATATGTTATTCAAGAGTTACAGCCAGTGGCGTAACTACAGGGTGGCAAGTCGGCAAAATGCCACGGGCCCCACTTGGTAGGGGGCCCCAGCCGAAAGGGGTCCCGGACATAGGAGAATCTCATCTGCCAACCCACATACACATTAAGATAAAAAGAACGGTGGTCGCACGGGGCCCCAACCGATGAATTTTGCCACGGACATCAACGGGTATAGTTACGCCACTGGTTACAGTTACCATCATACCAAATTTCATGAAAACCGGTTCAGAAGTTTGAGCGTGAAAGAGTAACAAACATCCATACATCCATACGTCCATACTTACAATGTTTATAATATTAAGTAGGATATAATATTATTATACACCCAGACACGCCAAACGTAGGTATTGATCACGCAAGTACTTGTCCGGAGTAGGAATTGAATCCAAGGACCTTTGACCCAAGAGAAAGGGTACTAAATACTACCAAATGCGTCATAGAGCCTGCCTAACTGCCATATTTATGTATGAATCATAAAGAAATATAGCGGCTCAAAACTATTAAAATTACATGCTATGATGAGGAAGATACAAAGAATACACTTGTGTAAAGCCTAGACAGCTAATCCTCCTCGAAAATAGCCGCCATATTATTGTAGTGCTGCTTTTTGGCACTAGATGTCGATACAAGCCTTTATAACAACAACTCTAGATGAAACTCTTAGTAGTCTTTATAATACTTACAAAGTCATCCAGTAATTCGTGGAGTCTGGCCTGGGCATCTTTTCCTTTCTTCTTCCTGATAAGCACGTATATCGTGTCCACATCTTGGCACGACCTCAGCAGTTTTTCGATGAGAACTGAAACAATTGCCGCCGCTCGATAAAAGATGGCGCTAGTTGTTCACAAGAATTTTAAAATATCAGCATTTTAATTCTTGTGAACAATTAATTAAAAATTTAAATTATTAGTTCAAGTGTATCCAATTAACCTTTGCAGCTAGGCTATTATTTTTGTTTTGATTATTGAATACCTACAGCGAAAATTCAATCAATAAAAAATTACATCGGCTACGTCAACGTATTTATTTCTTTACATATTTAAATCAACTCCGAAATGCAACGAAACTATTTATAAATAGACATTTGAATTACTTATGAATAAGATACCGTACGTAAAAAGTTACAATTATTGTAAGTAAAAAAAGAAATACAAGGTAGGTAAATTATAACGAACCTTTTATTTACTTAATAATTAGGTATGTTAGAACTCATAAAATTATGAGAGGGCACCATTTATACTTTAATAATTAATTTGATATGGTGATATCTATATGATTTATCTTAAAATTTAATAAAATAAAGAAACGATAGAACAAAAAACAGTGCTAATTCATATAGGGTCTCTTTACTACAGAGTTAAGAAGTACCAAGCTGGTAATAATTCGAAATGTATTAAATTTAAATACAATACTTGATCCAATTTTCAATTTTATTAACCTTATAGGTATAAAAGGAAGAAAAATAACATCTCCTCACCGAAATTAAAAACAAAAAGATATGATTCCGGCCAGGATCGAACTGGCGGCCTTCTGCGTGTAAAGCAGATGTGATAACCACTACACCACGGAACCGATGCTCCTTCTTTCGAAATTATGCAATAGACACTTGAAAATAGGAATTATCCGCTACCCCGCTAGTCAGTAGGGCTACCATGAGTTTAAAACTTACGCACTCGATATCGCCTACGTAAATATGTCTATGAAAAACTTGTACAGCGCCGCTGGTGGTTACGCGAAGAACTAAAATCGGCCGTATAAAAAAAACAACTCGATAGGTTTTTAACGTACGTAAGTTTTCGATAGCAAACTCATGGTAGGCCCTCAGATGATGATGACGAGGCTACTCCAAGCCATCATCGGGATCATGAAAGACACTTGAATAAGCAGACTTAAAAAATATGTGCATGTTCAAGTCGACTGAATTCATTTGTCACCAATCTTATATCTTCTTGTTATAGACTACGGGCCCGTGTTGAAAAAATAATGGGTCATTTGAACCACCAGATGACCTATGTAGAACGATATATGAGCATAAAATAATAAGATTCAGCATTATGCCGTCACTTGTGAGCTGTCCAACTGAGTGCAGATGAGAATTCAAAAGTACAGGTAGAGTGGGTATATTTTGGTCATTTATTTTTGTACGGCATTCTTACCATCGATAGATCCATGAAAAATAATAAGACAACGCGTAGTGCCGTACAAAAATGGTGCGCCAAAAAGTAGAAATTCTTTTTTGATTTTGGGAGTTCACTCCGCAGGTAAACAAGAAACTTGCAAGAGTCCTAGTAAAACTGGCCAAACCTCAGCTCAGAATTGCTATAGGGACCCTAACTGGTCACTGTCCTTATAATAAACATCTCTATGCTCTCGGACTTACAGACAGCGCGCTCTGCAGGGGATGCTTGGAGGAAGATGAAACAGCCGCCCATGTCATTCTCGAACATGTAAGGCGGTGGCCGTCTACCGGGCCAAACACCTTGGATCTCCAGGATCGCTCAGCGAGGCCGCCCGCAGCGTGAAGAAGCTGCTGGCCTTCCTCAACGAGCTGGGATGGTTCAAGTGATTCCCACCCCACGCAAAATAGGCGCCTCGACGTCGAGTTGTGGGAATCAACCCGTTGTACCATTACCATTACCATACCCACTCTACCTGTACTTTTGAATTCTCACCTGTGGGGCTACCATGAGTTGAAAACTTACGCGCTCGATATCGACTACGTAAATATGTCTATGAAAAACATGTACAGCGCCGGCTGGTGGTTACGCGAAGAACTACAATCGGCCATATGAAAAAACAACTCGATAGGTTTTAACGTACGTAACTTTACGATAGCCAACTCATGGTAGGCCCTCTGCACTCAGTTGGACAGCTTACAAGTGACGGCATAATGCTGAATCTTATTATTTTATGCTCTTATATCGTTCTACATAGGTCATCTGGTGGTTCAAATGACCCATCATTTTTTCAACACGGGCCTGTAGTCTACTATCTTCTTCTTTCTTATAAATAAAAATGAATTGCCGTTCGTTAGTCTGACTAAAACTCGAGAACGCCCGGACCGATTTAGGTAATTTTGGTTTTTAAATGTTCGTCGTAGTCCAGGAAAGGTTTAGAAGTATTGGCGGTATGAAATTCGCCGGGACTACTAGTTAGACATATATCTTTTTTTTTTATTAGTATAGGAACTTTCAGGATGACCTCACTCCACCTGATGGTAAGCGGTAGTGAGGTCCACATATTATGAGGTCGACAGGCACAATAGACCATATTGAATCTGTCGCACTCACCCTGAAGGCCTGCTTAAATGCCGTTTCACGCCCCGCCTGGAGACCACTTCTCATAGTGAAATTACTTTTATAAAATACTAGCTTTCCGCCCGCGACTTCGTCCACGTAGAGACTTTTAACGGGTAAAACATTACTTCTTTATAGCGCAGTCGGTTAAAAAGTAGCCTTTTCTAGGCTCTGGACTATATCTGTACCAAATTTCGTTTAAATCAGTACTCTATGCGTGAAAACGTAACAGACAAAACTTTCGGATTTATAATATTAGTAAGGATAAAATAGATAAAAATATTATTTATTTTCTTAAATTGTTTTTTTTCACGGCGTTGTACGGTAGCTTAAATTTAATTGTAAAGTATACTCGTAGACACTGCCTTATTGAGCCTATCGCGTGAATTGGCCGCTAGGGGCGCTGGTTCGAGTGAGGTCCTCTAAATGTCAAATGCCAATGTTTGCGGGTTGGTATTGTATGAGATTTTTTTCCTATTAAGATGAATATTTGAACATTATCAATATGTAAGAGTCCATATGACGATTTATCAATGAACAGAGTGACCAACTCATGGTAGGCCCTCAGCATGTCAGGCGTAACTGTGACAGTTCAGTAGCGGTACCATGAGTTGGCTATCGAAAACTTACGTTCGTTAAAAACCTATCGAGTTGTTTTTTTCATACTACCGATTTTAGTTCTTAGCGTAACCACCAGGGGCGCTGGACAAGTTTTTCATAGACATATTTACGTAGGCGATATCGAGTCCGTAACTTTTAAACTCATGGTAGCGCTACAGTTCAGTATATTTTCCTACATAGTATAAAGCAAAGTCTCTTCCCGCGTCTGTATGTGTGTATAAATAAATAAATAAATATTACACAACATCACATACATTGATCTGATCCCGTGGTAAGTAGCTTAAGCACTTGTGTTACGGTAATCAGGATCAACAGTGGATACACAAATAAACTTAAATATATTTAATAATACACCCAGACACGGAACAAAGACACCGATGTTCATCACACAAATATTTGTCCCGAGTGGGAAACGCACCCACGACTCTTGGAACCGTGGGTTATGAACCTGGGTGACTGACCACTGTTCCACCGAGCAGAGTATACCTAAATCTTAAAAAAATCCCAATAGATTTTGAGGGTTTTCTTAAAAGATAGCGGGATTAGTCGTTGAGCGAGAATCCATACAAAAGAAAATAAAGTGCTTTTTAAAATCTGGAGTTAAACATTTTTATATACAGATTTCATTTTAGTTTAACTGTGGTTCAACTGTAACATTTTTCCTACAATGAATTGAGACTAGCCCCCATAATAACTAATGAAAGACATGAAAAGATCTTTACTTCCGGTGGGTGGATACTAACAGTCCCTTCGTCTTTTGTGTTTTGTCTAATATCGCATAGGTGCCTGTCACGGGCGGGAATCGAACCCACAACTTGAGATATATTATAATCTGAGCCAAAAATCTTGGCGCAATAGCCAAAGGATACCTAAAGCTCAAATTAGTAAATAGATATTATTAATGAAGTAATTTATTTAAGCATCATAATATCGTTGGAAATATAGGAATGGGGGTTTAGGGGTGAGAGGATATCGGTGATGATGACGAGGCTACTCCAAGCTATCATCGTATGTCAGCAAAAAAAAACCTACTTTGGCAAAAATGAAAATAGCTATGTCAATGATATTCGCTATGTGCGGAGTGGGTGGTGGGGGACGGCAAATCGATCGAAGCGCACGATGTGACAGAAATGTGATATAATTCTGAGCTTTCATGTGTCAAATTGCTTTAATTTCATAAATTCCCTTGTATTTGTAAGTAAAAACGTTACGTACGTAACGTAAGCGATGCAAATTCAATACTTATAATAATATTCATATTTTTGTGAAGTAAGAAAATCACTTGGTATAATATACACACTCACTTTATACAATTTTTATTTATTTTGTGTTGAAAAACTAGTCGAAAATCTTTATCAAAACATCTAGTTGCTATGATATGACATATCAAAACATCTATACTCGGATTTGTAATTCAAGATCAAAAACTACGACAGATACGTCACTGTCAAAAGTGGTAAAGTCACTCTCAAGTGATGATTTCAGGTTACGACAACCTTTTCGTAATATAATTATTTATTTCATTTAATGCCAACATCACTTATTGATAATTAAGGCGTATAAAATAATAATTTCTTAAAGTAAAAGGGTTCATACTATATCTAATAATGAAATGCATTATTTAGATATAAATTATACGTTCTCAAAATTGTATTGAGCCTGACTATTACTTACGTATTATAACTTCTAGTAAAACACTTATAAATAACTCATGTCTAACTAATTTTAAGAAGACATAGTTTTGAGCAATAGTGGAGGAGTCGGGAAGATAAATAAAATATTTTCTTTGTTACGTATTTAAACACCAAAAACTTAACACAAGACATGAACTTAAAACAAAACAAAATCACCACGGAGCAAAAACATTCGAACACTCGGAACAGTTACGCATTATTTCCCGATTAGTTATGATGTGTAATATATTAATTGCGTCCGAGTATGTTCTTAACTTAGCTTGTAGTTTATTGCACCAAATGTTATGAATCCCTGAAGTGTTACAAGTACAATACCATGTTTGTTACCAAAAATTACCGATGTTTATGTTTTTATTAAGTCATCTTGCATTTATGGAAATATGAATAACTGGAATTACTGATGAAAATCATAGGATTAATATTACCAATAAATTTGTAGTATATGGTTGTTTTTTGCAAAAACTGAATTTACTATTGTAAAAATATTTTATTGCAGTGGCAACCTTGTCGTAGTTTTTTTGATCTTGAATTACAAATCCGAGTATAGTTGCTATGATATGACAGATCTCAAGTCCTGAATAGTTGTCGCCACTAGGGGCGCTATCATCGCGCACATAGCGAATAATAAACTAGATATATGTTACCATACTGATTTGCGTTATAAATCTGTGCCCTGTAATCTTTTGACACTCTACTCACTTATGACACAAAAGACGCAAAAAAACACGAAAGTGTATCAGATAGCTATATCACAAGGTACCCTAATTAAGACAGATTTGTGTCCTAAAATGTCATTGCATAAAAAGTACCTAAGTTAAAAAAGCTAAATGCTCATTTTACATATAGTGGAGTTCCGTAAAACATGAAAATGGTAAAAGCTCGGAATCCAGGGCCAGTCAATGAATGTGTATAGGAAGTGCTTGATTGCATTATTAAAACCTGAAAGAAAAAAGTTAAAAAAAAAAATGGCCGAACTCGTTCACAACAATTTTTAACAACAATTTACTGAAGAATGAGAGGCGGAAGGGGGAAAAAAAACTTTATAGTAGAAATATCAATTGTTTATGTGATAAATTATGTTTGCTGAGTAATTTCAATGTTAATTTATTAAATTTTTATAAAAAATAATGAGTTACAAAAATAATTTTACCAATAACTATATGACACAACGACGGAACGCAGCCCCCGCCGCCGCCATCTCTGCCCTCGGCATTGTAAATGCATCTTGTGTATTAATCCTTACTAATATTATAAATGCGAAAGTAACTCTGTCTGTCTGTCTGTCTGTCTGTTACTCTTTCACGCCTAAACGGCTGAACGGATTTTGATGAAATTTGGTATGGTGATAGATGATAACCTAGAAATGGTTATAGGCTATAAATAATCACGCTATCGTTCTTAGGGGTAGGCAGTAGGCAGATAACTAAATTGAGTTTGTGATTTTTAGCCGTTTTTGTTAGGACTTTTGCTCTTTGACGTCTAAACGGATGAACGGATTTTAATGAAATTTAGTATGGTGATAGATGATAACCTAGAAATAGTTATAGGCTATAAATAATCACGCCATCATTCTTAGGGGGTAAGCAGTAGGCAGATAACTAAATTGAGTTAGTGATTTTTAGTCGATTTTGCTAGGACTTTTGCTCTTTGACGTCCAAACGGCTGAACTAATTTTGATGAAATTTGGTATGGTGATAGATGGTAACCTACGAGAGAAATAGTTATAGGCTATAAATAATCACGCCATCATTCTTAGGGGGTAAGCAGTAGGCAGATAACTAAATTGAGTTAGTGATTTTTTAATGGTTTTTGCTGGGAGTTTTGCTCTATCATGCTTAAACGGCTGAACGGATTTTGATGAAATTTAGTTAGGAGATAGATAGTAACCTAGAAAAGGATATAGGCTATTAATATTTATGCTATCGTACTTAAGGCGTAGGCAGTAGGCAGAAAACTAATAAAGTTAGTGATTTTTAATCTCTGCCCTCGGCATTGTAAATGCATCTTGTGTATTATTATTAACATAAAAGTGTAATGATATGTATATATTCGGAATCCTCATTTCATCAGCTTTAATTTGATATGCATTTTGTTTTATGTTTATTGGTCTATGTCGGTAGGAACATCGAGTAATTGAAAAATAAGATATTTCGTAAATTAAACTTGAACACCACTAAAATCGTTATTGTGGCTAAACCTTAAAGGATAGACATATGCTATTGCAGACTTTTTTATAGAACTTTTTGAGAAAAATAATTCCCCCATACATTGTTATTCTGTATTTTGAGTGATTTCAGCAGCGCACGCAATGCAAGCCTACAAAAAGCTCGTTTTTCTTCCGTCCGTCTGATAACTGTTACGATTACTCTAATAATTTCTTAAGTAGGTACACCTAAATTATACACCTATAGAATCCCTGGAATGTCTTCTTTCCATTATTGAAAACCGCATAGCTATTGATATAGTACTTTGAGATCCTAGGTAACAAACATATTTTGGGCGCCCTTCGCAACTTCATTTTATACTATGTATAGAATAATAATTAAAATTGAGATCGCACAAAATATTTTTTTTTAACATTTTTTTATATACTATTCTAAACACATTTCAAAAACTTGATATAAAGATTCATCGACTGGCCCTGGATTCCGAGGTATAAACCTTAAGGCGCTCCAACTAATATGAAATATAGGAAACTACCTCGATGTAGACAAAAAGAAAAATAGCTATCTTATGTATAAAAATGAATCGCAAAATGTGTTGGTAAGCGCATAACTCAACAACGCCTGAACCAATTTGGCCAATTCTTTTTTTAAAATGTTCGTTGAAGTCCAAGGATGGTTCTTACGGCGAGAAAAATCGAATAATTGCCGGGAAAACCCTAAAAACAGCCCTTTTCTTTTTCATATTTTTTTGACAGGACGAAGTCTGTCGGGTCAACTATGGGTAATAGTTAAATTAAACTTCACAATAAAAAACAATAATTTAATACCAAAATCACATTTTTAGAACAAATTACAGAACAATCTTCTCCACCACACGGCTGGCTTTGAGACTAATCCGACCATCTGAAAAATCAAATAAAAATATTAGTAAATAAAAATAAAAATCACTACTTACATATTAAATGTGTATTGTTAGTTTGTTCCGAGTCTGGGAAAAAATCCTGAAACTTTTCTGTAATATTTAGTTTTTTTTTTTATAAAAATATTTTTTTTATATTAATTTTTATTTATTTATTATCTTTA
This sequence comes from Maruca vitrata, assembly GCA_039566165.1. Taxonomy (NCBI): domain Eukaryota; kingdom Metazoa; phylum Arthropoda; class Insecta; order Lepidoptera; family Crambidae; genus Maruca; species Maruca vitrata. The sequence continues at coordinate 2,540,224 of CM076937.1, read as the reverse complement.
TTTTATTTCGTATCATTTTAGGTTGTTTTTCTTAAGCTTCGATTTAGGGTTAAAACTTAAACAGTTAAGTTGAACATGACGTTATAAAGTTAACTATTGATTTCCTCGAATTGTATTTTTTTTATATTATCTTTGAACTAGCTGTGCCAGCGATTTCGTGCGCGTGGAAAAAAAAGTTAAGATTAAGTATTTGAAAAAGTCCCATCAAAATAGGTCCAGCGATTTCGGCGATTAGCGGGAACAAACAGACAGACAGACAATTTTTTTGTCAATTGTATTTTAGTTATTGGTACCCGATATAGATTCATACATAACATGTATCATCATACACTGGCGTTTTGGGCAACTGTAAGTCAGTGTGGAACAAAAAATGAATAAATAAATGAAAATCGTCCATAAAATTTTTCTTCTTTCTCTCTCTAAAATTGTCCTTTCGGGAGTAGACAGAAATGATGATGATGATGATGATGATACCCATTCACTAAAAACTCGTTATTTCAATATTACAAACAGACGCGTTTACTTTATTTAGTTGTATAGATCGAGAGCTATGTTTTATATCATTGGAATTTCTGCGAATAGGCGCCATTAATAATTCACTTTAAATTGTATCTTTAGATATTGTTACCGCATCGATCATTAGAGAAACATTTTTTAAAGATAACAGCAAAAAAACGTGGAATAAAAACAATTTTGATTACTTTTTGATTGCTTGTATATTTACTAACAAACCCTTTTTAATGTTATCAGATTTCTATCTAATTATATCATAGGTAATCAATGTTAAGATTTTTTAAGCTATTGCATAGCTTTTATCGCGGACTTTGAGCGCGGCGACCGAACCAAGTAATTCCGAAAAAACCTCACAATCGTCTAACGTCGTTTCAGTTCGGTAGACTTCGGCACGGTGTTTGCGTGCGTGCGGTTAGACGTATTGTACGACTCTACGAAACTAGCACGAATCAAGACGAGCTGCTCCGAAATCGGACTATGCTATGCAATAGCTATACCGCGGCAGTCCCCGAGTGCCACACGTCTTTTTATTTTACCAGCTCCCCTGCGGCTTTTTGTCGTTGAGGCATATTATGTTGAGGTGAAATAGTTGACCGCAAATTAATGAACCATGTTGTGATTTTATCTTTTTTTCTCTCTTCAATTTGTGGTTAATAAAAATTTTTTATTCTTTATTCTTATTTTTCTTTATTTTAATGTATCATTTCTAGAGTATTATACTATTTACCGACATTTTTTAATTTATTTCAAATAAAACCTTTATTTTAAAATAAAGCCTGATAAATATATGTGTGACGCATATATAGAAGCAAATATATCGGACATAGCTAGATAAAAAAGATAAATGCAAGATTATTCATAAGGATAATATTTTTTTTCATAAACACATGATGTAATAAACTATTGGTCTTTAAAACATATAATCACAATTTCTATGTACCTATGTCCACTTATATTTCATCTAAACACACCAGAACAAAAATAAAATAAACCATCAACAAAAATAAAAAATTTGGACTTACCTGCATTTAAACCCATTTCAATCCAACTGTCACCGAAACAAAAACGGTCAAGCGTAAACAACACAATAAACAAAAACACACACATAACGGGAAGCAAAACGAAAAAAAACACACAAACATTAAAAATGTCCGCAAATCTTTAAAAAAAAAACCTGAATCCAAACAAAAAAAAATCTGGCTTTTGACACACTCACACACATAAAAATGCCAAATATTAAAAAAAGAAACCACAAAAAAACACGGCAAGCGAAATAAAACCGTTTTGAAAATAGGTAGTTCCGAATTTCTTTAAAGCATAAATCTTTTACCTTACTTAAAATAACTCGATTCGAGGCTAAAATAATAAAATACATAAATAGAAAATCTGAAAAATCACTTTTCATAATTGAATGTACTTAATGTATCTAACTATGTACTATATTTTATAATTTATATAATTTATATTCCGAACTAAGTAATGTAAATTTTGGATGCCTATTAATATTTGACTACTATTCATAGCTGAAATATTTTTTTATTTTTTTATTTTTTAAAACATACATACATAATCCATTAATCTCCTTCCGAAGGTGAACACCAATTATAGGCAGAATAATTATTTATGGCGTGTGTGCGACGGGTTTAACAAGCTAAGTAAAGAACTCGACCTAGATCTCTTCAACACTAGCGTACCAACGGTTGGACGGCTTATGGGCAGGCGGTTCTTTGCATCGCAAAAATCATAATCGGATTTTTGTTCTGTTTTTTTTTTATTTTTATTTTTGTTATGTATAGGTAAAATTACAATGTGACTTTGAATGTGCTCTTAACTGTTGTTATTCTTTTATGTACTAAATTTTTATCTGTGAGGATCTATAAGTGATTTCTTAATTGTTATTATTATTATCCTATGTGAATAATGTAAATCCTGATCTTCCTAAAATAAATAAATAAATAAATAAATAATCCTTACAGGCTAACCTAATACAATTATGTAGTTTTTGATGCTATATCAATAGCCAATCTTACGACCTCCGCCTTGAGCCCTCATTAATATACAGGGTGTAACAGGGGGGTGGATCATAGTAAGTCAATCGATGGGGGACTTCAAGACCTATCGATATAACCCCCATGTACGAGCATGTTCAGCGATTTTCAATAGTTCCAAAGTTATTGAGATTTTTGTGAAATTTTTGTAAGAAGCCGGAATTCAGTATAAAAGTCTTCACTGTAGCTTAACTACTGGACCTGCTTGCATGATTTTTTTTCTAGAAATAGTTCAATAGTGAGTCTTTATAATTACGATACCAATTTGAGTCATAACCCTATAATATTGGAGTGAAAAAATAATTCTTCACAAAAGTTTTTACGAATCGAATTGTGTCTACCAACTTTCAAAGCCTCCAGTGAAAAAAAAGTGCCTGTGTTTTTTTCTAGAACTTATTTTAAAAACTACCTACACTCATGGATAGTACACCCTGAAAAATTCATACCGCTACTGCCAGAGCATCAAACCGAAAATTGAACGCGAATGGCACAGGTGCCATAAATCAGTGTTTTTTTTTCATGTAAAGCTTTAATTTAAAAAATTAATCGATATGTTTCAGCAAATTTATGCTATGTTAGTAAGATTAGTAGTAGTAATTTTACAGAATTGCAAATTGAAGGGGTGAAAATCAAACAAAGAAAAATTACATAATTTTTGTTAATTATTTTTTTTACAGTAATTGTTCATAATGGGCACCATTATTGGCAATGCATAGCTTAGACCTTCTTATAAAGCTTTTTTGGAGGTTGTGGAATGCTTCTTTTTTGTCAAATTTTTCAGGGGCCCAAATTGTGATAAGGCAAAATGTAGTAGTAGCATTTTGCAACATCCGAAAAACCTTTGTAAAAAGGTGTAGTATATGCAAAGCCAATAATGGTGCCCATTATCAACACTAACTGTAAAAAAATAACTAACAAAAATTAAATAAATTGTAAATTTTCTTTGTTTGATTTTCACCCCTTTAATTTGCAATTCTGTAAAATTACTGCTACTAATGTTACTAACATAGCATAAATTTGCTGAAACATATCGATTTATTTTTTAAATTAAAGTTTTTCATGAAAATAAAAACACTGATTTATGGCACCTGTGCCATTCGCGTTCAATTTTCGTTTTGATGCTCTGGCAGTAGCGGTATGAAATTTTCAGGGTGTACTATTCATGAATGTAGGTAGTTTTTAAAATAAGTTCTAGAAAAAAAACACAGGCACTTTTTTTTCACTGGAGGCTTTGAAAGTTGGTAGACACAATTCGATTCGTAAAACTTTTGTGAAGAATTATTTTTTTACTCCAATATGATAGGGTTATGAATCAAATCGGTATCGTAATTATAAAGGCCCACTATTGAACTATTTTTAGAAAAAAGATCATGCAAACAGGTCCAGTAGTTAAGCTACAGTGAAGACTTTTATACTGAATTCCGGCTTCGTACAAAAATTTCACAAAAATCTCAATAACTTTGGAACTATTGAAAATCGCTGAACATACATGGGGGTTATATCGATAGGTAGTGAAGTCCCCCATCGATTGACTTACGATGATCCACCCCTCCTGTTACACCCTGTATACTGAAAACAACACAAAATAATTATTTAACTAGGCTTCCATATAAAAACGTGTTCTTCACGAATAAAAGGTGCATATCGTCTGGAATAGGTTTACTGGGGTAACCACGTTAAAAACCGGCCAAATGTGAGAAAAAAAAACATAGTTTTAATATCCAAGTATTTACAGACTTACTTATTTACTGACTTACTGGGTATCTCGCATTCCGAGATTCTTACCTAATTTAAGCTTAAATGACTGGACTATAAAGGGCAAGAGAATGGAATAAAAATTATAAACCGCTATTGTGACTAACAAACAACTAAGTAGTTATGTAAAGATATTCCTAAACTATTGAGTTTCTTGTTAGAATTGGCGACCCATACCGGTGGTAAAATCACCAATAAATCATTTTATTTTAACTGTACTGATAATAATAAATAAGTCCATGTAAAATTATATAAATATGATATAAAAATGAAGACATTTTGATTTAATTGACAGTCTATATTGATTTGAAATAAAACAAATTCAAGGATTTAACTCGCGTGTATTGTTATTTTAAACATTATTATTTAGAAAACCGACGTTTTGATGTCTAAATAATATCTTTAGAATAACAATACACGCGAGTTTAATACGTGAAATTTGTTTTGTTTCAAATCTGTAGTGTTCGCGCAAATAATAGACAGTCTATGTTCAGATTTTAGACTTTTGCGTTCAATTACACTAAACATTAGTCTTTATGGGTCTACACAAGTTATATTATATAGGCAGTAAGTAGCTATTTGCTGCTCCTGCCATATGTAATTTTTATCTAAGAGCTGTGAATTTTGAATATATAAAATAAATAAATAACGACTAATATTTAGTCTATGGTCAGACGCAGTGGCGTAACTACAGGGTGGCAAGTCGGCAAAATGCCACGGGCCCCCACCCGGTAGGGGCCCCAGCCGGAAGGGGCCCCGGTCATAGCAGAATCTCAACTGCCAACACACATACACATTAAGGTAAAAAAGAACGTGGTGTGCACGGGGCCCCATCCGAAGAATTTTGCCACGGAATTCAACGGGTATAGTTACGCCACTGGTCAGTCGAAACCATAAGCAAAACCATGCATCACCCTCACCTTTCCCCAAGAACCCAGTGCCACCCGTCAACAGAACACTCTGTCCAGCATAGAATTGCTGGACTTCGGTCTTGGCCGCGTTACCCTTGGTAAGACGCTGCTTTTCTTCTTCTTTCGCGTCCACTTTGTCTTCTTCTGCGTAGTAGTTGTCCAGCTGTTGAGAGAGTCGATTTTTAGGTGAATTTCCCGACACCAAATCGTAAACGGCACGCCTGTAACTGCTAGTGCAGGATGGCACTTTTAACTTGTAATATTTTTTTAGATAAAAGGTGTTGTCTCCTATAGGTGACTATAAATATTTTTAAATTATGATTATCGCTAATTAGGTAAAAAAATCTTAAACCCCCAATTGTATCATATCGGTGACGCGGCACAATTTGTTTTTCAGTATACTTTTAATCATATTTTAAAAACAGTTGATTTTTTAGGGATTTACCTTTTTTTATTTAAATCCTTAATAATGACAGTACCTTATTGCGGAAAGTTCAATACAAAATCTGTTATATTTAATTAATGGTAAGTACAAATTCACGTGTCCAAATGAGATATGTCATCGCGGTGAATTTTCGTTGTACGCAAATATCTAGGCATCGAAAAACACTAGCTTCTTGCCACTGCGCAGTAAATCTGCGCATCAGTGCCGCCTAAGCGCTTAACGTAAGAGGACGTGTGTTGCTGTTTGCAGTTCCCGCCAAAAACGTAAGTAAGTCGGTTTCGGTGACTGCGTACCGTTTTTTTTGTCATTCACGTGAATGGATATAAGTTGTGATCCAATCATTCGGTATGTCTATAAAATCTATGTACTATTACTAAATGCCGCTCAATTAAGTAGGTCGTATCAATTTATTTCTTTTATTTATATTTTCCTTGTTGTGCTTATTTTTATGGGCTGTATATAATATCGGTGACCTCATTCCGGTGAATTCGGTGACCTAAATTGACCACCGGAATGAGAAAAAATATCATTCCAGTGACTTTTTTTCATTTCGGTGAGAATTTGGTAATTTCGGTGATTATTATCTTCATTTCGGTGATTTCTTTTGTCATTCCGGTGTCAAATTACTTCATTTCGGTGAATAAAGACCTTAATTTATTTTGTTACATTGTTATTTCGAAAGGAAAATATTTTATTTTTATTGTTGATAATTACAATATATTTGTTGATTTATTCTTACATGTTCCCAAATGAATTTCAGATTAAATTATTAAAATCTATGTGTGGTTGTAATCAATACCTTTATTTTTCACTAGCTGTGCCCGCGACTTCGTTTGCGTGGGCGATTTTTCATACAAAAGGATTTTCCGGATTATTCCCGTTCCCGTGAGAATTTCGGGAATTCCTTTCTTAATGCACCTCTACGGTACCTAAACTACGTCCTTACCAAATTTCAAGTGCCTACGTTTAGCCGTTTAGACTGTGCATCGATATGTCAGTCAGTGATTCTTCTTTTATATATTTAAGAGTATCCTCTTAATAATAAAACATACTCGCAGATGGACTCTGGATTAAAGTAATAACAGATTAACTTGAAATGTTTGTCAACAGCATCTAAAGTCAAATGATGAAGTTCAAAATGGTAAGTTATTCTTCTTCTTCTTCTTTTCGTGTCGATGGCAAAACACTTAAAATTATTTGGATAATTCCGCCACCCGGACCGCGGTTGTTGGCCCTTCTATCAGCTCAATTTGTGTACAGGAGTCGGGACAGGCGGGGCATGAAGTGAGGTGAGCCATGGACAATGGTGAGAGACCACATAGGCACGCGATATCCTCCTGTCCAGGAAACCCCCACCTAAACATATTATCTTTGCATTGGCCAACCTGGCTACGGAGTCTGTCCAGGGACCTTCAGGTTAACCATGGCAAATCGTGTCCTGTTGGAAGGCTTTCTGAAGGTAGAACCAAGGGGACGGGTGGAGCAAACGTGTTAGACCAGAGGTTAAGACGAGCAGAAGGTGGATCTGTGTCAAGATTCGGTACTTTCTAAATCTAAATATAAAGCTATGCCGACTTTAACTTCTGTGGTTGTCCCTGCCATGTTATATTTAGTCTGGAGAGTGTCTGAACCCTAAGGCTGAAGTGAGGTTTATTTCTATGCTTTCACAGGATTGTTTTTGTGATATGAGCGCCAGGCCATCGGCAACATGGTCGGTCTTTTGTGTAGATGTTGAAAAGTAGTGATTCCAACAAAATGGTCATCCCCAGGGTAGAGACCCTGGGGATTACCGTTTTTTTGGGATCGCCATCTGCTTATTTCTTCAGACAAATGGACCTGAAAGCTACGGTTGCGGAGCAGCTCACCAAGTATTTTTATAAATTTCTAGTCATTGACCATCGAGTAGACTTTCCACAAGAGACGCTTCAGGTTCACTGTATCATAAGCTGCTGTCAGATCCACGCATACAGCGCTGTAATCATTCCCATTTCAAAACTATCCTCTTTGTGTTATTTATTTTGGTTCACAAAACAGAATAACATCAGTGTAGCTTCTGAATTACAAATACAAATCTTATGGACTAGACGTTTATGATAAAATGGCATGTGTTGGGTGAGGTTTAACGTCTGGTTACAACATGATTTTTTAGGACTGAATCCTACCTGTTCTGGAATTAAGTGCTGATCTAATAGGTGATAGGCGGTTAAGCAAAAGTCGTTGAGATAATTTGTATGTGTGAATGAGCAAGGAAAATGGGCGGAAGGTTTTTAGGGTCATCTAGAACTTTTCCCGGTTTTGGAATGGCAATATCAAGATCCATAGACGTGATAATTTCGCAGATTGTAGACAATCATTGAACTTCGGTTGTAACCAGCAAATAGTCATAGGATCCAAGTTTTTAAGTTGTTCTGTGGAAATGTTATCAACACTCGATGCTTTACCAGATTTCAAGTATCTAACACTAAAAATGATATCGTCAAAAGGCTGGCTCAGTAAATTCTCTTTCGGAAGGCATTGTACAAGTTGAATTCTGGGAAGGCGAGTGTACAATTTCTTATTCAGCAACAGTTGATGAGCAATTTTGTTTGCAGTAACTTTACTTGGAACTTTGGAGGAGAGGGCTCACCGGTCCATTTACGGATTGTGGTCTAGGCCTTTTTACTGTTGTGGGTCATGTCAATGCTGGTGACTGTATTAATCCATTTGGTTCGCTGGTTTGCATGGATAGAGAGCATTAAGATTTCACAAGCATCACATGTGTCTTGTGAAAATGGATCGGCATTATAGCCGGATTCATAATTTTTAAACGGCGCAGATGACTCGTGAGTCAGACCCGGGACGTTGGAAGTACGACAGCCTCTTTGGGATATGTTGGCACGACGATTTCCAGATGATGCGTGCGAATCGTTCGTATTTCGGTAATGAAGCTACCTTTATAATGGCTTTTTCAATTGTTTAACGAATTATTGCACTACTGCATATTGCTCTTAATCGGTCTATGTAAGGTTAGGGGTATTGATTGGCAGATGGACTTTATGCATTGAGAGCTGAATCCGGAACTGACAAAGATCAAGACTGGGTTGTATCCACGTTTCCATCGACCACTGTTAAAACGATTAACGGAGATGCATTTTTATTGATAAGGCCGAAGTTTTAATTTTAGTAAGAAAGAATCTGTTACTGTGTGATGAATACACTCTTCAAAAACGTAGGTTGTAGGCTGTATACATGGTAACAGTTTACTATTTTTCGGTGACTACATAAGTAATTTCATTTCGGTGTATTGCGTTTCTCATTTCGGTGATGAGAAGTTTCATTTCGGTGAACTCTTCTTTCATTTCGGTGACACCAAAATTTCAAAGTACTATATCTCTTAAGTATATGAATTTAATTTAATGTCGTGTTAAAATTAATTATAACGATAGCGTAAATAACAATTCTACATGGTTGTATTTTCAAAAAAGTAACAAATAAAAAAGTTCACCGAAATGTTAAAAAATATGGACTTGTTGAAATTGACCCTTTAGTCACTACATAGTCTTCTTCTTATCGTATGGTTCATGAACAACCTGGTGTCAGAGTTTTTAAACCGCCCGTAGGCCTCTGACATGGCTTCACACACCGTAGAAAAATCTTTCAGGTGTGCTGGTTTCCTCACGATGTTTTCCTTCACCGTTAAAGCGTCGAATGATGGTACATATGAATTTCGAATTTGAAAAACACATTGGTACCTGGCGGGGTTTGAACTGGCGACCTCTCGCATGGCAAGCAACGACCTTAACTACTCGGCCATCGACGCTTTAATACACTACTACATAGTATAAAACAAAGTCGCTTTTTCTGTTCCTATAATCCTATGTTTGCTTAAAAACTACGCAATTTATTTATTTTTATGCGGATTTTTTGTTGATATAGAGATTCAAGAGGAAGGTTTTTATGTAAAATTCACCAGAAGCGAAGCGAGAGAATCTTCGACTGATTTCAGTCATAATTTGTACAGTCATCATCATTATCGTCATCATCAGCCCATATAAGTCCCCACTGCTGGGACACGAGCCTACTCTAAACTAGGGCGATCAAGCCGCGAGTCAACTATGCTGGTCAAGTGCGGGTTGGTCAACTACACAACCTTAGAATTCCTTCATAGGTGTGCAGGTTTCCTCACGATGTTTTTTCTTCACCGTTTAAGCGTCGAATAATCGTACATATGAATTTCAAATTTGAAAACACAGTGGTCCGTGGCGGGATTTGAACTGGCGACCTCTAGCATGGCACGCAACGACCTTAACCACTCGGCCATCGATCGGATCATGACTAAGCAGTGAGCAAAGTACTGATTAAGCCTTTATCATCTTTTTTTTTCCCAACTGACTAACGATGATGGCTTGGAGTAGCCTTGTCATCATCACCGGACTTGCGGGGGAGCGGATGGCTCTCACCCCTTAAACTTTATCATCATTATGATCATACCTTGTCAAGACATGGATGGATTGCGTGAGATATGATATAGGAGTGAAAGGAGTACACGCAGAGATGACGAATGACAGGCCCGTGTGGAAGAAATATACATGTTGCGCCGACCCCACTTAGCGTGGGACAAGGGTAGCAGAATGATGATGATGATTATGATCATACCTTGTTGGCGGAGACGAACTCGTGGTCTTCAGAGAAGTCCAGGATGGGCGCGGTGGGGTTCATGGCCTGGTTTTCCACATCCGCGATGCGCACGGAGTTCTCCAGCTCCTGTGGGATAAGAAAATACGATGCACTTTGTCGCTCAGATTCAGAATCAAAGATCAGAGGTTGAATAATACGTTGCACGGAAGGCAAATGAATAAAGGGAAGGAAGGTACCCAATATTACACAACATCACACGCATTAATTTGATCCCTTGGTGAGTAGCTTAAGCACTTGTGTTACAGATATCAGAATCAACAGTGGATGCTCAACTCAAATGTCTATACAACTAAATTTCATTAAATGTAGTATTGTCTTTATTTGCGCGAACACCGCATTTGAAATAAAACAAATTTTACGGATTAAACTCGCATGTATTGTTAATCTAAACCTGTATTTAGAGATCTAACGTTTCGAGTTCTTTACAGCGCTCGTGGTCACGGTTAAGACTGAAGTTGACAGGAGTCTTCATAAGTGAGTTTTATTTCAAACATTAAATGTTCAAATACTAATACTTAATAGGAATAAACCCTCAAAATCGATCCGCTTATAGTAGCATTTGTCATTTGGAGGACCTCACTCGGCAATCACGCTCCTAGCGGCTAATACAAACACGATATTTGACCCCCATTGAACATTGCTAAATCTGGTTAGTCCTGCAACATCTGGCTGAGGCGATGTGGACAGACGAAGCCGACCATTTCACAAGATACGTGACACGTATCACAGTTTCTAGTTATGGCTATAGCAAGTCTCCTGCTCTACTTTTGGGACGCAGTGTGCTGGATCACTGATTTGACCATGGGTAGATGAAGTAAATATGATGTGGACATATCGATCCATTTCTTTGGTGTCATTTGACAGGACCTTTCCCTATTGGACGGGTCCTTGGGTAGGGTTCCACGAGTCAGAGGACTTTTGTCCATGCATGCCTGATGCATGCAGCGAATGAAGCTACATCTCGTAGCGACGAAGGTGTATGAGAGTCTGACCAAGTGTCTTGTAAGGATGCCGTAATTTTACCAAGATCCACAATGTAGCCAGTATGCTAAATGACAGATATGAACTAATGTAATTACATAGTTTCTCTGGGCTAAGACAAACCTGATATGCCAAGCTTGTAAATTCGATTTCAGTCGACATAATCATGCTATAGAGACTTATGGCAATGTCTACCTACATCTAACTCCACTTTTAGATGTCTCTAGAGACAAACTAAACCTCACAAATCAAGCTTGCAAATTCGATGTTACTTGATAAAATCATGCTAAAGAGACTAATGCAATGTCTACTAATTTAGCACCACTTCTAGAAGTGGATACCACTTCTAGAAATGTCCTAGGATATCTATATATCCTAGGACATTTACCCATGAGCGGATTTAGTAAAGATATGTGGTACGCATCTGGACATATGTTGATACATTTTTGGTGCTACATTCCCAGGATTTTTTCAAATAATGGGTAGAAATAAGTGTCATACAATCTTCGCCCTTGTCTCTGTACAGATGTGGACTCATCTTTTATGGCAATTGACTCTTCCCCAGAAACGTGGGTAGAATCAGGTATAACAGAAACATCGTCCTTATATCTATAGTTTTAAGAGCTGCAATAGATTGCACCCACATGCAAGTTGTCCTGCAGCTCGCGGCTCAAGCTGCGGATGTTCTCGAGCTCTCTCAGCTGTCTCTCTGAGGGCTTCCCGTACACGTCCACAGGGCTCCGGCCGCCCTTGCTCTGCGCGTCCACCCACTGCTCCATTCGGGCCCTGGTCGCCTCCGTCGGGATGAGCGGGGATGGTTCTGATGAGTGGTTCATTGTTCTGGAAAGAAGAGACGTCAAAATCAGAAATTATGTATTCATATAGGGTTTTTCTTAAGCGAGTGGTGTGCCAGGATCGAAGCACATGGCAGGAAGTGATCTCTGCCTATCTATCTGGGGAAAAGGCGTGATTTTATGTATGTATGTATGTATATAGGCTTTTAACTGGATCGACGGAACAGTGGTCAGTGACCCAGGATCACAACCCACAGTTCCAAAAACATGGGTTCGATTCCCATCCGGGATAGATATTTGTGTGACGAGGATCGATCGGTGTTTGTTCCGTGTCTGGGTGTGTTATTAAATATATTTAAATATTCGTGTATCTAATGTTGATTATGATATCCGTAACACAAGTGCTTAACCTACTTTACCACGGGAATGTATGTGATGTTGTGTAATATCTTATATACAATTCTCGAGTCACAGTTTTCGTTCCCGTACTCCTCCCAAACGGCTTGACCGATTCTCATGAAATTTTGTGAGCATTGAGTAGATCTGAGAATCGGCCAACATCTATTTTCCACATCCCCCTGAGTGATAAGGCGGATGAAGTCGCGGGCACAGCTAGTTATTTATATTTTTAAATATGAAAGAGGATCCCACTTCATATAATCAGAAAAAACTGTTTTCTTATATGGAAGAAGAGCCTAATTAACTACATAGTAAGTACGTGTAAAACAAAGGTCAAATCTTGAAGTAAGGTCAAATCTAAAGTACCCGTAATCGACGAGCATGTATGAAGAGGTTGATGGATGTGGATGAAGCGAATGTGGTGTGCCAGGACCGTAGCACTTGGCAAGAAGTGATCTCTGCCTACCCCTATCGTGGAAAAGGCGTGTGATGCATCATCATCATCATCATCATCAGCCCATATACGTCCCCACTGCTGGGACATGAGCCTACCCTAAACTAGGGAGATAAGGCCTTAGGTGACCACGCGGGCCAAGTTGGATTTCTCCGTAGGTTTCCTCACGGTGTTTTCCTTCACCGTTAAAACGTTGAATCATTGTACATATGACGTACGGCAACGACCTTAACAACTCGGCAATCGAAGTTTTTTCTGTCCCTATTTATGCTTTTTGATATTTAAAACTACGGAAGGTTTAATTTAAAATTTGAAAAAACTCGCCTTCATGACCCCGCCTGAACGGAACGGGGACATGAACCACCGGACCTCCCGATATCGCGTCGGTTGCTCTAACCTCTGAGCTATCCAGGCAATTCGCATTGTGACGTAATTGCCTGGATAGCTCAGAGGTTAGAGCGAATCGGCGAGCGGTCATGAATGCGAATATTTTCGAATTTTAAATTTACATTGAGGTTTAATAGCATTAAAAACAACAAATAAAAATACGGAAGGGTTTTTGATGCGGTTGTTTTTAATAGATACAGAGATTCAAGAAAGATATTGGAGCATAAACGAATGCCCATCGAGTTAGATTTGCTACTATAAATAGGTATTACATTTAGTGTTGGAATACTATATCTAGCTTTAATAAATGCTCTAATGCCCTAATCAAAATTGCTAGTGGAAGCCTTTTATCTTGAAATCATGTGTCTGAATGAATTATTATCAATCATTCTATGGCTTATTTCTCCATAATAAATCATTAATCAAGCTAGAGTCTATTCGGGTAGGATTTCATAAATGTTCAACAGAGATTAATTCAGATATATCTGTCACATTGAAATAGTTGTATCATTTAGACCCTACCAATGATAATACACTGTATACTATAAATAAATAAATAAATACATATAAATATTACACAACTTCACGTACATTCATCTGGTCCCTTGGTTAAACACTTGTGTCATATCAGAATCAACAGTGGATAAACAAATATACTTAAATATATTTAATAATACACCCAGACACGGAACAAACACCGATGTTCGTCACACAAATATTTGTCCCGAGTGGGAATCGAACCCACGACTCTTGAAGGCGCCCACGAACCACGAACCGTAGGCAGTACACCTGGGTCACTAACCGCTGTTCCACCGAGCCAGTCTACTATGTTAACTCCATAGTAATTTGCGTTTAAAATCTGTGCCCAGCTATTTTATACACTTTGTTTTTATTTTAAACGGGATATTTACCATTTTGTTCAAAACAAAACCACATGGTAAATATCCCGGACATTTTCAGTTTTCTAATCTTTGACACGACACAAGTAACAATAAATTCGAAAAAGCATGCAAATGAAATACGATATGTTTATCACAAGGTACCCTAATTAGGACAGATTTGTGTCTCACACATCCCACGGTTAGAACATATTTGCCTCTAGTTTATTATAATAAAATTGGCCCTTACTTTATCTAACATCGGAAACTTGGAATGAATAAGTTTAATATAATTATTCATAATGAAATATGACTTGAAGAATTTCTTAACATCTTATCTTACTTAAAGTTGACTGGCGCGTGGATGTGTTCATTATGTGATTTTGTGTAACATTCATTTATTTTATACATCTAAAAATATTGACTTGTAATATAAAAATTATATTTTTTTCTGTTTATTCTCGCTAAGCTCCGAAGTGGCTGGACCAATTTTGACAGGACTTTCTCTAATTTTACGAGACAATATAGGCTATTTTAATAAATCATTGCTGCCAAAATCATTTCCACACGGACGAGGTCTATGATAATAAATATGACTCTAAAGATAACTAACTAAAAAATCTAATACAACTTAAAGTCTGTCTGTTGTTTAATTAAAATTAATTTCATCATCAGCCCATATACGTCCCCACAGCTGGGGCACGGGCCTACCCTAAACTAGCGCGATCCGGCGTTAGTCAACCACGCTGGCCAAGTCCGGGTTGGTCGACTACACAACCGCAACATTTCTGATTCACTTAAAAACTTTAAAAGTCACTTAAAACTATAAAACTGCATTCCGTTTAAAAGAGTCCGTTCCGGTAATCGAACTCATGACCTTTCTGGATCAACTTTCTCTTTAAAATACGGAAACTTAACACCCGAAGGTTTTTCCAAGTACCTTTATTTACTATAGGTTTATTTTTCTTTTTTTTTTTAATGACTCATTGGTCAATTGTTGGTGGCAAGTACTGCGTAAAAGTCATCCTAGGTTCGGAACCGGGTTGGGTCAATAATGAGGAATATGCACGCACACATTTTTTTTATTATCCTAAATAGATCTTTAATTTTGAAGAAATATGAATATAATTTTATTTTTCAATTTACTTTAACGACAGCGGAGATATACCTGTTTAAAGTTCCTGAGTAGACAGAGAGATCCGATACGTCAGATGACGTCAAATTACACTACGGCCATACGCAATCCATCAAAACTCTGTATTGTAAGATGTGCGATGTGTGTGTGTGATGGAAAATTAACTTTAATTCATTATAAAGCCTTCGTTTAGAACAGATTTCCACTTCAAATTCACGTTGTATTATATTATGAAGTCTATTTGCATAAGTTGTTGAAAAAATCAAGATTGCCGGTTTATGCATATTCCTTATTGTGACGTTCCCCTTTCCTTACTAATAATATATTTGACTGGCTCGGTGGAACAGTGGTAAGTGACCCAGGTTTACTACCCACGGTTCCAAGAGTCATGGGTTCGATTCCCACCCGGGACAAATATTTTTGTGACGATCGTGGGCGTTTGTTCCGTGTCTGGGTGGGTATGTTATTCAATATATTTAAGTATGTTTGTGTATCCAATGTTGATTCTGATATCCGTATCACAAATTAAGCTACTAACCGCGGGATAAGATCAATGTATGTGATGTTGTGAATTTTTTTCATTTAATTTAAATGTGAAAGTCGAAGTAATGGTTTTGTCATGTTCAGATAATGAATGAAAGACGATTAACAGAAAAGGAATATAGGTATAGAGAAAGTATAATTTGAAATGTCGACAGGGGAAGACCAAGACCTTCCATGACCAAATAGGTCACATCTTGAAGAAAGGTCAAATCTAAAGTACCCGTAATCGACGAACGTGCATGAAGAGGTTGATGGATGTGGAAGAAGCGAAAGTGGTGTGCCAGGACCGTAGCACATGGCAGGAGTGATCTCTTGGGAATCCTACCCCTCTGGGGAAAAGGCGTGATTCTATGTATGTAATGCGTATGTAAGTCAAGTAGGTACTTATTTATTGTCAACTGTTAATCCTGCGCCTGATTTCTGATCAGTCATGTCGGATGGCCGTCTCTGGACTATGAGAGTGGGGGACCAGAGAGTGCACTTGTGTTTGCGCGCACACTTGTGCACTATAAGTCATGCGCAGTTGGCTGACCACTGAGATTGGCCATAGACGAAATCGGTAGTACAATAACAACAACATCATTATATTATTACTAGCTGTGTCAGCGACTTCGTCCGGGATTTCCCCGGTTTTTCCATTGTTTTTTTTTTTGCTTTTATTGGTCGCAGCGGTGATGTTATACAGCCTAAAGCCTTCCTCGATAAATTATCTATCCAACACAAAAAAAATCTTTAATTCGAAACCGTAGATAGTTATGTTATTTGCGACCGTAGTTCCTGAGATTAGCGCGTTCAAACAAACAAACTCTTCAGCTTTATAATCATCATCATCAGCCCATATACGTCCCCACTGCTGGGGCACGGGCCTACCCTAAACTAGGGCGATAAGGCCTTAGTCGACCACGCTGGCTTATTGCGGGTTGTCGACTACACAACCTTAGAATTTCTTCTTAGATGTGCAGGTTTCCTCACGATGTTTTCCTTCACCGTTAATGCATCGAATGATCCTACATATGAAAAACACATTGGTACCTGGCGGGGTTTGAACTGGCGACCTCTCGCATGGCAAGCAACGACCTTAACCACTCGGCCATCAACGCTTTTATAATATTAGTATAGAAGTATAGATTATGCCAAGCTTTCAAAGTTTAAATTGAACGGACTTGAGTATGAACTAAGTACACATTTTTTGTTCATCTTATAAGATGGAAATTATCAAGGTAAAATGTAGGTAGCTTGTTCGATAATGTAAACAACTTTTTATGCATATTACTTATATGTTAGTATAGTGTAGATACTATTTATGTTGTCAAAAACAGGATGGATTGCATTGTATTTCCGTTATTTTGATTGTTTGTAACGCTGTATAAACAACTAGGTATATTTCTTTCTTGGTATCCTGCCCTCTTGTCGAATATTGTTTGGCCGATTATCACTTGCCAACCAACGGTTCGCCTATTTTTCACTTTGGCAACTAACTATGTGTCAAATTTTAAGCTGATTATTATAATGACACAACACGTTCACGGTACTTATCATTTGTCAAATCCTTCACTAGGCTAGTCAACTTTCATACGAATAACGTTTCGTCTGAGTAACAGTTCTATTGGCAGAACGATTTGCCTTTAGTAATATTATCGAATCATGCAAACTACTCCATGAAAAAATTTTTTTCGAATTTAAAAAAATAATAATTTTCCAACTCGAAAACGAGAGAAACTATAGTTGTTTTTTAAGATGTGACGTAATCAGGTACTGCTTGCTGTATGAAATCGATTCTCAAAGCTAAAGAAGCTCTACGCCCTAAGTAATAAAGTGGTTCGCACGTACTTTAAAGTTTCGGTTATACCTTTCATAAAACCGGCATTTATTGATTTTAATAAAAAATAAATGCACAAATCTATTGTGCTACTAAGGTAGAATCATTTTGCTGCGGAAAAACAACCACTCAAATTTCACGGTGTATTTTGACTAATTTTGACTTGCAATTTTTATTAAATAATTCCAAAAAATCCCTTAACACTTCAAATTTGTAGCAATGCACATAATCATTATCCTCTGAATATAAAGATTTTTGTTCAAGTATTCAAAACAAGCAGACGACCATCATTACATAGCGGTAAGATGTTAGAATAATTAATGTTGTTTCAAACATAGCTAATACTAGCTTATATCCGCGTCTTCGTCAGGCCATATTTTGTTGCGAACCTTATAACAATTATTTTTATAAAATTATTTCCAGTACGACCTCACTCCACCTGATGGTAAACAGTCGTGACGTTACATATGAGGTCGACAGGCACAATAGACCATATTGAGCCTGTCGCACTCACCCTGAAGGCCTGTTTAAATGCCGTTTCACGCCCCGCCTGAAGAGCCCGGGGTATAGGAGAGAGGGGAAACATGAGCTGGAAGGGCGTTCCATGCCTTAATGGCACGGGGCAGAAAAGAGGAACTAAAGAAAAATATGTACAAATATCTTGATAAACTTGGACGAAGTCGCTGACACAGGTAGTCGTGATAATATAGCTTAATCTTTCTAAATAAATGGGTTATCTGACACCGATAGATTTTCACAAATTGGACCAATACCTACTTCCTCAGCGCGTTTAAACAAACAAACAAAGTAACTCTTCAACTTTAGAACATTAAGTGTAGATTAAGTTAACTTTTTTACGGGCTTTAGCAAAAAGCTTGTAAGTTATTTATAGCTCATACAAGGTCAAGTTACTTACACGGTGAATACCCTATGACGTTAGTTGTTATGATTACACTTAGTGTTAAAGTTAATATGTAGCTTCCAGTAACGGTACCATAAGTTGGCTATCGAAAACTTACGTACGTTAAAAACCTATCGAGTTGTTTTTTTCATACGACCGATTTTAGTTCTTAGCGTAACCACCAGAGGCGCTGCACAAGTTTTTCATAGATTTATTTAGGTAGGCGATATCGAGTCCGTAACTTTTAAACTCATGGTAGCGCTACTGTAGAGCTTTTTATATATCTACTGGCTCGGTGGAACAGTGGTAAGAGGCCCTGGCTGGCGGTTCCAAGAGTCGTGGGTTTGATTCCTACTCGCGACAAATATTTGTGCGATGGACATAGGTGTTTGTTCCGTATCTGGATGTGGTTATGTATTTAAGAATGTATTTGTAAATATTTATGTATTTATATTAGTCTCTGACGCCTATAGAACAAGTTCTGCTTAGTTTGAGGTCAGATTACCGCGTGTGGAAATGTCCCAGATATTTGTTTATTTATTTCAAACTAGCTTTCCGCCCGCAACTTCGTCCGCGTAGAGACGTTTAACGGGTAAAACATTGCTACTTTATAGCGCAGTCGGTAGTAGAAGTAGTAGCAAAAGTAGCCTATAACCTTTTCTAGGCTCTGGAATATATATGTACCATATTTAATTTAAATCAGTCCACTAGTCTATGCGTAAAAGCGTAACAGACAGACAGACAGAGTTAGTTTCGGCTTTATAATATTAGTAAGGATGGACGTTCAGGATGACCTCACTCCACCTGATGGTAAGCGACCGTGAGGTCGACATATGAGGTCGACAGGCACTTTGCTGATTCCATGTTAAATTGCTTAAACACTCGTTTTACGGATATTGTCAAGAGTCGATTACCACCTGACAAATATTTGTGTGACGAACATCGGTGTTTGTTCCGTGTCTGGGTGTGTTATTTATAAGTATATTTGTGTATCCACTGTTAATTCTGATAACTCCAACACAAGTGCTCAAGCTACTTACCACGGGATCAGGTCAACAATGTATGTGATTAAATATAAGTCTTTAAATATTGGTCGCGAGCGACCAAGATTGGTGTAACCCAGTCGAAACGTCGGGCAGTAAGTAGCTATGTATTTGCTACTCCTAATATCGCGTGTAGACCCATAAAGACTAATATTTAGTGTAATGGAACGCGATAACGCGAAAGTCTAAAATAATGTGTGTGATATTGATTATTTTATCATTTTGTTTATATACTAAGCGAAGCGAAAACTGAATAATTTGATTACTCACATCAATAGTTATGGCATAGAGGTGAGAGCCATCCGCTCCCCCGCAAGTCCGTTGTTCTTTTTTATTCAATTTATACCATCAGGGAAAGGCAAAGGGATCTAGCCCGTACAGCCTAGTCTTAAGGAGTTTCTTAAGCATTACTTCTATTCTATAGATAGAGTTGTTAAGGCCGGAGCCTAGTCTTCTTCTTCTTATCGTATGGTTGATGAACAACCTGGTGTCAGAGTTTATAAACCGACCGTAGGCCTCCGACATGTCTTCACACACCGTTGAAAATTTCTCAGGTGTGCTGCTTTCCTCACGATGTCTTCCTTCACCGTTAAAGCGACGAATGATGGTACATATGAATTTCAAATTTGAAAACCACATTGGTACCTGGCGGGGTTTGAACTGGCGACCTCTCGCATGGCAAGCAACGACCTTAACCACTCGGCCATCGACGCTTTTTTATCCCAGCCCAGTATTCTTTCGCTTTTATAATTACATGCCGAAGTCAGTTTTAGTTTTATCGTCTCATTATCTGTTAGACTGGTTCTTGCAAGTCCGGTGATAATGACATGGCTACTCCAAGCCATCATCGTATGTCATTGGAGTAGCCTTGTTAGGAAAAAACCCAATAGTTTTGACATTTAACTCTGCCTCTGAAGGTAACTTTTGTCATCGTATAAAATTGCATTTAAATGCATTTAACCTTAGAACAATAGGGTCAGTAAGTATCACATTATATCCGTTTTGATTTTATATGCTCGCTTCCTCAAACAATATGCGATTGAATTAATCCTTATTACCTTATGGATAAGGTTTTAAATGACACATAATATTATTCTCCGTTCAGGGCCCTATCTCTTTAGGGCACTATGACTTGGCTTATATCAATTTGTTACATACACACTTAATTATTGCATACAAGTATGCATACGTACGAATCAAATAGTTAAGAGAGGAAGTCTCATGAAGTTGGTTAAAATACTATAAACTCTACTCCTAAATATGGCAAATATTGTATCAAATTTTCATGGACATTTTGACACATTAGAAAACTGGAAATGTCGGGGACATTTACCATGTTCTTTTGTTTTAAGAACATGTAGTGACTAGAAAACTGAAACTGTTCGGGATATTTACCACGTTGTTTTGTTTTAATGAGCTCCCGATATTTCGGCACTGTTGCAAGCGCCATGATCATGATCAGTTTTCTAATGTCAGTTTAAAATTATATAATGTAGTGACTAATATATAATTTTAAACTGTCATGGCTACACCCATTAAAGAACTAAACTGTTCGGGATATTTACCATATTGTTTTGTTTTAATGAGCTCCCGATATTTCGGCACTGTTGCAAGCGCCATGATCACGGGTGAACTGATATCCCGGACATTTTCAGGATTCTAATGTGTTTAACCAGTGACAGTTTAAAATGTTGTATATTCTTAAATAAACACGTGTTTTTAATACAAAAGACTACGTGTTACAATGTGGACACGTTGTGTTAAGTTTGCAAATGCAACAGAATTGTTGACCTGTTACATAGAAGGCATGTGTTATATTTCTCGTGAAGTTGACAATACGTTGTTATTATATCCAAACTAAGTACTCCGTATTTATTGTTACTTTGATTTCCTTACTGTCTTGTAAGTAGATTAGTGGCAAGCGTTAGAGACCGAGAAGTCCCGTAATCGAGTCCTGGGCTAGACCCTTAACCTTTTCTAGGCTGTAGACGATATCTGTACCAAATTTCATTTAAATCGGTCCAGTACTCTATGCGTGAAAGCGTAACAGACAGACAGACAGACAGAGTTACTTTCGGATTTATAATATTAGTAAGGATAAGGATAAGGATATCAAAACAAGAATACCTAATACTCAACATTGACACCCAAGTGCCTAGGATAAAACCGCATTTCTTTTCAAAATACAGTAAATTAAAAATCAACTATAATAGAAGTTCATTGTATTCAAATCGTATTAAAATCAACGAACTATATAGCAGTATATATTCTAGATCGTTCGTTTGACACACACCACATTAATTTAGTTCAAGTAAATTCTATACATTTACTATGTCGATCATACTATGTTCTGACGTCAGAGATGTCCATTTTAAATTACTTGTTACGTACATACATATACACATATATTTGTTCCGGGCTGTTACAAATAACTGATTTATTTACATACATACTATGTAGTTTACATATAGTTGTTTATTGTGGAGAACATTACTGCTCTATAGGGAAGATGGTTAAAACGTAGCACATAGTAGAACATATCTATGTATGCCTCGTTGGTCTATTGGTAGCAAGCGCTGCGTTAGGACTGAGAGGTCCCCAGTTCGAGTCCGGGAGTCGGGCAAAATTTGTGTGAGTTTTTCTGTAAAGGAATTACTCAGCCCGGAGTCAGGGCGCACGTTAAGTCCGTGGTTCTGCGCCCGATCTATCATCGGTCATGTCGGATTGCCGTCTCACCGAACTATAAGAGTATGGAACAGAGAGTGCACTTGTCTTTGTGCACTCCAAGTGCGCAGGTCATATTATAGTGCTCAAGTTGAGTGCGACAGATTCAATAAGGTCTATTGTGCCTGTCGACCTCATATGTGGATCTCCCGACCGCTTACCATCAGGTGGAGAGAGGTTATCCTGAGAATCACTAAATAATACATATATATGTTACGGTCAATGTGAGCAATCGGTAATTATCTATAATCACCGGTAATTATAGATAAATACCGACGCACATGGTATATGTAGTGAATTATTCAAATTTACCGGTAATTATATAAAACTCCCTCGCGACTGAGGTAAATGTTGACATTGCTGACAAAAATCTCATGTACTCTGCAATTTCAAACGTCACAAAACTCAAACCTGCAAAAATAATATTAACGAGAAAGAATTTTAAGAGTTCCACTGATAATTGCCTGCTAATTTGTTAATTTTATTTAACTTTATTTTTATAAGATTATATTTTTTTTAAAACCAAACTTGAAGTTTGGTTTCTAGATATGTCTTGTTTATTTTATAACTAGCTGTGCCCGCGACTTCGTTCGCGTGGACTACAGGATTTTACAAACAAAAGTTTTTTCCCAGTAACTCCCGATCCCGTAAGAATTTTGCAATATCGCGTTGCAAGTAAGCTTTACGTCTATTAGGGTACCTGCATGCCAAATTTCAATCATCTATCTTACGCGGTTTAGATGTTTTCATACAAAAGTTTTTTCCCGCTAATTCCCGTTCCCGTGGAAATTTTGCAATATCCTGTTGCGATTAAGCTTTAAGTTTAATAAGGTACCTGCATGCCAAATTTCAAGCATCTAACTTAAGCAGTTTTAATATTTTCCTGCTAATTCCTGTTTCCTGTTAGAATTTCGGGAAATCCTTTCTTATTGCACCTTTACGGTACCTAACCTACGTCCCTTCAAAATCTTACGTTCCAGCGTTCAAAGTTGACAAAGTTTCATACAAACTTACCCCCATATTTTATTTGTAAAATTAATGAGAATATATTTAATGTTTTGCTTAACCGAACAGAAGGTTTGGTCTCTTGATATTCGAGGAATATTTTTGTTTGTCCGATGTTTGTAAACAAATTTTATTATAATTAGGATTAGAATTGTTTATATCCTAATAAACATTTGATTGAGATGTTTACAGAAATAAATAAATATTTGGGACGTTTTCACAAACTAAGGATAGCTTGTACCTACTTTTGGCGGCAGAGACTGATAACATACATATATATTTATAAATACATACTTAAACATATAATGACATCTAGACACGAAAGATAGACCGATGTACATCACAAATATTTATTTTTCCCGAGTGGGAATCGAACCCAGCCAGGGTCAGGACTCTTGGAACCGCCAGCCAGGGTCACTAACAAAACCATTGTTTCACCGAGCCAGTCAAGTCAGTTTGATTTTATTATTTACCACATTTACAAAAAGGGTATGGTAATTTTATATAATTACCGGTAAATGTGATTAATTCGATAGTTTTTACCACCTTTACCACGAGCACTGATAATTATGCATAGTTACCGGTAATTATACATAATAACCGCTCTATCCACATTAACCGTAACACATACACATACATACATACAATCACGCCTTTTTCCCAGAGGGGTAGGCAGAGATCACTTCCAGCGATCCACTTTTCACCTCTGTGGGAAACGTGACGTGACGGGTTGTGGACCACGTCGCCGCCATTCTGCCGTGTGCATTGTTTTAACAAAGTCATTGCGTTCCCACGAGTAGCAAGGATATATGACGGGGGAAGGAAAAGGGGAGGAAGGATACTATCGCTTCGGATGATTTGGACTGAGTCGATAGTAGCTCGAGCGACCGTTCACCAACCACCGGACAGATAGTTGTGAATGGTATTCCCTAACTAAATAATATAAATAAATATTTTATTTATTTATTTATTAGGGCAATTCTCATTGGCTTGCTTGCGCCCGCAAGTACCTACGTGATCGAACAGTGGTTATTACTTCTTTAGTACGTGACTCAATGTCTTACTGAACTTAGTGTGAGGGCTGTGTATTGAGGAAGGCAGGCGAGGGAAAAGTATTTATTTTCACCTTACATACATACAATCTTAACTGTGATTGACTGGCTCGGTGGAACAGTGGTTAGTGACCCAGGACCCACCTACAGTTTCAAGTGTCCACTCGGGGACAAATATTTGTGTGTCGAACATCGGTGTTTGTTCCGTGTCTGGGTGTGTATTAAGTTTTACTATTAGTATATTTAAGTATATTTGTGTATCCACTGTTGATTCTGATATCTGTAACACAATTGCTAAAGCTACTTACCAGGGGATCAGATCAATGTATGTGATGTTGTGTAATATTTATTTATTATTATATATAATCAAGCCTTTTCCCTTTTTTCCCTTTAACTGTCAGTTAAATGATAGATTGTAGTACCGAGCTTGAAAGGCAAGGAACAGTAATTGAGGCCACCAGAACCAGAGTTCAATTCATATGTACGACTAGCTGTGCCCGCGACTTCGTTCGCGAGGGCAACAGAATTTGACATACAAAAGGTTTTTCCCAGTAACTCCCGTTCCCGTTGGAATTTTGCAATATCAATAAATGCCGGTTTTACGAAAGGTATAACCGAAATTTTAAAAGTACGTTCGAACCACTTTGTAACTTAGGGCGTAGAGCTTCATTAGCTTCAAGCATCGATTTAATACGTCACATCTTAAAAACAACGATAGCTCTTCTCATTTTCGAGTTGGAAAATTATTATTTTGAAAATTCGAAAAATATATTTAGGTAGCAAACCTGGGTCACTAACCACTGTTCACCGAGCCAGACTAATAATATTACTATGAAGAAATGATTATATTCCGAAAGTAAGCAACCCTGTTTGAAAACTAAAGAACTGCGCCAAAACAGCCCTTATGCCATTGAGTTAAGAACAAAAGTGTGTGTCATGATTTTATTGGCAATTGTGATTTAGTATTGTCTATGTAATTGTTATGTATGCCTTTTGTTTACATTTTATTTCCTTGTGTTCGGGGTCATATAGCTAATTTTACGCTTCGATGTAGGATATAAGAATACACTGATCTTCTACCTAATATACACCGTGAAATTTGAGCGGTTGTTAAAAATTGGAAAAATTCACATTCATGCCTGACTGGACGGGGACTCGAACCCACGATCTTGGGATTACGCGCCCCACGTACTACCAATTATACTATCCAGGCGTTACGTCATGTATGTGAATTTTTCCGTCACTTTACCCGTTAGCCACGGGTGGCTACGGGTGGTTGAGTGGTTGTTTTCTAATACTATCAAATTATGCAAATTATTCTTTGAAAAAAAATAATTTTCCAACTCGAAAACGAGAGGAGCTATCGTTGTTTTTAAGATGTGACGTGATTAGGTACTGTTTGCCGCATGAAATCGATGCTTAAAGCTAAAGACGCTCTACGCCCTAAGTAATAAAGTGGTTCGAAAATACATTCGAGTTTCGGTTATACCTCTCGTAAAACCGGAATTTATTGATTTTAATAAAAAAGAACTGCACAAATCTATTGTGCTACTAAGGTAGAATCATTTTGCTGCGGGAAAACAACCACTAAAATTTCACGGTGTATGAGAAATGGGTAAGTAAGTACATATATACAACTGCCTCGTTGGTCTATTGGTAGCAAGCGCTGCGTAAGGACCGAGAGGACGGTTCGAGTCCGGGGTCGGGCGAAATTTGTGTGAGTTTTTCTGTAATGAAATTACTCAGCCCGGAGTTAGGAAGTTGGCGGTTGAACGCCCGTGCCTCGGAAAGCACGCTAAGCCGGTGGTCCTGCGCCCGATCTCTCAACGGACATGTCGGATTGCCGTCTCACCGAATTATGAGAGTAAGGGAATAGAGAGTGCATTTGTGTTTGCGCGCAGACTTATACACTATAATATGTCCTGCGCACTTGGCTGATCTCAATTGAGATCGGCCGCCATGGCTGAAATATTTGTGTGTTGAACATTTGTGTTTGTTCCGTGTCTGGGTGTTACCAACTTAGCTCGAAATCAGCCAAATGAATGTGATTTTGAGCATTTCGTTTTTATGCATTATTATTTACATTTTGAAAATTCAAAAGTCACATCCGGGTTTGAACCCCGCTGCTACCTTTTTAGTATAGGCCAAAATTCTCACTACGCACATACCATACGCATTAAGATTTTTTTATTAATTAAAAAAACCAGTTACATTTATATAAAACGACATCCTGCCTTCATAAAAAAACAGTGAAATCTTCCAAAAACACGATCTATAAAATCGATAAAAAAGTATAACAAACCGTTGTGTATGTATGTCATAGTATATTAATGTAATCTAGTTTGCAACTAAGTATAGCCGGTATATTTCCGTAAAATTATAGCAATGTCGAGGACAGAACAAGTCGGACGTAGGTACATTAACATAACGTAGAATTATACTATTAATCGTAGCGTAGCTGCAAAGTCTATTTGTAGTTGAATAAAGCTTTTATTGCACGTTTCATGTTAATCGGTTCATAAATAAATAAATATTTCACAACATCACATACATTGATCTGATCCCGTGGTAATAGCTTTAGCACTTGTGTTACGGAAATCCGGATCAACAGTGGACACACAAATATACTTAAATATCTTTATTAATAACTAGCAACCCGCCCTTGCTTCGCTTCGGGTATATCTCTATCTCTATATAATATATTTTAACCCAGTAAGGGATTTTACATACAGAAGTTATTTCCCAATAACTCCCGTTCCCATGGGAATTTTGTAATATCGCGTTGGAAGTAAGCTAAACGTTCATTAGGATACCTGCATGCCAAATCTCAATCGTCTATCTATATCGCGGTTTAGATTTTTTCATACAAAAGTTTTTTCCTATTACTCCCGTTCCCGTGGGAATTTTACAATATCCTGTTGCAACTAAGCTTTTAATTTATTAAGGTACCTGCATGTCAAATTTCAAGCGTCTAACTTATGCGGTTAGTATTTTTCATACAAAAGGATTTTCCCGTTATTTCCCGTTCCCGTGGGAATTTCGGGAAATCCTGTTCTAACGGATGCCTACGTCATAACATCTACCTGCATGCTAAATTTCATCTCGATCCGTCCAGTGGCTGTGACGACTTCGTCCGCGTAGAGATGTTTAACGGCTAAAACATTACTTCTTTATAGCGCAGTCGGTTAAAAAGTAGCCTATAACCGTTTCTAGGCTCTGGACTATGTCTGTACCAAATTTCGTTTAAATCGGTTCAGTACTTTATGTGTGAAAGCGTAACAGACAGACAGACAGACAGACAGACAGACAGACAGAGTTACTTTCGCATTTATAATATTAGTAAGGATATATAGTAAGGATAAATCTGTAAGGGTCGGTCATGGAGTAAGTTAGTTTGTTTTCAGAGATATTGTGTTTGTAGGCTCAATATATGATGATACCGACACTAATTTCACGATTTTTAGATTTTTTTTTCTGTATTTATGTATGTTCCTCCATAACTCTTAAACCAATTATCCGAATTTGATGAAATTTGGTATAAAAACATATAGACATCTGGGACACAGGATAGGCTTTTTAAATTATAGCTCCAGTTATGACAAAACGTAACCCCATACAAACCTAATTGTAAAAATCGAAATGTATGCGAACGGAGTCGCGGGCAAAGCTAGTATTAAATAAGAAAGTAATGCTAATTTATTGAATAAAGTGAAGTATTCTAGGCGCTAACTAAGCTGTCTAGTCTCTTTTCCACTCACTCAAATCGCTGGCACAGCTATTAAATATAGGTAAATAAAACAAGAATGTAAAGTGAACATAAAAGAGGCAAGTCTAAAAAAAAACGTCGATGGCCGAGTGGTTAAGGTCGTTGCTTGCCATGTCATGCCATGTAACACTGTGTTTTTCAAATTTAAAATTCATATGTACGATGGTGATGGTGAAGGAAACCATCGTGAGGACACTTGCACACCTACGAAGTAATTTAGCCAGCGTGGTTGACTAAGGCCTTATCGCCCTAGGTTAGGGTAGGCCCGTGCCCCAGCAGTGGGGACGTATATGGGCTGATGATGATTTTGAAAGTCTATTGGCTACTTTGAAAAGTGACAATGTAAATGTTTTGTTTTACGCGAACGTACGAAGATAATTGCCTATTTATATTTAAACGGTATGTATTCAAGTATATAATAGACACTATGTATGGCACACACGTGTTGGAAGTTTACAAGGTCTTTGAACTAGCATAATAATTATGCAGTTTATTCAATAGTGTCAGAGGCTAGAGTAGAAAACTGGTCAAGTGCAAGTCGGATTTCATTATATTTAAATAGTATACGAATACATTTTTTTTATTTTTATTTTCTACCAGTGACTTGCCTTTGATTCGCTTCGGGTAACCTTTTACCTACTAGCTTTCCGCCCGCGACTTCGTCCGCGTAGAGACGTTTAACGGGTAAAACATTACTTCTTTATAGCGCAGTCGGTTATAAAGCCTATATCCTTTCCTAGGCTCTGGACTACATCTGTACCAAATTTCGTTTAAATCGGTTCATTACTCTATGCGTGAACGCGTAACAGACAGACAGACAGAGTTACTTTCACATTTATAATATTAGTAAGGATATTATAGCTGTGTAAGCGACTTCGTCCGCAAAACAAAAACTTGTTTTGATAAGCTATACAAAAAACTACTGGATCGAATTGAAAAAAAAAATTGTGTTGGAACATTTATTGAGGAACGCTTTAGGCTATACAGGGTGTAACGGGAGGGGTGGATCATCTTAAGTCAATCGATGGGGGAATTCAATACCTATCGATATAACCCCCATGTATGTTCCGCGATTTTCAATGGTTCCAAAGTTATTGAGATTTTTGTGAATTTTTTGTAAGAAGCCGGAATTCAGTATAAAGTCTTCACTGTAGCTTAACTACTGGACCTGCTTGTATGATTTTTTTCTAGAAGTAGTTCAATAGTGGGTCTTTATAATTACGATACCGATTTGAGTCATAACCCTATCATATTGGAGTAAAAAAATAATTCTTCACAAAAGTTTTATGAATCGAATTGTGTCTACTAACTTTCAATGCCTCCAGTGAAAAAAAAGTGCCTGTGTTTTTTTTCTAGAACTTATTTTAAAAACTACCTACTTTCGTGGATAGTATACCCTGAAAATTTCATACCGCTACTGCCAGAGCATCAAAACGAAAAATGAACGCGAATGGCACAGGTGCCATAAATCAGTGTTTTTATTTTGCATTTAAAACTTTTATTTAAAAAAGAAATCGATATGTTTCAGCAAATTTATGCTATGTTAGTAACATTAGTAGCAGTAATTTTACAGAATTGCAAATTGAAGGGGTGAAAATCAAAGAAAGAAAATTTACATAATTTTTGTTACTAATTTTTTATAGCAAGTGTTCATAATAGGCATTATTATTGGCTATGCATATTTTAGACCTTCTTAAAAAGCTATTTTGGAAGTTGTGGAATGCTTCTTTTTTGTAAAATTTTTCAGGGGCCCAAATTGTGACAAGTCAAAATGTAGTAGTAGCATTTTGCAACATCCGAAAAACCTTTGTAACAAGGTGTCGTACTCGTTTATGCATAGCCAATAATGGAGCCCATTATGAACACTAACTGTAAAAAAAAATAATTAACAAAAATTATGTAAATTTTCTTTGTTTGATTTTCACCCCTTTAATTTGCAATTCTGTAAAATTACTGCTACTGATGTTACTAACATAACATAAATTTGCTGAAACATATCGATTTATTTTTTAAATTAAAGTTTTACATGAAAAATAAAAACACTGATTTATGGCACCTGTTCCATTCGCGTTCAATTTTCGTTTTGATGCTCTGGTAGTAGCGGTATGAAATTTTCAGGGTATACTATCCGTGAATGTAGGTAGTTTTTTAAAATAAGTTCTAGAAAAAAAACACAGGCACTTTTTTTTCACTGGAGGCTTTGAAAGTTGGTAGACACAATTCGATTCGTAAAACTTTTGTGAAGAATTATTTTTTTACTCCAATATGATAGGGTCATGACTCAAATCGGTATCGTCATTATAAAGACCCACTATTGAACTATTTCTAGAAAAAAAATCATGCAAGCAGGTCCAGTAGTCAAGCTACAGTGAAGACTTTTATACTGAATTCCGGCATCTTACAAAAATTTCACAAAAATCTCAATAACTTTGGAACTATTGAAAATCGCTGAACATACATGGGGGTTATATCGATAGGTATTGAAGTCCCACATCGATGGACTGACGATGATCCACCCCCCCTGTTACACCCTGTATAACATCACGCTGCAACCAATAGGAGCAAAGAAATAAGAAAAGTCGCGGGCACAGCTAGTACTAGGATAAAGTTCACATGCAAAGTCAAAGTTCCTTTATTTATATAGGCATTTACACGCACTTATAAATCGTTAGTACAGTAAATAAATTTATAATACAAAAATGAATCGCAAAATGTGTTGGTAAGCGCATAACTCAACAACGCCTGAACCAATTTGGCCAATTATTTTTCTAAAATGTTCGTTGAAGTCCAAAGATGGTTGTTACGGCGAGATAAAATCGAATAATTGCCGGGAAAACACTAAAAACAACCCTTTTCTTTTTACATTTTTTGACAGGACGAAGTCTGTCGGGTCGGCTAGTACGTAATAAATTAGTGACACCAGTCCGGAGTGATTCTGAGAGCCTGCCATGAGTTGGCTATCGAAAACTTACTTACGTTAAAAACCTATCGAGTTGTTTTTTTCATACTACTGATTTAGTTCTTAGCGTAACTACCAGGGGCGCTGTACAAATTTTTCATAGACACATTTACGTAGGCGATATCGAGTCCGTAAATTTTAAACTCATGGTAGCGCTACAGTTGCGGTACCATGAGTTAGCTATCGAAAACTTGCGTACGTTAAAAACCTATCGAATTGTTTTTTTCATACTACCGATTTTAATTCCTAGCGTTACCGCTAGGGGCGCTGTACAAGTTTTTCATAGACATATTTACAGGCGATATCGAGTCTGACACTTTTAAACTCATGGTAGCGCTACTGTTCAAATACGAACATACAAACCTTACTACGTCATAGCTTTTTTTTTGTATATATTTTTAATTACCAGTACGCCAACCAGTTTTAAATGATATAGTTATTATTCAAATCAGTAAAAAGCTTTGATTACATCCTCTACAAGACTTGTTTACACCATTTTGTACGCGAGTCGTATTAAAAACAACTTACGTAGTAACTTAAATTTACAAATCCAAAAAAATCTATTTCAAATGCGTAGACATAGTTATCTGGACATTTTAATATTACTACATGATATTCGATTGTCTTTAAGTAGATAGAATGAATAGACAAATTAATAAAATATTTACAAAATATAATTTATATAAAGTTGAAGATAAATCAAGTAAAATAAATTAAATATCTGGGACATTTCCACACACGGTCATCTGACCCCAAACTAAGCAGAGCTTGTACTATGGGCGTCAGAGACTGATATACATACATATATATTTATAAATACATACTTAAATACATAATCACACCCAGACACGGAACAAACACCGGTGTTCATCACACAAATATTTGTCCCGAGTGGGAATCGAACCCACGACTCTCGGAACCGCCAGCCAGGGTCACTAACAACTGTTCCACCGAGCCAGTCTATATTAAATGTAGCTTAAAGTCAAGTTAAAGTCAAATTCAAAATATTTTCAAATTAATGTCAAGCTTGTATATAATTATCGACTATTCTAATTCTAATAAACCAGATGACAAACAAGAAAGGGTGACCAGTTTAGTAAATTAAGTTAATTCAATTGATTATTTAACTATACACCGTGAAATTATATAATAAATAAATTATATAGGTATTTAAATAATAATAATATTGTCACACAACCTAACATACATAGTTCTGATACCGATGTAAGTAGCTTAAGCACTTGTGTGACGGTTATCAGAAACAACAGTGGTATACACAAATATACTTAAATATATTTAATAACACACCCAGACACGGAACAAACCCGATGTCCGTCACACTCATATTTGAAGCGGGTGGGAATGGAACCCATGACTCTTGGATCCGTAGGTAGTGAGCCTCAGTCACAAACCATTGTTCCACCGAGCCAGTCAATGAAACAAATTCTTACTATCCTTACTAATATTATAAATCCGAAAGTAACTCTGTCTGTCTGTCTGTTACGCTTTCACGCACAGATTACTGAACCGATTTAAACGAAATCTGGTACAGATATAGTCCAGAGCCTAGAAAAGGTTATAGGCTACTTTTTAACCGACTGCGCTATAAGGAAGTAATGTTTTACCCGTTAAACGTCTCTACGCGGACGGAGTCGCGGGTGGAAAGCTAGTTCTAAATAAATATATAAATAACAATGTTATTGATATGAAATAATTATTTATTAATCAGAATATACCATTCAATAATTCAATATCGAAAAGCATTTACGAAGTACTGTAAATTTCATAGTAGCCTATGCCTGTAACATGGGGTTCAGATAATAAAAATTACCTATATAAATAAGGTGTAGGTCGCTGCTTGCCATGCGAGAGGTCACCAGTTCAAACCTCGCGACGTACCACTGTGTTTTTCTAATTTGAAATTCATATGTACGATTATTCGACGCTTTTACGGTGAAGGAAAACATCGTGAGGAAACCTGCACACCTACGAAGAAATTCTAAGGTTGTGTAGTCAACCAACCCGCACTTGGCCAGCGTGGTTGACTGAGGCCCTAGTTTAGAAAAATCACAAGCATTTATTTTCTTGACAACGAAGCACATTGTGTTTACTTGCTTATAAATACCGTTTACAAAAACTATTCAAATTCATACCCTGATAATTAATGTTCCAAGAGCAATTTCAGCTAGTCCCTCCCTCCCCTTTCCACTCCCGAACGACACGTGCTGGACAGCGCTGCCATCCACATACAATGCAGGCGCTGGTGGCTCGGACTAAGAGGTTCAGATCCTCTTTTCTGCCACGTGTCATTAAGGCATGGAATGCCCTTCCAGCTCATGTTTTCCCTCCCTCCTATGATCCCGGGCTCTTCAGGCGGGGCGTGAAACGGCATTTAAGCAGGCCTTCAGGGTGAGTGCGACAGACTCAATATGGTCTATTGTGCCTGTCGACCTCATATGTGGACCTCACTACCGCTTGTACCATCAGGTGGAATGAGGTCTCACTGAGAGAGTCTTTTGTATAAAAAAAAAGATTTTTGAACTTAAACATTATAAAAACACTAATATTTTTCAAATTTATTTGATCGGGTCTTTAGAATTTGTATTAATTAGAACTAGTTATGATAATTTGTATCCTAGAAGAAGTATTAAGTATAATAAAAATAAATATTAGTAATTATACTTTTTTTAAAAATCAGTCAAGTACGAGTAGGCTTTGTGCCTTAGAGGTTCCGAACAAAATTTTCAATAAATTATAGTTAATGTCAATCCCATACATTGTATTCTTTTCGAACTTCGTTATCGTTTCGATATTGTTACTTTGTCTACGGGGCCAGATACGAAACAGATAGAAATAGATTTAAGAGGAAGGTTTTTATGTATAAATAGATACCCGGAGAGAAGCGAGGACGGGGCACTAATTGTAAACAAATAAATATCGTACGGGTTGAGCTAAATAAAAACTTTATTTTTTCTGAGAGCCCCCATTAAATATTGTTTTTCTTTATTACTTATGTTATTTGTAGTTAAAGCGGCAACAGAAACACATACATTTACATATACATTTATGAATACGTTTGTAAATACTTCAACTGTTTTGCTAGTTCTTGAAATATAGCCTGTACCATGAGTTAGCTATCAAAAGCTTACGTACGTTAAACACCTGTCGATTTGTTTTCTTCATACTACCGATTTTAGTTCTTAGCGTAACTGCTAGGGGCGCTGTACAAGTTTTTCATAGACATATTTACATGGGCGATATCGAGTCTGTCACTTTTAAACTCATGGTAGCGCTACAGGTAACACACGGACGGACGGACAACGAACTCTTAGTAGGGTCCCACTTTTATCTATTTTAGGTACGGGACCCTAAACATTAACACCATTATAAATATGAAATCTTTAATTTTCAAAACGACTGTAAAACTTGTTGGAATTTAATATTCAGTCATGATGTGGATTCTCTCATCCTATTTTGTAGTGCACACGTAAGTGCGCAACCTTGTGCAACAGGTGCACTCCCTACATGACAGGTTAATTTATTACTCGACTTACGCGGAAGTCTTTATGTATCAATATGAGTGCACATGTTAGTGCACAAGTGCACTCTAATCCTTCATTATCCAATAAAAAGAAAATTTTGGCCACTACATTGTAGAAGAATATAGAAAACTAAGTAAAAGTACAAAAAAAAACAAATAAGAAACTCACCTGTCTTTCTCCTTTCTAACTTATAAAACACTTAAGTACCTACTTATTTATTTATATAAATTAAATTTTATTAAATAATCACACGTCTATCCTTCAGTGAGATTTGCTCAAGACTGTAATACTAAACTAGACGTTAAAGGACTCCGGATCGGTGGCAGGGGCCGCCAACCTTGTTTCCGTTTTAATTAATTACAATTTATTATGTAAATCGAAATAAGTTTTATAGGTTTTTTTTTCTGTGCTCTGTTATCACTACATAGTATAAAGCATAGTCGCTTCCTGCGTCTGTCTGTATGTATGTATGCTTAAATCTTTACAACTACGCAACGTTAGTAGTTTTTTTTTATCGATACTGTTTTGTATGTATATGTCACCGTAAAATTGTAACTAACGCTAGATTGCAATGTATCTCGCGTGATTGTGAACTGTCGAAAAATTGTGAACCAAACATACTGCTTACAATTCAACGTATTATTATCCGTCAGATTGACATCTATCGAAGTGAAACTGTTATATTGCAATCATACAATTGTCATATTGTGAACTATGCCTATTTGTCGACCTTACAGTAGACTGTTCTTCAACCATAGAGTTAGGAATAAAACACAAGTGTCTCAGTCAAATAAAATAAATGCACTAACTTAAGAATTGTCACATCAAGTAATAACTTATTTATTATTAAGTAGGTAATCTATAAATTGACATCACATGGTAAGAAAAAAAAATTATCTAAATAATAAATTTGTTTCTTAGAAAAAACCAATCACAATAAAAAAAAATTAAAAACAAAATCCATAAATTAATTAACGTAACGTACGTATGAACATAACCAAATTGTCTATTAGTAAATAAAAGAAAATTGCACCAATAAAATTTTTCACTTCTTGTTGCACGTCAACAAACTGTGGCACCTGGAGTTACAAAGAACATTGGCTTTTTTGCAATTACACTTATTGAAAACGCATTGTCCATTTTGTCACAATTCTTGAAGTGCATTTATTTATTTGACCGACACTTGTGTTTTATTACTAACTCTATGGACACAGAACGGTCAACTGTAAGGCCAACCAATTTGAATCAGGGACCGCCTTCGGACAGTTGACAATTTGACAGTTTCACTTCGATAGATTGCAATCTAACGAATAATAACACGTTAAATAGTAAGCAGTACGTTATGGTTCACAATTTTTCGACAGTTCACAATCTCGCGAGATAGATTGCAATCTATCGTTATTTACAAATTTTACGGTGACATTTACATAATATACCCGAAACGAAACAAAAGCGAGTCACTAGTAATATTATATGAATACACATAAATTATTGAATTATACAATACACGCGAGTTTAATCCGTAAAATTAGTTTTATTTCAAACTAGTGGTCCCGGCGAATTTCATACCGCCAATACTGATTCTTTTTCTATATTTTCTCATTGAAACCTTCCCTGGACTACGACGAACATTTTAAAACCAAAATTAGTCCGGGCGTTCTCGATTTTTAGTTAGACTAACGAACCGCAATTAATTTTTATTTATAAGAAGATATTAAATTATTTGTTCCGTATTTGTGTTAGAGATGGCAATATGTTACGGATGTCAGAAATAATTGCGTTAAACACTAATTATACTTATAATAGAAAAATATACAGACAAATACTTTTATATACAATTTTTTACATACAAATATTTTTTGAAATAAAACTAATTTTACGGGCAAAACACAAATATTTGTTCTGAGTGGGAATCAACGACTTATGGTGCAAGAAACATGGGCCAGCTGGACTGTTAAATATTTGGCCTTCGACTGACTAGGTTTATCATCATTATTTTATGTATTTCTTATTAGGTTCCTGACTATTAATTATTGTATAATTATTATGCACATTAACATTTTGCGAGTTACGACTCATACTATAATCTCTGCTTGGTTATTTCGAAAGGATAGCTAATAGCAATAAGATCGCCTTAATTCTATTTTTTTAATTTAATGACAGCTCTCTTGTCTTCCGATATACGCAAAAAGAATATCAATATTTTTATCAATATTTTTGGAGTATAACCTAGCTGATTAAAAATTTTCGCACAGGAAATTGTTGGGTGTCTTATCAAAATGAAGCTACTCACGGAAAATTAGCTTGATAGTAATCAAGAAGTGAAAAAATAGGCCACGGATCCTGTACTATGAGAGATTTATTCATTTTGTGTAAAGTCTCTATTAAATTTTAATTTTAATTTTCATAATATGTCAAAACCAAAACAAAAAAACGAAAACAGCAAACTTCACAAGTAAGTATGTAATTAATGGAAAAAGACAAAAGGTTCACCGCCCCTGCATCCGATGACCACGTACAATGAAAACCAGCTAACTGGCATTTTTCTTGCCGAGTGAGTTGTATGTACACTCATACATACATACATACGTTCATACACTTAATAATTGGTGTAGTAATGTGTTTAATGTGAGCCTGTATGAACTTTGGCCTTATATGGAGCATGTTACTGTTTCAATTTCATAAACGAACATTTTGTATCGGCATGCAATTTAATATTTAATTTTGTGAATATGAAATGGCAAACACAAAACAAGTTGTTCAATGGGAGATACTACATTTTGTAGGAAACTAGCTTTTTTTTTTAAAAAAAAAAGCGTCTATGGCCCAGTGGTTAAGGTCGTTGCTTGCCATGCGAGAGGTCGCCAGTTCAAACCCCGCCAGGTACCAATGTGTTTTTCAAAATTTGAAATTCATATGTACCATCATTCGACGCTTTAACGGTGAAGGAAAACATCGTGAGGAAACCAGCACACCTGAGAAATTTTTCAACGGTGTGTGAAGCCATGTCAGAGGCCTACGGGCGGCTTAAAAACTCTGACACCAGGTTGTTCATCAACCATACTATAAGAAGAAGGAAACTAGCGATCTGGCGCTACACATTTATTTGTTTGTCAAACAAGAGTTGCTTTTTTAAAAACTAATATTCTTTATACTTCTTTTCTCTGTTTTAACTGCTTTGTTGATCTATTGGTAGCAAGCGCTGCGTAAGGACCGTGTGGTCCCCGGTTCGAGTCCGGGTCTGGCGAAGTTTGTGTGAGTTTTGTGTAAAGAAATTGCTCAGCCCGGAGTTAGGAAGTTGGCGGTTGCACGCCCGTGCCTCGGAAAGCAAGTTAAGTCGGTGGTACTGCGCTCGATCTCTCATCAGTTATGTCGGGTGGCCGTCTCACGGAACTATGAGAGTAAAGGAACAGTGGGGCTACCATGAGTTTAAAACTTACGCGCTCGATATCGCCTACGTAAATATGTCTATGAAAAACTTGTACAGCGCCGCCTGGTGGTTACGCGAAGAACTACAATCGGCCATATGAAAAAAACAACTCGATAGGTTTTTAACGTACGTAAGTTTACGATAGCCAACTCATGGTAGGCCCTCAGAAGTTGATAGATCACTATATCAGTAAGCCATTGTTTTTTATACAGGGTGTAACAGGAGGGGTGGAGTGAAGACTTTTATGTTGAATTCCGGCTTTTTACTAAAATTTCACTTAAATCTCAATAACTTTGGAACCATTGAAAATCGCGGAACATACATGGGAGTTATAACGATAGGTATTGAAGTCCCCCATCGATTGACTTACGATGATCCACCCCTCCTGTTACACCCTGTATATTTAGATAACTTGATTTCGTTAAAATGTTATAAGATGTATAATGTGGTCCCTTAAATGTATAAGTGAGAAAATATTCAAGTCTGAAATCTCTAATGTTCGAAATGAAAGATACCAAGTAATTTCTTTTCTTTCAAATTAAATACAGTTAGAAATGAACATTGAAAGAATCAACATTATTCAATTACATTAATTCAGTGTTAAAGTCTGCGAAGGGGACAATTAATATATTTAAATGCAAACTCATACATATTTAAGAGGGAGTGGGTGACATTATGCCCCCTATAAAATGCTTCGATTCAGTTCGAAA
The DNA here is from genome assembly GCA_039566165.1 of Maruca vitrata. Classification (NCBI taxonomy): domain Eukaryota; kingdom Metazoa; phylum Arthropoda; class Insecta; order Lepidoptera; family Crambidae; genus Maruca; species Maruca vitrata. Next base: position 2,501,353 of record CM076937.1, on the reverse strand, counting down.
ATACTTAACCCTAAAGGTCGGCCATGTTGGATTTCGGCAACCATTTTGATTTGAGATTTGGCGGTCTATATTTAAACGGACAATGGATTGAGTATTGAAACTATAATTAAGTGGCGACCTTTCTTCGCTTTGCGTGTATATTTTGTATAAAACATCCTTATGAATCAATCCGTAGTTTTAAAGATTTAAGCATACATTGACAGACAACGGAAACAAACATTGTGTGGCGACATCCGATTAAGAACTTCGCAATACTACCAACAGATGGCGCTTACACACCATCTCCACAAGAGTGTGCCTAAAGTATGAATCCTACATCACACTTTAAAGTTATTCGGGCCACTAAGTATATATAGGGCAAAAACCAAAATTGTAATTGGACCATGGTCCCCAAGCACGATCACCCAGCTCGGCGGAACATCTTCACTTTTAGGATCACTCCTAAAATTGTTTTAATTATAGTGACACGCCCTGGCTTTGCTTCGGGTATATTATGCATAAAATAAATAAATAAATATCAGGGACATTTCCACACACGGTCATCTGACCCCAAACTAAGCAGAGCTTAGTTGTACCACAGATAACATAACTATACAGATACCCCATCCCATACATTAAAACGTAGACATCATAACTCGGGCATCTCGCGCGCCATGTCTCTTTTCCGGATTGCACACCAGATGTCGCTAGCGAGAGCGAGCCATTCCCATCCAGTGTAAAAGCATGTCGAAAAAGCACATCAATAGATGTCGCTGTAAAGGCTCCCAAACAGCTTTACTATAAGGTTAGATACATATACAGGGTGTAACAGTAGGGGTGGATCATCGTAAGTCAATCGATGCGGGACTTCAATACCTATCGATATAACACCCATGTATGTTCAGCAATTTTCAATGGTTCCAAAGTTATTGAGTTTTTTGTGAAATTTTTGTAAGAAGCCGGAATTCAGTATAAAAGTTTTCACTGTAGCTCAACTACTAGACCTGCTTGCATGATATTTTTCCTAGAAGTAGTTCATTAGTGAGTCTTTATAATTACGATACCTATTTGAGTCATAACCCGATCATATTGAAATAAAAAAAAAATTCTTCACAAAGGTTTTACGAATCGAATTGTGTCTACCAAGTTTCAAAGCTTCGAGTGAAAAAAAAGTACTTGTGTTTTTTTTAAACTTATTTTAAAAACTGCTCACATGAATGGATAGTATATCCTGAAAATTTCATAGGTACCGCTACTGCCAGAGCATCAAAACGAAAAATGAACGCACAGGCACATGGCACAGGTGCCATAAATCAGTGTTTTTGTTTTTCATGTAAAACTTTAATTTAAAAAATAAATCGATATGTTTCAGCAAATTTATGCTATGTTAGTAACATTAGTAGCAGTAATTTTACAGAATTGCAGATTGAAGGGGTGAAAATCAAACAAAGAAAATTTACATAATTTTTGTTAATTATTTTTTTATAGTAAGTGTTCATAATGGGCATTATTATTGGCTATGCATAGCATAGACCTTCTTAAAAAGCTTTTTTGAAGGTTGTGGAATGCTTCTTTTTTGTAAAATTTTTCAGGGGCCCAATTTGTGACAAGGCAAAATGTAGTAGTAGCATTTTGCAACATCCGAAAAACTTTTATAAAAAGGTGTCGTACTCGTTTATGCATAGCCAATAATGGAGCCCATTATGAACACTTACTGTAAAAAAAAAAAATTAACAAAAATTATGTAAATTTTCTTTGTTTGATTTTCACCCCTTCAATTTGCAATTCTGTAAAATTACTGCTACTTATGTTACTAACATAGCATAAATTTGCTGAAACATATCGATTTATTTTTTAAATTAAAGTTTTTCATGAAAAATAAAAACACTGATTTATGGCACCTGTGCCATTCGCGTTCATTTTTCGTTTTGATGCTCTGGCAGTAGTGGTATGAAATTTTCAGGGTATTCTATTCATGAATGTAGGTAGTTTTTAAAATAAGTTCTAGAAAAAAAACACAGGCACTTTTTTTTCACTGGAGGCTTTGAAAGTTGGTAGACACAATTCGATTCGTAAAACTTTTGTGAAGAATTATTTTTTTACTCTAACATGATAGGGTTATGACTCAAATCGGTATCGTAATTATAAAGACCCACTATTGAACTATATCTAGAAAAAAAATCATGCAAGCAGGTCCAGTAGTTAAGCTACAGTGAAGACTTTTATACTGAATTCCGGCTTTTTACAAAAATTTCACAAAAATCTCAATAACTTTGGAACTATTGAAAATCGCTGAACATACATGGGGGTTATATCGATAGGTATTGAAGTCCCCCATCGATTGACTTACGATGATCCACCCCTGTTACACCCTGTATATAAATAGGGTCATATGTTATAGGGTCGCGGAACGACAATACGCGCGCGCGAGTAACCGAACCTCACACAAGAGCAGGGTTGCCTCCTTTAAGGAAAACGTCTCGCGCGCAAAATTCAAAGGACTGTCTACTGCGACATAGTGCGAAAGTGTACCAAAACAATATGATCGTGAAGTTGATATTGCTTCGAAGCTGCGTGTCACTTGTACAAAAGGAGTTGTGAGGGCCTTTTTCGATAGAACAATGATTGTTAGGTGCATTATTTATTAGAACATTTTAATCAAATTTAATATTTTTAATTATTGTATTGAGACAGCTAAGTTAATTATTAAATATTGAATTAATAAATATTGATATGTAAATTATTACATAACAATAATAATTTACTAATTTACATAACAATATTTATTAATTCAATATTGATGAGTCATTATTATTGTCGTTTTAATTTAATAAAAACGTCAATAATAAAATAGCAGAGAGCGTGCCCTTAATATTTTAATCTGTGTAGCAGCGCCGTACGCGCGCGGCAGTCCTCTTGAGTTTTAGAGCAAGCGCGGCCCGGTCGTCGAATAGGTTATCATCGCGCGCAAGTACAACGTGCCGCGCGAGAGGCGGACGAAACTTTAGGCTTTGTTAAAATGTATTTAAAATAAAGTTGTTATTTTATGATGCGTAGTGAACCATTGGTTTAAATCAAAATGTAATGGTGATTTATGACAATGCAGCAATAGGGTATTTGACAGTGGTTGTTATTTTTATGATAATCAGTAAGATTTAAGCAAATCAATATTATTAATGAAATCAAATTTAAATTTTTGGCGAAATGAGACAGCAAAAGACATTTAAAGTTGGGTGGGCAAGTCCATTTCAAAATTGCGAAAATCATTTAAAATTTCCTTGTCATCTTATAAATAACAGAATTAGTAACATCTTTCATTATGTAAACATATCCATAAACGCAACTTTTTATGAACCTTCAGTGTCTTTGTGTTCGAGTGGTCCATCCAACTATATCAAAATAAAAAATAGTCAAATACCCTTTTCTAGAATGTACTTAAAACGAGAAGATACTTAAAAGTTCAAGATAGAAAAAAATTGAGTTATTGTGTTAAATAATATCTATATCATGTAAAAATTATAATATAATATTTCTTCTCTGGATCGCTGATTGGCTCGCTGGCGTATTGGATAGTGCCCTGTCTCATGCGCCAAGAGTCGTGGGATTCCCACGCGGGTCAAATATTTGTTTAATCGAACATCGTTGTATGCGCCGTGTTTGGTGTGCTATTTATATACGTATTTTTAAGTTTATTTGTGATACGACTACTTACCACGGAATGAACACAATGAAATTGATGTTGTATTATATTTATTTTATTTGAAATATATATATTTTTTTGAGCAAAAACTCGAAAAATATTTAAAAAGATTTTTATGCCCAATTATTAATAGTCGAATATTTTTTCTTTGTTGTTTTAGTGCTATTCAAAGCTCTAATGTAAATTTAAACATCTAATTTCTATTTATTTATCTATTTAAACGAAGACCCTGTTCAGGCGGGGTCAAGAATGCGATTTTTTTCCAATTTTTAAACTAGATAGATGAATAGTTTTTGTGGAGTCACTCCCCGAGGGCCACGTTCCCGGAGGGCCACGTCCCGGAGGGCCACGAAGGCGAAAAAGTGATGACGTTATCTCGTGTTATTATTTCTCTTGTGTTGAACTTGTACCGCTGACAAAAAAACTCAATGAATGTATTTATTTATATTATTTATTTAATCATTAATCACAAATATAAAAAAATCACCATTTATATCAAGTTACTTTTTTTCACTTAGATACAAATAAATTTCCTACTACATAAATATATTTCTAATTCTAGAAACACAGCCAGGCGAGATAGGGTTGGATAAAACGGATGCATAGAAAAACCTGTTTCAACAAACAAAAAGGTCTTACATTTAACATGACTAATTTCACTTTAGAGATAGCGTACATACAGTTATTTTATAATTTAAATTATGACGTATAATATTTTTCAAATATTACTAGTCATATAACTGAATAAAATACTGATTTAAAAAAAAAACAGTAATTTCAAACATGAACAATTAACAAATACGTTTTTAATATAATATTTTTTGTCTTTGTTTTTTACAACCCTGGCTGTGTTTTAGCAATTTTAAATAAATATTGTAGACATCATCATCGGAAATCATAAAATCAAATTTGTTGATTTTTGAAAGATAGTTAAATAGTGTTTTTTTATTATAATAGTAAAGTAAAAGTAAAAAGATGTTTATTTTCTCTCACAAGTAGGTTACAGAGTGCTTAGTCTAGGTGAGTACAATTTGTATCATATGAAACCCGAATGTGAGAGACTGGTAGAGATAATCTAACATTTATATTGAATACCAATAATAATTTACATATAAATTTACAAATAGCTTTTTGCTAACGGTACTTACGTGTTAAAAACGTTTCAAAAAACAACACAAGTACATGTCAACACTTTTTCGCATTCGTGGCCCTCCGGGACGTGGCCCTCCGGGAACGTGGCCCTCGGGGAGTGACCCGTTTTTGGGGTTTGTTGCGTTAGGGAATATTCATTCCTACATTCGGAGAAATTTTACAAAATATTAATCTAAGGAAGAGATTAATCATTCTTGTAGTTGATAGTCAAGTAACTCTTATATTCATGTCATATATTTTCTTGTTTTAACAAAAGAAATTAAATAATCTAGAATTATAATTTATGAGATATAAAATATACGCGAACAACGCCATCTAGTTGATGACTGACTGTTGTAATTTTTTGAACTAGATGGCGTTCTACCAAATTAGCACTCACGAAAACTACAATTTTTATTGCAAATTTAAATTTATGAAAATATTTATCTAAAAGGGTTTAAATTTATTTGATTATGTATTATTATATTTTTAAATACTAGTTTATATATTTTTAATGGTTGGATTTATTGTTTTCTGGGATTTGCATAATCATCATCAACGAATGGATACTCGTGTCGCCATCTGTTATAGTTTTTGGGAATATCATTTTAAATGTATGGGATGAGACCCCATGCTTGTACTATGGGCGTCAGAGACTGATATATAGATATCTATAAACTATAAATACGAACTTAAATAAAACCCTCTATCTATTAAAAAACATCAAATTCTGTTGCGTAGTTTTAATGATTTAAGCATACAGACATACAGACACGGGAAGCGACTTTGCTTTATATGTACCATGTAGTGTTGTGTTAGTGCTATGCTATGCTAGCGCTAAGTTTTAAACTTAATAGTTTGTTTATATAATGATAATGGCACGACTGTACCTTTTATTCCTGTAAAAATATTTTCTATCTTTTATATTGTGTGTGTGTGTGTATTGTTTAACACCAACTATGATGTTTGTGTATTTATTTTTTTTGTTATGTAGTACAGTGGTTATATAGTGACTTAGGGTGACTTCGGTTCTAAGAATCGCGGGTTCGATTCCTACCCGGGACAAATATTTTGTGTTGCGAACATCGGTGTTTGTTCCGTGTCTGGGTGTGTTATTAAATATATTTGTGTATCCACGTTTGATTCTGATATCCGTAACACAAGTGCTTAAAAGCTATTAACCATCGGATGTTGTGTAATATTTATTTTATTTATGTGCAATAAAATATATCCCACTATCTATGTACCGTATGATATTTAAAACAAGATTCAGCTTTCACCTTTCAGATTGTTTTTTGTATATTTGGCTAACAAGATCATCTTACATCATCTGATGGTAAGCGGTAGTGAGGTCTACTTATGAGGTCGACAGGCACAATAGACCATATTGAGCCTGTCGCACTCACCCTGAAGGCCTGCTTCAATGATGATATTAAATTATCATGATATTCAATTAATATCATAATTGTACAAATCGAAGTTCACCTAACTAAGTTTATACCTAGCTTGTGTTACGGATATAAAAAACAACAGCGGTATTGACAATATATTCTAAACAGGTAAATAAAAATTACTAAAGAAATCACATTTACATTCTTTAAATGAGTAGGTCCGTAATGACTACAATTATAGAGGTCATTTACACGGCACATACATGAATTATTTTTTATATTCCATCATGGATTACCTTACTCCATACTGCCCCGTTGGTCTTGTGTAGTAAGCGCTGCGTAAGGACCGAGAGGTCCCCGGTTCGAGTCCGGGGTCGGCCAAAATTTGTGTTAGGTTTTCTGTAATAAAATGACTCAGCCCGGAGTTAGGAAGTTGCCGGTAGAACGCCCGTCAAGCCGGTGGTCCTGCGCCCGATCTCTCATCGGTCATGACGGATTGCCGTCTCACCGAATTATGAGAGTAAGGGAATAGAGAGTGCACTTGTGTTTACGCGCACACTTGTGCACTATAAATGTCCTGTGCACTTGGCTGATCTCAATGAGGGTTTTCGGCGAATGAGAAATTCACTAGATGGCAATACGTAGGCGTGAGGTCCAACTGCATCATGATTGGTGAATATTGACATGTCTGTCAATGTCACGTCAAAAATAACCAATCATGCTGCAGTTGGACCTCACGCCTACGTATTGCCATCTAGTGAATTTCTCATTCGCGAAAACCCTCATTGAGATCGGCCGCCATGGCTGAAATCGGTTTGACGCCTTATTATTACTATACAGGTCGCCTCCACCGTTTTTTTGTCTATACCCAGCACCTGAACCTTTCTCTATGGTCCTGTCAACCGTCATTTTTCAAACTTCACAATTCATATTGACATGTGTAGATCGCGAACACTAACGACCACAAATGTGAAAATGAAAATGTCCATCGGTTGATTTCCCAACGAAAATTGTTAAATTACCAAAAATTACATTTTACCATAATGCGTCCGAGGTCACTTTGGCACGATTCTGCGATATACTTTCCATACACGAAGGGTACCATAGATTCTTTGGGAGCAACAAGCGGTTTAAGAAAGTTACCCATTGTCTCTTTGACCTCGATGGCACAGTGTTAGGTAAGTATCATCATCATCATACATACATACATAAAATCACGCCTTTTTCCCAAAGGGGTAGGCAGAGATCACTTCCAGCAATCCACTTTTCACCTCTGTGGGAAACGTGACGTGACGGGTTGTGGACCACGTCGCCGCCATTCTGCCTTGTGCATTGTTTTAACAAGTTCATTGCGTTCCCACGAGTAGCAAGGATATATGACGGGGGAAGGAAAAGGAGAGGAAGGATACTGTCGCCTCGGATGATTCGGACTGAGTCGATAGTAGCTCGAGGGGCCGGGGTCGTTTACCCGTATACCGTTCACCAACCACCGGACAGACAGTTGTGTGGGGCACGATCCTACCCCAAACTATGGCGATCAGGCCGCGAGTCAACCACGCTGGCCAAGTGCGGGTTGGTCGACTACATAACCTTGGATTTTCTTCGATGGTGCAGGTTTCCTCACGATGTTTTCCTGCACTGTTAACCGAATAATCGTACATATGAACATCAAACTTGAAAACATCTTGGCGGGGTTTGGACTGGCGACCTCTCGCATGGCCAGCAACGAGCTAAACCACTGGGATATTTCATCATCGTAAAAATATCATACACAGTGCTGCGCTGCCATCCAGATATAATGCAGACGTTGGTGGCTTGGATGACTTGGATGAAGAGTAAATTTAAAAAATAAATTTTAAGTGCTAAAGCTTGCACTAGCTGTTTTAATATTTAGAAAAACGGAAAAAATCTGTAAGTGTGTATCACAGATAGTAGATGGCGCCACTTGTAGCTAACAGGTCATATACGGGAAAAAACCGACAGCTTCAATTAGCTGCTGGTATGGTGTGATGGTAATGCACGTCTGGGCGCGATTCCTAGACGGACGGGTGTTCGAGTCCCCGGGCGGTGAGGCAGTTGAATTTTTTCCCGTTTTTATAAATATTGGATCAAGAGGTTCAATTCCTCTTTTCTGCCCCGGGCCGTGCGTAGAGTCATAGAATGCCCTTCCAGCTCATGTTTATCCCTCCCTCCTATATCCCGGGCTTTCAGGAGCGGCATCTAAGCAGGCCTTCAGGGTGAAAACTACAGAGTCATAGCAGACCCTATTATGCCTTTCGACCATACACCGTGAAATTTTAGTGGTTGTTTTCCCGTGGCAGAACGATTTGCCATTTAAAAAAATTTTGTTTCAAATTTTCAAAATAATAATTTTCCAACTGGAAAACGAGAGAAGCGATCGTTCTTTTATAAGGTGTGACGTAATGAGGTACTGCTTGCCGCATGAAATCGATGCTTAAAGCTGAAGAAGCTCGATACCCTAATTCATAAAGCGGTTCGAACGTGCTTTCGAGTTTCGGTTAAACCTTTCGTAAAACCGGCATTTTTACAAAAAAGAACTGCACAAATCTATTGTACTACTAAGTTAAGATAGAATCATTTTACTGCGGGAAAACTAACAATAAAATTTCACGGTGTATATGTAAACATAACGTTCGCTTGAAAACACAGTGGAAGGAAAACATCGTGAGAAAACCTGCACACCTACGAAGAAATTCTAAGGTTGTGTAGTCGACCAACCCGCACTTGGCCAGCGTGGTTGACTAAGGCCTGATCGCAGTGGGGACTTATTTGTGCTGATGATGGTGATGCAATCGCTTATCATAAGGTGGCGGTGGTGGTGGTGGACGATCATCATAACACAATGAGTGCCTCGAATGGGAATCGAACTGACGACTCTTGTCATAATGATTCAGGGGCACTATCCAACCCGCCATCGAGCCAGTCAATAATAAGTAAACTACTTTCAGATTCCGAAGTAATGTACCACAAAATGATCAAGCAGATATGCGAGAAATATGGCCGCAAGTACACTAAAGATTTACGGATCAGGGTAAGTTTGTGATCAACTGTTAAACTAAATCACTACATAGTATAAAACAAAGTCGCTTCCTCTGTCCCTATGTATGCTTAACATCTTAAAAACTACGCTACGGATTTTTTATGCGGTTTTTAATAGAGGCAATAAAGAGAAAGGTTTGTAAGATCAATTCACTTGATGCGAAGCGAGGGCGGGTCACTAGTAATATTACCTATAAATGCGAAAGTTTGTATGCATGTTTTTACTCTTGCACCCAAAAATTGAACGGATTTCGATTGAACTCATGTGAAGTAATTGTGAGGTTGTGTTACGTCGACCAACTCGCACTTGGGTAGCATGGTTGACCGAGGTCTGTTCGCCTTAGTTTATTTTAACAATAGGCTATCAGGACCTCACTCCCCTGATGGTAAGCGATATTGCGATCCACATATGAGGTTGACAGGCACAATAGACCATATTGAGCCTGTCGCACTCACCCTGAAGGCCTGCTTAAAGCCGTTTCACAAATGAAGAGCCCGGGATCATAGGAGGGAGGGACAACATGAGCTGGAAGGGCATTCCATGCCTTAATGGCACGGGGCAGAAAAGAAGATAATAAGAGGATATTTTAGGGTAGGTAGGCCCGTGCCCCAGCAGTGGGGACGTATATGGGCTGATGATGATGATGATGTTCCTCATGCAGATGTACGGTGTCACTGATAGGGAGCTCTGCTGCACTGTGGTGAAGGAATTGAAGATGCCGATCTCACCTGATGAGTTGGAGCTTCAGCTGAGTGATCTGGCCAAGAAGGTTCTGCCAGCGGCACCGCTCCTCAGAGGTAAGTGCCTGTTCACACCTAGCGATTTTTGGATGATTTCGCCGCGTGCTGCGTTCATATTTCCAACATGAACGGACCTGAGGGACTCATGGTAGATGAGTTGGCTATCGAAAACTTACGTAAGTTAAAAACCTATCGAGTTGTTTTTTTCATACGGCCGATTTTAGTTCTTCGCGTAACCACCAGCCGGCGCTGTACAAGTTTTTCATAAACATATTTACATAGGCGATATCGAGTCCGTAACTTTTAAACTCATAGTAGCGCTACTGATCAATGTATGTGATACGCGGTGTCAACCATGAGTTTAAAACTTACGCGCTCGATGCGCGTAAGTTTTAAACTCATGGTAGCCACACTGCGCTGTAGAATGCGGCGCGGCGAGAGTTAATGGGTGAATAGGGCAGTTCTTTTGCGACCATGATTGGTGTAACCCAGTCGAAACGTCGGGCAGTAGGTAGCTATGTATTTGCTACTCCTAATAACGCGTGTAGACCCATAGAGACTAATATTTAGTATGATGGAAAGCGAAAGTCTAAAATTTTTCGTAAATGGAATGGTGAATGTTATCTTTAAAAGTAAAGGAAAATTATCATAAGGATACCTGCTCACCTACGAAGAAATTCTAAGGTTGTGTAGTCGGCCAATCCGCACTTGGCCAGCGCGGTTGACTCAGGCCTGCGAGCTCTAGTCTAGGGTAGTTGCCTGTTACCGTTGGGAACATAATATGCTGATGATGAAGTTGTATCCAGGGAGCGGATGCCTCTTACCCCTACGATGATGGCTTGGAGTAACCTCGTCTTCATCGTAGGGGTGAGAGCCATCCGCTCCCCCGCAAGTTCGGTGATGATGACGAGGCTACTCCAAGCCATCATCGTAGGGGTGAGAGCCATCCGCTCCCCCGCAAGCGCAAGTCCGGTGATGATGACAAGGCTACTTCAAGCCATCATCGTAGGGGTGAGAGGCATCGGCTCCCCGCAAGTCCGGTGATGATGACGAGGCTACTCCAAGCCATCATCGTAGGGGTGAGAGCCATCCGCTCCCCCGCAAGTTCGGTGATGATGACGAGGCTACTCCAAGCCATCATCGTAGGGGTGAGAGCCATCCGCTCCCCCGCAAGTCCGGTGATGATGACGAGGCTACTCCAAGCCATTATCGTAGGGGTGAGAGCCATCCGCTCCCCCGCAAGTCCGGTGATGATGACGAGGCTACTCCAAGCCATCATCGTAGGGGTAAGACATCCGCTCCCCCGCAAAACCAGTGATGATGACGAGGCCACTCCAAGCCATCATCGTTGGGGTGAGAGCCATCCGCTCCCCGCAAGTCCGGTGATGATGACGAGGCTACTCCAAGCCATCATCGTAGGGGAGAGAGCCATCCGCTCCCCCGCAAGTCCGGTGATGATGACGAGGCTACTCCAAGCCATCATCGTAGGGGTGAGAGCCATCCGCTCCCCCGCAAGTCCGGTGATGATGACGAGGCTACTCCAAGCCATCATCGTAGGGGTGAGAGCCATCCGCTCCCCGCAAGTCCGGTGATGATGACGAGGCTACTCCAAGCCATCATCGTAGGGGTGAGAGCCATCCGCTCCCCCGCAAGTTCGGTGGTGATGACGAGGCTACTCCAAGCCATCATCGTAGGGGTGAGAGCCATCCGCTCCCCCGCAAGTTCGATGATGATGACGCGGCTACTCCAAGCCATCATCGTAGGGGTGAGAGCCATATTCTTGAGATAAAAAAAAATCATTTTTTTTTTGCACAGGTGCAGAGAGATTGTTGACTCACCTCCACGACTATAAGATACCTATGGCGCTGGCCACCAACTCTACGGAGCAGGCTGTACGTCTGCACTCCACTGCTAGACCTAAACTCTTCGGGCTCTTCGACCATAAGGTTGGTAGCACTGCTTCTATTGTTTATAAGAAAGTTCTGCTTCTCGACGGTAGATGGCGATGTTAGTTCAAGTTGCACCATAATTACTCATATCACGGACTGCAATTTGTAACTACAAAGAACGTGTGAATGTGTGAAAATACATACATATTATTATTTCAGAAAGCACTTTAAGTCGGTGGCCCTGCGGCTGATGTCTTATATGTCATGTCAGATTGCCGTCTCACCGAACTGAAAAAGAGAGTGACGGAATATATAGTGCCTCTGTGATTGTGTGTACCTACACTTGTGTACAGATGGCTGATCACTATTAATTTATTGGGGTAACCGAAATCGGTTGGAGAACAGCATTCTGTAGCGCTACCATGAGTTTAAAAGTCGCAAACTCGATATCGTCTATGTAAATAAATATGTCTATGAAAAACTTGTACAGCGCCGCTAGCTGTTACGCTAAGAACTAAAATAGTTAGTATGAAAAACAATTCGATAGGTTCTTAACGTACGTAAGTTTTCGATAGCTAACTTATGGTAGCGCTACAGAGACAGCGCCGTTTGTGATTGGCCAATACGCCACGGAGTTGACTTTACAACAATATACCTGCTATTTGTGTATTAAAAGCGTCGATGGCTAAGTGGTTAAGGTCGTTGCTTGTCATGCGAGAGGTCTCCAGTTCAAACCCCGTCACGTACCTCGGTGTTTTACAAATTTGAAATTTATTTGTACGATTAATTATTCGACGCCCTAGTTTAGGGTCGCCCCGTGCCCCAGCAGTGGGGACGTATATGGGCTGATGATGCTATTTGTGTATGTTACAGGTGTCTGCCAGTGATCCGGAAGTGGATAGAGGGAAACCCAACCCGGATATATACCTGGTCGCTGCATCTCGTTTCCCGGACAAGCCGAAACCTGGCCAGGTATCATTTTATAGGGGATTGATAATTGATAAATAATAGATGATTTTTTTTTCCTAACTGACATACGATAATGGCTTGGAGTAGCCTCGTCATCATCACCGGACTTGCGGGGGAGCGGATGGCTCTCACCCCTACGATGATGGCTTGGAGTAGCCTCGTCATCATCACCGGACTTGCGGGGGAGCGGATGGCTCTCACCCCTACGATGATGGCTTGGAGTAGCCTCGTCATCATCACCGGACTTGCGGGGGAGCGGATGACTCTCACCCCTAACAGATTGATGGGAATAAGAGTTTTTACAACACACGTTAAAAAAACACGTGTACTGTATGGGGATCCCCTAAATATTTTATCTTTTTAAATTTTTATGGCAACTAAAATACTTAATTTGTGTTAAAAATTTCAGCTTTCTAGCTATCACGGTTAATGAGATAAAGCTTGGAGACAGATAGACGGACAGACGTTAGCAGGGCCGTCTTTACCATGGGGTGCAAGGGGTGCGCTGCACCCGGGCGCAGGGCGCTGGATTTTATGTGAGAACCCATCCGCTCCCTGTCCTGCCTAAAAAAAAAGGTCGCGTGCTACGCTGGAGTGTAAAAAGAGGGCGCAGGCTGAGTCCCAGAACCCGGGCGTAGAAAATTATTATTACACTTACACTTACATTATTAAAAACCAATTGCTAAGTGTCTAACTTTTGTATCGGACATCATTAAAACTTATTTCTAGGTTTGCATCTCATTAGCTTTATTTTATTAATCTCAAGCTCAATGTGCTGAGTATATATATATTAGTAGGGTGAAGTATACAGGGCACCTGGTAGATTGGCATTTTTGTAAATGTAAATGTTGCGTAAATTTGGGGGATGAAGTTGTTCACGTCCGTAGGAATTACCACCTCTTCTAGGCCACCCTGCACGTGTCCCCCGGGTGGTGCCAAACGAGCAACAACGCCGAGTCACAGGCGGCGGTTAACTAACCTGTTAAGGCCCCAGCAGACCTAGGGAAGTTAAATGCCCCCCAAAAAAGCTGCTATACTGTCCTGGGAAAACAGTATATGTGTATTTTCCCACCCCCCCTTCTTATGAAATGTCAGATAACAAGGAAAATTGTACGTCATGCGATCCGGCTAACCCCCGGCGCTCTCCGGTACCCGGGCCTGAGAGTGTGAAATTAGCTACCGAAGACTTGATGGAAGTAGGCGACCAGGCATCCATCACAGTTAATACTACTGGCAGCAAAAAGTTCGTTCAGCAGGCTTTTCACCGAAGCCTATTTAACACCAGACCCAGAAGCAACTCTCTGGGAAGTAAACCGCCAGCAAACTTACAGACTGCGGCAGAAATAACAAACGCTAAGGCCGCACATACTGTCATAAACCAGCAAGGCACTGTATGTCCCCCACCTTGGCAGAGGGTCCCAGGCGATAGAAACCCTAAACGGAAAAAGGTCAGCGAGTCCCCAGAGAATATACCCACCAGCAACATGTTTGGCGAGCTACCTATTGACCTAACAGAAGAAACGCCTGAAATGCAGCAACCAGCGGAAAAGAAAGTTAGTAAACCTCCACCCATTATATTGTACGGTATAGAGGATGTCAATAAATTAACGGAACTTATGAAAACTGTTGCAGACAAAAATTCATTCACATATCGTACTACAAACAGAAACCAATTGAGAATCAATACTTTAGATGCAGACACCTACAAAAGGATCATCACAAAATTTCGAGAAAATGGCTTAATTGGTCATACATTCAACAAAAAGGAAGAACGGCCCTGTCGTATTGTTATTCGAAATCTCCACCACACAACGCCTAAAAGTGAGATAAAGGAAGAAATAGAAAGAACTGGCAATACCATCGACTTCATACCCAATAGACACCTAATACAGGACGAGCGTTTTCAGACAACACATAAGATAAATAGATCTTATATTAAACCACGCCCACTGATGCTTCGTCAGTAACGACCAGATCTGAGACCCGTAAACATCTCTGCGCTCGCTTACAGAAAAAATTAAAAACCTTGTTGCCATGGTTCCTTGTAGCATAAGATGGTGTGGAAAAGATTGCAAGAGCTCAAATTTAAAAAATTGATGGCATTTAGCTTCACCGGTTAGTGCTTTTAATCAATTAAAACTAATATTTTTTTGATTGACCGGAGGCCATCTTAGATGGCTGGTCGGTCTGCGTCATCAACCGCCCATCTCTTTCTTTAACATGCAGTTTTATATCCTTTATCCTTATCGTTCTCCGTGCACATGTACGTAGTGCTGTACCGTACCAAATACTCAGAATCGATCGATTTAGATTTTCACTTTGATAATTCTAAATTATATTTTGCTTATAAGAGTTGACTTTAATTTATCATATTTTATTATCTTATTCAGTATGATATATAGATTTCTAATTTACTATAAATATAAACGCGAAATGTCACTGATTCACTGACTAACTAACTGATATCTCAGAAACTCCAACAGATGCTAGGAGGTGCTAGCTAACCTAGTTAGGGTTATTCCACTAATCTCCATTGGAAATCCCCATCAATGGGGATAAGTGAACTTTTTGTCCACTAATCCCTATAGATGACTCTGATGGGGATTTGTGAAAAAAAGTTGTTGATAAAGTTCACAAATTATTAATTAAACCGACATATTATAAAGCGCATAAAATCGCGGAGTACAGGGATGAGAAGGTGCCCTTGTTTATTTACGTATATAATGCAGCATTTTTGTCCAGTAGTTTCTAGTCCCTTTAAAGAAATTACTTTCGATGCCTATTTGTTACTAACATACAAATCTTAACTGTTACTGTAAAATTTTTGTTATGTCACCTTCAGCGAACTTATCATTTTAGGTATCTCAAAGATAGTGAAGTGAAAGAAAAATAAATCAAAGCTGGCGGGAACACTGGTTACCATCAGAGTATAGCGTAATTTGCTCTCGACATTTTACTCAAGACTGCTTTATTAATATGAAAACACGTCGGAGACTCCTCACATTTGCCATATCTTCAATGTTTTTATCACTATTGGTGAGATAATTATGTTTACACTAATTAGAGGGTTCCGTACCTAAATATTTCACTCGGAAGACACCAATCATGTCGTTGACCTGGCAATGAGTGTGATGCAAAAATATGTATTTTTATCCTAGTCCGTCGATCGCAAGCCCTGGCGAATATTTACAAAATTAATTCATTTTAAAAACAATTAAATAAATTGTTATACGTAAAACTACAAATATTCTCTTATTTAACTAATGTAATTCACTCGCAATAGAAATAAATAATCTTTGAAAATTTCACCTAGCTATCAGATACAAATAGTGAGAGACAGACATGGTTTCCGTCTATTTGTCTATTACCAAGTTAGGCCTCTACCACGGAAGTTCATCACACGTCCATCAACAAAGGTGGTCTCTCAGGTTTAAGGCCCATTTTTACCGTTTGGGTATGGAATGTATAATGTAAAATAAATAAATAAATCATGTATTCCATAGTATTAATCTATATCTTAAATCAAATCCATTAAATGTAGGTAAATATAAATTACATGTCCAAGCAAAAATTATCTTTTATAATATTTTTAAATTATGTTACGAACTGCATCAATTTATCGATAACCTATTTTCAATGAAAACTTATGTACCCCATCCCTTTGTTTTGTGATGATTTTGTTGCGACCAATTAGCATTCAGCACCCTCCCCCCGCGTACCTCAGGTAGTTGACTGAAATGTTTGCATTGCGAATAATTGACATGAGGTGTCTATTGGGTATGAAGTCGTTGGGCAATACTGTTATCGGAGAAATTATCAACTCCAGATATGGTCCCGAGAAAAAACCCACTTCAACATTCTTTGTAAACCTCCTACCTAGTCAGAACAACAAGGCAGCCAAAGATATAAAATTTATATATCATCAATCGGTAACCATAGAGGATCCAAAGAAAAAAAATACGATTGCACAATGTCAACGGTGCCAGCAATATGGACATACAAAGAATTACTGCATGAGACCCTTCCGTTGCGTGAAATGCGCTCAGGCACATAAAACTTCAGACTGTCCTAAGCGAGATAGAAACACACCAGCCCTATGTGCACTTTGCCAAGGCTCACATCCAGCCAATTACAAGGGCTGTGAGGTGTACAGAGAAATCCTTGCCAGAAAAATCAATAAACACGGCCGTCGAAATCCTGACAGACGTACCGCTGGAAAAGAAAGCACCATGAAAGGTATACCTCCTCAAAGAAATTCTACTCGTCAAACCTCCGCCGTTGTGAATGAAAACAATCCACTATCTTATGCCGACGCTACTAGAACAATTAACGAGGCTAAAGAACAATCTATACCCCATGTAAACTATAATCCAACAACATTAGAAACCCTCCTCACCAAACAAAACGAAAAATTCGACATTATCCTTCAACAAATGAGTGCTCTAATGAGCCTCATGACAACTCTCATAACCAAATTACAAGGATAACAGGCCTTGCACTAAGACTAGCGACGTGGAACATAAATGGACTCCCACCCAACAAAGATGAGCTCGAGATACTTATATCTGAGCACAAATTAGACATAGTCCTCATATCCGAAGCACACTGCACTGACAAAACTATTGAGAGTAGGCAGTATTTCATTAAAACTCGTTAGATTTCCGTACGTAGATAATTTTATTTCTTAGCACAACAAGTGACATTTCAGATCCTTCTAGAGAGAGAACAACAGCGCCGCGCGTGGCGGAAACCTAAACTATAAAATGAACGTTTACGAAGGCGGTCCGAAACAATGTTTACAAAGACAGCTTATTAATACTTTGACTACATTATAAATTTATTTATTCAACACTCCCACTTAAATTTATAAGGTAGACATAACAATTGATTTTAATTGCAAGTAAACATTTTTTTAAATAACACTAAACCTCTTCGTATGTTAACACTAACATAAATAACAAGACATAAACTTTAAACATAAACCTCTTCTCATGTTAACACTAACATAAATAACAAGACTTAAACTTTAAATATAAACCTCTTCTAATGTTAACACTAACATGAATAACAAAACTTAAACTTTCAGTTAAGCATTACCTTTATCAAAAATATTTCTTATCAACAACATAACGATGGCCCCACCGAATAAACGTGTAATAGCCATTGCCCAAAAAATTTTTTTTGGTATTTCGTTACATTAGCCTCTACCTCCCCAATTTTTAGGGTTCCGTAGCCAAAATGGCAAAAACGGAACCCTTATAGTTTCGTCATGTCCGTCTGTCCGTCTGTCCGTCTGTCCGTCTGTCCGTCTGTCACAGCCGATTTACTCGGAAACTATAAGTACTACAGTGATGAAATTTGATGGGAATATGTGTTGTATGAACCGCTACAAAATATGACACTAAATAGTAAAAAGAATTGGGGTGGGGCCCCCATACATGTAACTGAGGGATGAAATTTTTTTTCGATGTACATACCCGTGTGGGGTATAAATGGAAAGGTCTTTTAAAATGATATAAAGTTTTCTAAAAAACATTTTTCTTAAAGTGAACGGTTTTTGAGATATCAGCTCTCAAAGTCGTAAAAAGTATGTCCCCCCCCCTCTATTTTTATAACTACGGGGTATAAAATTCTAAAAAAAATAGAGGTGGTGCATGCTAATTAACTCTTTCAACGATTTTTGGTTTGATCAAAGTATCTCTTATAGTTTTTGAGATAGGTTGATTTTTATTATATTTGCTGCTACGGAACCCTTTGTGCGCGAGCCCGACTCGCACTTGGCCGGTTTTTTTTTAGAATTTTTTGATCATAAACAAGCCTGTAATTGCATTAAAAACCTTTTTTCCGCGGAAATAATATATTTTTTGTCACAAGAATATTATTATAAGTGACTATTACATGCTTCATACTTTCTCTGTTTCACAAGAATAAACGTGTATAAACAGCAAAACGTTTGATATTGTTAGTTCTTTGTTGTTAAGTATAGGCAATATGCGTTTGCACGTTTATTCGTGTATATTTTTTTGGTGCTTTTTTGAGTAATGTGTCTTGCACGAGAAGTAACTTAGCAAATAATTTTGCATTGTTTCTTACCATAATATGTAAGTTTTATAATTTATTGCTATAAATCAAGCACCAGTATTTCATTATTCTTAATAAAATAAAAAGTAGAGTAAAAGTGCCTTAAGCAAATATAAACGACAATCAATTTTTGCAATCGGGTCTCGCAGGGTAATAATAGATAAGTTTTATCATTTATTGCTATAAATCAAGCACCAGCCGTGTGGTGACGGCGTAAGAATACAAAGTGTTGAAGTGGAAGCTATGTATGAGGACATTAGTAGGGGCCATACATAGCTCCAAAACACATTTCACTGTTGTAATGGGAGACTTCAATGCAAAGCTGGGCCGTAGAAGCGATGGTGAGCTGAAAGTGGGACAATTTGGATATGAACATCGGAATCTCAGGGGACAGATGCTAGCTGACTTCATGGAGAAAGAAGGACTTTTTATGAAGAATTCATTCTTCCGAAAGTCGTCGCACAGAAAATGGACCTGGTGGGTCCGAACGGCTGAACTAACGTCATTATAACGACGTCTCTGTGGTCAACAGGATTAAAACCGGAAGTGATCACCGTATCGTTAGAGGCACATTGAATATCAACTTCAAACTGGAAAGAACGCGTCTGGTGAAGTCTACGCTCCGACCATCGAAGGCACATATTCAAAACCCCGAGAGCTTTCAGCTTGAACTGTCAAATCGCTTTCAATGGCTGGACGGCTGTTCATCAGTGGAAGATATAAATAGCAGGCTGTAAACTGAAATGTTCATACGGTACGGTCCAAGTTTTTCAAAAGCCACCGTAAAAAAAAACCTCAAAAACTATCCGACCATACCCGACACCTCATCCTCATCAGGCTAGTCGACGTTTTTTGACGCTGAAAACTTCAGATGAAGCTGAGTCATATAGGCAGCTGAATAGACTGATTAGGAAATCTCTGCGACATGATTTACGCTCCTTTAATACCCAGCGTGTTAAGGAGACAATTAAGCGGAACCAAGGCTCCAAAGTGTTCGCAAGAGACGCGTCTATTGGGCAAAGCCAACTGACAAAGCTGAAGACTGAAAATGGACGCGTGACGTCAAACAAGTCAGAGGTGCTACGGGAGATAGAGAGGTTCTATGGGCAGTTATATACCTCGATCTGTGCTGAGCCAGCTATTGTGGCGACAGACCCCAGAGCCAAGCTAACCCGACACTATACCGAAGACATCCCGGACATCAGCCTGTACGAGATAAGAATGGCTCTCAAACAACTTAAGAAAAACAAGACACCGGGTGAGGATGGAATCACTACAGAGCTCCTGAAAGCGGGTGGAACACCGGTACTAAAAGTCTCTCAGAAGCTCTTTTATTTCTCCCTGCTCGACGGCAAAACGCCAGAAGCATGGAACAGGGGTGTTGTGGTCTTATTCTTCAAAAAAGGTGACAAAACCTTACTGAAGAACTACCGGCCCATAACACTGCTAAGCCATGTCTACAAGCTGTTCTCCATCACGAATCGTCTCGAACGCAGGCTTGATGACTTCCAGCCTTCCGAACAAGCCGGTTTCCGAAAAGGCTTTAGTACCATAGAGCACTTACATACGCGCAGACAGATTATAAAGAAGACGGAGGAGTATAATCGGCCACTATGCTTAGCGTTCGTGGACTATGAAAAAGCCTTCGATTTCGTCAAAATTTGGCGGTTCTTAGATCCCCACAGCGATGCCATGTAGATTATCGGTACATTGAAGTGTTGAAGTGTTTGTATAACAGCGCCACCATGTCAGTCCGAGTACAGGAAAATCGCACGAAGGAAATCCTTACAAAGAGGAGTACGACAGGTAGTTGTCATATCTCCGAAACTGTTTACTGCTGCTCTGGAGGATTCCTTCAAGCTGCTTGTATATTGATGACATCGTAGTCATGGCCGAGTCGCTGGAAGATCTAGGACAAATGCTCGATGACCTCGATAAAGTTTCCCAACAAGTGGGTCTTAGAATGAACATGGATAAAACAAAAAATATGTTTAATGTTGCACCCACCGTACAAACTGTTGGGAACTTTACTCTCGAAATTGTGGACGAATATATCTACCTCGGACAGGCAATCCGTTTAGGAAAATCAACTTTAGAGAGAGAGGTCAGTAGGCCGATGCAAATCGGCTGGGCAGCGTTCGGGAAACTGCACAACGTGTTCTCGTCCAAAATACCTCAGTGTCTCAAGACAAAGGTGTACAACCAATGTGTGTTACCTGTGATGACTTACGGCGCTGAGACGTGGTGCTTCACAAAAGATCTTTTTAGAAGGCTCAATGTCGCGCAGAGAGCTATGGAGGGGGCTATGCTCGGCATTTCTCTACGTGATCGAATCAGAAATGAGGAGATCCGTAGAAGAACCAAACTTGCTGACATAACCCACCAGATTAGCAAACTGAAGTGGCAATGGGCCGGCCACATAGCACGAAGATTGGACGGTCGTTTGGGCCGAAAGATCCTGGAGTGGAGGCCACGTACTGGAAAGCGCAGTGTGGGACGACCACCTACCAGATGGACCGACGACCTGGTGAAAATCGCTGGGTTTTGTTGGAAAGCTTCGGAAGAGGCCTATGTCTGCAGTGGGCAGCAATGGGCTGAGATGACGACAATTTCATTAAAGATTATGTTGGAATTTATTTAGTTCTCAAAATGCTTATAAGATAAGCTGTTTGTTTTTTTTGTTGATTTTTGCTCAATTTCTATAGTAATGAGAAATATCTCTATGAATGTCATAGGCTGATTATTATAAAAATAGTTTCATGGTTATTATTATGATAATAAATAAAAACAAAAGTCTTGTTTATTTTTCCTTTAAACATTATGCAAAATTTTAATATTACATAGCCTGAAATCATAATGTTAATATGCATAGCAGATTGTAAAGCTAACTTAATGACACGAATATAAATGTAATTTTTATTACCATCCATAGATCACCAAATATTTCTGTAATACAAGCGTGCAAACAATTGCAGCCGCCATCAAAAGACGCGAGATTTCCCTAGAATAATAGTGTATCATTGCGTTATGTTCATCAACTTCGTAAATATTCACACGAATAAACGTGTAATGATCTATAACAGTCAACTGACTACTCTAATTTCACTCGAGTAATTGTATAATATGGATTTTCTTGATTATTGACTAAATTAACGACTATTCCTTAAAATAAATTATATCAGCTAAAAGATTCTTTTTTTATCTTTAATTTCATTATACATTGTTTTAACCTACCTATAATAATACCCGAGATAGTAAGGATTAAACGTTTTTATTCTCTCCTGTAAAATTGACGTTTTTCACATGCACGTTTATTCGGCGGAGCCATCGATAATATCTAAGCTTAAACTTAAAATCTATTTTATAAATCAAACATTCCTCAACATCTTATCTCTATTTGAAATAAATTTGTTTACAGGCAAAGCTTTAGTTAAGAAATCGGCTAATTGATTTGAACTCTCTACATATTTAATATCAACAATTTTATTTGCAACATTCTCTCTAATAAAGTTATATCTTATATCTATATGCTTACTTCTTCTATGAAAAACAGGGTTATTTATTAACTTAATTGTACTTTGGTTGTCGACATTTAAAGTAAATGAGCCTTGTGGCTCCCCAATATCACAAAGAAATTGCCTAAGCCATAAGATTTCTTTAGTAGCTTCACTAGCTGCCATGTACTCAGACTCAGTTGTGGACAGTGCCACTGTATTTTGCTTACGGCTAGACCAAGTGACAGGACCTCCATTCATAAGGAATATATAACCTGTATTAGACTTCCTAGTATCCAAATCACCTGCAAAGTCTGAGTCAGAGTAGCCTACTAATTCAAAATTACCTTGATAGACAACAGACATGTCTTTAGAATTAATTAAATAACGCAAGATTCTTTTTACAGCTGTAACATGTGAGGGACCTGGGTTATTGACATACCTGCTAACAATATTTACAGCATATGCTATGTCAGGTCTAGACACAGATGACAAGAACAACAATGCTCCCACTGCTTCTCTATACGGGAAACTAATTGATTCATTATTTAAGTTCTGAGATAAATGTACATTTACATCAGCAGGGGTATTACTACTCTTTGCATCTGATAAATTAAATTTATTTAATATTGTTTTAATATATTGTTTCTGACTTATGCTTATACAATCTTTTTCTCTATTTATTTCCATACCAATATATGAACAACCACCATCTATAATTCTTATATCAAATCTTTGTTTAAGAACATTTAATATTTCAGATAATATAACTTTACTTTTACACAGAAGCAATCCATCATCAACGTAAAGGATTAATGTTACTTTAGTATCTTTAAAATATCCTACAAACACACAATTATCAGACTGACATTGCTTGAAACCACAAATATCAAGAAAAGAACTAAATTTCTTATTCCAACATCTAGATGATTGTTTGAGACCATATATTGACTTAATTAACTTACATGTTTTTGAAGACTGTGCTTCTAATCCCTCTGGTACCTCCATGTA
This sequence comes from Maruca vitrata, assembly GCA_039566165.1. NCBI lineage: Eukaryota > Metazoa > Arthropoda > Insecta > Lepidoptera > Crambidae > Maruca > Maruca vitrata. Next base: position 2,477,907 of record CM076937.1, on the reverse strand, counting down.
TATTTCCTCGGACAGCTCGCCATACAGAAAGGCTGTCTTCACATCAAATTGCTCGATCTGCAGTCCATCTCTCGCAGCAATACTCAGCAACACCCTTATGGAGTCATACCTGCTAGTGGGGGAAAAAGTCTCATTATAATCTAAGCCCTTAACTTGTGTGAACTCCTCGTGCACACAGTCGTGCTTTGAATCGTACTATTTCTCCATCTTTATTCTTCTTTGTAGTAAATACCCATTTACAAGAAACAGGTTTCTTCTCTGTTCGGTCAGTCAATATCCAGGTTTGATTTTCTTCATGTGACTGGAGCTCTTCAATCACAGCTTCTTTCCATTGATGAGAGTTTGGACTATTCATCGCTTCTTCATATGTATTCGGTAATTCAATTTCTGTGAAATTAACTTCTGGTGCATTATTCCGACGTGGACGTAATGTGATGTTTCTTTGATCTACCTGTTCCAAACGTATATGTCGTGGAAGTACATAAGGTTCATCTACTTCTTCTAAACTCTTCATACTATCATCTGAACTACTTTCTTCAGTATTGTCTTGCTGGTCGATAACATTTTGAGACTCAACCTGTGGGATAGACAACATAGAATGATCTTCTTGTCCAATTGTCACTTCTCCAAAACTTTGTTCATCTTCCAGTGTATTAACTTCATCAAACTTTACATCCCGGGATACTGTAATCTTCTTAGTATTTTTATCGTACATTCTATAATTATCATGTTCATATCCAACCAACAACATCTTAACACTTTTCTTGGCCAGCTTTCTTCTTTTTTCTTTTGGTACATGTACATAGCCAATAGATCCAAATGTTCTGATATGTTGCAAGTTAGGTTTCACTCCATGCCACAGTTCAAATGATGTAACATCTCCTGTCTGGCTTGATGTGTTTCTATTTAATAGATATATGGTACAGTTCACTGCTTCTGCCCACATATTTAAGGGAACATTCTTTGCATATAATATTGTTCTTGCAGTCTCCATGATAGTGCGCATTTCTCTTTCTGCTCTCCCATTCTGTTGAGGGGTATATGGGGCAGTACGTTCATGTGTTATTCCCTTATTCTGCAAAAAAGATGTAAATTCTTGATTCACATACTCACAACCATTATCCGTATGTAATGTATGCAAATCCCGTTGAAATTTATTTTTCACAATTGCACTGTACTTCAGAAACCATTGGAATACTTCGCTCTTATGCTTCATGAAGTAAACATGGCGATAACTTGTCGCTCCGTCTTTGAACAAAACAAAATATCTCATACCCGACACAGAAGGTTCTTCTATAGGGCCACACACATCGCTGTAAACAATTTCACCAGGCTGTGTTGGACCTCGGGTAGATTTCAGGAAGGGACGCCTTGCTTGTTTTCCATACTGGCATGCTTCACAAACAAATTCCTGATTTCCACTTAATGTAACAGGAATCACACCATTCTTGCTCATATTTTGAAGCTCCTTGACATTTAAATGCCCCCATCCTTTTCATGCCAAACTTTTATATCTGTTTGCACAATATTGCAATCTTCCTGCTTTGATTGTTCTGATGTCTAACTCATACAAGTTATTTTCTGTTAGGTGTCCACTCATTACAACAACATTATTTTTCAAGATTGTTGCTTTGTCACAACTCTTCATTATCACATATCCTCTCCTAGTGGCAGCTCCTTCCGAGAACAGGTTTCTTCGCAAATTAGGTACATATAAAACATTCTCTAGTTTACATTTCTCCCATGTACCATTAACATTTTTATTTATCAGTATGGTTCCTTCACCACATATTTTTATACTCTGTTTGTTACCTAATGTAACAGAATTGTTGTCATAAGACTCATTGAACTCACAGAAGTAATCTCGCTTGTAGGTCATATGCATTGAAGCTCCACTATCGAGTATCCATACCTCTTCATCGCGTTCCCGCAACACAGCATTGAACGCTAACATATTCACCGGTTTCTTATCATACTTCTTCTTAGGTAATCGGCAATCCTTAGCGAAGTGGCCTCTTTTATTGCAGTTATAGCATACAAATCTATGACTTGACCCTTTTTGATCATTTGAAGCGTTCTTTCTAATTTCATATCTTGATTTGAAATTACTTTTTGATGCTATTAGTGCTGCCTCACTACTACTTGCATCATTGGCAAGGCTGGCTTCTTCATCTATTAGCCGGGAAGTGAGGTTTTGAATTGTCTGACTTTCTTCATCTAGTGAGAGCCATGCTTGTCTGAGTGAACGGTATGTTGGTGGTAATGTGCTCAGAATCTTGGTCATTACCGCAGTCTCACTGATTTTCTCACCAGTTTCCCGTAGCTGCTTCGCTAAACTTTCCACTTTGGACACATGCTGTGCCATCGTGTCACTGGCACCATATGAATATTGGTAAAATTTCTCATGAACCAACATTTTGTTATATTCAGATTTCTGCTCATAGATGGCTTCCAATTTTGTCATCACTTCTTTAGCAGTCTCGCAGTTTTCTATTAGAGATATCTGGTTCAAATCCATGGACGATGTGAGAATGAACATGGCCATACCGTCGTCTTTATTCCATTGCACTTGCGAACTGGTTTCATCTGGTCTTGCCTTTTCTATATTTAATCCTTTTGCTCTCAACGCGCATTTCACTTGGAATTTCCATTGTTTGAAATTTCTTCCATCAAACTTCTCAATTTTCATGGCGTTCGTAACCTCCATTGTAGGTTAATTTTTTATCGGTCGTAATCTTGCTCTTAACTTCAGTTTATTTATTGAAATATATATTCTTCGAATGCCTGGGCCCATAACCTATTGAGAGTAGGCAGTATTTCATTAAAACTCGTTAGATTTCCGTACGTAGATAATTTTATTTCTTAGCACAACAAGTGACATTTCAGATCCTTCTAGAGAGAGAACAACAGCGCCGCGCGTGGCGGAAACCTAAACTATAAAATGAACGTTTACGAAGGCGGTCCGAAACAATGTTTACAAAGACAGCTTATTAATACTTTGACTACATTATAAATTTATTTATTCAACAAAACCAACGTTAAAATTAAAGGCTTCCAGATATACACTACAAACCACCCTGACGGTACTGGCCATGCAGGTTCAGCTTTAGTTATTAGGGACAGTATAAAACAACATCAACTGCCTGATTACAAAACCGAGCAAATACAGGCTACTACGGTCGCAGTTCAAGACAAATGCGGATACCTTAATGTGTCAGCTGTATACTGTCCTCCAAAGCATCGAATAGGCTCTGACCAATTTTCATGCTATTTCTCAAGCCTAGGCAATCGCTTCGTAGCTGGAGGACTGGAACTCTAAACATGTGCATTGGGGCTCAAGACTTATCACAACTAGAGGAAGACAACTAAAGATAAGCGTTGACATAAACCGCCTAAATACAGTTGCCCCATCAGAACCTACAAGCTGGCCAGCAGACCACAATCGTATCCCTGATGTGCTAGACTTCTTCATAACAAATGGACTAAACAAACAATACATGAAAATAGAGTCCTGTGCGGATGGGTCGTCTGATCACACTCCAGTTCTTCTTACTATCAGCTCAACCATAATTGAAGTCGAGAGACGTGAGACCCTGTCTAACCAGCGTACTGATTGGTTATGCTTCAGAGAATATGTAGAAGAAAATCTTAATCTTAACATCAGACTCAAAGATGCGGAGGAAATCGAAACATCAGTAGTACAATTTACTAATCTCATACAAGTTGCATCCTGGATAAGCACTCCTCAACTGAACATAGAAGACAGTCTACAAACATACCCTTGGAAATTAAGACCATGATCCAGGAGAAACGCAGACTGCGCAGAGTCTGGCAGCTTAGTCGTCATCCCCAAGACAAGGCCGCACTAAATAAAGCCATTAAAGAATTGAAGGAAGCTATAAAGAATGCAAATGAACTAACATTGCAAGCAAAGCTGGAGTCTCTTACTGCCACTAAAGCCACCAACTACTCTCTTTGGAGAATCACCAGGTCATATGACAGACCTAATGCACCAAAGGCCCCTATAAAAAAGGGAAGCACATGGGCCAGAACAAACCAAGACAAAGCAGATTTGTTTGCAGAACACCTAAGGAACGTCTTCAAACCGAACGTAACAGAAGACAACTCATCAGAAAATCAGGTTGATATTATTCTTAGACAAGATCATCAAATAGACCTTCCTCCTAAACCTGTGTCGCCCCAAGAAGTCCTCAAAACTATCAAACGACTGGACAGTAAAAAGGCACCAGGCTACGACCAGATCACTAAGGAAATATTGTCGGAACTACCTAGAAAGGCTATTGTATTTATTACGATCATCTTCAACGCTATTCTTCGCACAGGGTACTTTCCAATTGCGTGGAAAGTATCCGAAATAATCATGATCCACAAGGCAGGTAAACCAATGACTGAAAAAACATCCTATCGGCCAATCAGTCTATTGCCTGCTCTATCCAAGGTCCTGGAAAAGATAATGCTTCGCAGAATACTACCCATTCTCTTGGAACGCAAGGTTATACCTGACCACCAATTCGGTTTCAGAGAGTGTCATGGCACTGTGGAACAAACTCACAGAGTATGTCACGCCATAAGAAAGTCGCTAGAACAGAGAAAGTACTGCTCCGCAGCCTTTTTAGACGTCCAGCAGGCTTTCGACAAGGTCTGGCACAAAGGCCTCTTGTGTAAGATCAAACAAAATATTTCCCATTCTTACTTCCCACTACTCAAATCTTACCTCGAGGATCGCATGTTTTATGTCAAAGAAGGTGACACCATTTCCGAGTTTCGAGAAATTGAAGCCGGGGTGCCGCAAGGATCTGTTCTAGGACCCGTGCTCTACACACTGTACACAGCAGACTTACCGCTGACGCCAGGCATAATCACAGCAACATTTGCAGATGACACCGCTTTATTGGCAAGCAATAAAGATCCGACACAGGCGTCAGAAAACTTGCAGAAAGGCCTAGACACAGTGAACGAATGGCTTCAAAAATGGAAAATAAAGGCTAGTGCTGCAAAGTCGACACAGGTTACGTTCTCGCTTAGAAAAGGAGATTGTCCATCAGTAAAGTTAGGCCAATCCACACTACCCCACAGCGACCACGTGCGATATCTGGGATTGCACATTGATCGTAGACTGACATGGAGACACCACATCAAATGCAAAAAGCAGGAGCTCCAACTAAAATATAGTAGCCTATACTGGATGCTTGGACGGAACTCTAGACTATCTCTGGACAACAAGTTGCTAATATATAAGGTTATCCTCAAGCCGATTTGGACATACGGCCTGCAATTGTGGGGCAGTGCATGCGAATCAAATATAAATATACTCCAACGCCAACAAAATAAGATATTGCGAACAATATCTGAAGCACCATGGTATCTAACCAACAATGAAATTCACGAACACTGCGAAGTTAAAAAGGAAATTAGAAGCATGGCAACCAAATACAAGGAGCGGCTAATCCATCATCCTAACGAACTCGCCCGCCAACTCACTATAGACCAGTATGTCAAACGACCGAAACGCCATCACATCTTAGAGCTTGAAGATCGTCAGTAGAGTAGCTCTGGGAAGCCTTATATGAGTAGATGCCTCCAATGGGAGGCCACTCTTCATGACAGCATCATTTAACACACTTGCTCATAGTCTCAGGATTTTAAACTTTCGCGTTCCATTACACTGAAATAAGTCTTTATGGGTCTTCACGCGATATTAGGAGTAGCAAAATTACATAGCTACTTACTGCCCGACGTTTCGACTGGGTTACACCAATCGTGGTCGCGAGCGACCAGCGAGTAAGTAGCTATGTAATTTTGCTACTCCTAATATCGCGTGAAGACCCATAAAGACTTATTTCAGTCTAAGGATTGATTGCAAATTCAAAAATAACAAAAAAAAAAAAAACATAAATTTAAGTGCACTTTTCAAATATTTTTTGGACTTGTAACTTCGATTTGTTAATACTTAAAATCAGTCTAGAATTACATCTTTAATTACATTGCGTTAACAGCTACTATTTGTAATTGTAGGGAAACCTATTATTAGCCTTCCTATTGGTGTAATGTAATGTGTATGTATCTTTATTTGTTACGCTGTTGGTTTCTGAATAAATAAATAAAAACAAAATATTTAAATAATTAAAAAAAAAAGACTTAAAACGCCCTGGACTGTAATTAGTAAAAACGGGACACCCGTTTTTACCTTTTCGGTACGGAACCCTGGTTTCCATTCAAAATGTTGTTTATTTTATAGTGTCTCGTCTTCGAAGATTCTGCTGTGGGCGTGGAAGCAGCTATTGCAGCCGGCATGCAGGTATAAATAAAACGAGTTAATGGTAGTCACCATGCAAGAGTTTTCCTTAGATATCTATCAATTCTTTTGATTGGTTCATGCGTTAAGGCATTGCATGCATTTGGGGAGGCCTAGTCCAGCAGTGGACAGAAATGGGGTGATAATGATGATGATGCGTTATCATCATCGGCATTGCACATGGTGAGATTACTGTCTATTTAGGGGCACACTCCCATCTATTTTATTTAAATGTTGTAACTCTCCTTATTAAACGGTTTTATTTAGCTCACCCCGTTTGTTTTATTATTTATTCTTGAGTCAAATTTAGTAATTCAAATTTAAGTACCTTCCTGTTTTCAGATTGATCTGAAATTTGGTACAAACCTTTAGTTCCGATGACAATACAATGTAGTAATATCAATAACATTGTAAATCCAAGATGGCCGCCGCTACAAAATGGCGGAATATATATTTTTGCACAATTCCTCAATATGGGTATGAAATGAAAGGGTTCAACAAATAAAATACAATGTACAAAATCGAAATCTAAGATGGCCGCCGCTACAAAATGGCGGATAACCTAGATTTTATCAATCGCAACAATATGGGTATCAGATGAAATTTTTATTTTATTTGCACTGAAAACAAGAGAATAAATAAATAGTTACAACTTACCAATCAGCCTACGAAGGTGGTCCCAGTCATATTATTTCTGATGGTAGTGGTAGGTACGACTAAAAATAAAAACGTTGGGCCCAGCCCAGCGAACCCCGAGTAATGATCTACCAAAGTATAAAGATATGCTCTGCCATAGGCAGGATTTCAGAGAGGCCCCACGGTTTTATTTTAGTAGTACCTACCACTACCATCAGAAATAATAATGACTGAGACCACCTTCGTAGGCTGATTGGTAAGTTGTAATATTTATTCATTTTCTAGTTTTCAGTGCAAGTAAAATAAAACCGTTAAACTTAAAAGATTTTATTACCGATTTTTTTTATTGTTTACTAGCTTTGTCCTCGTGAAGACGGTTCATGTTATATCCCATGGGTCCAATCAAAAATCCTACGTCCGTCCTTCGGTTCTTAGATTGTTTTTTTTAAGGCGTTCTTGTGCTATAAAAGTATAAATAAAGTAAAGTATTTAATTTTACACACATTAGAAAACTGTAACTGTCCGGGATATTTACCATGTTGTTTTGTTTTAATGAGCTCCCGATATTCACCCGTGATCATGGCGCTTGCAACAGTGCCGAAATATCGGGAGCTCATTAAAACAAAACAACATGGTAAATATCCCGGACACTTTCAGTTTTCTAAAGTAAAGTATTATTATTATTAAAAAGTATAACTAACACTTCTTTCTTTTACAAATAATGATCGTGTCAGAAAGTATTTTTTCTTCTTATTAATCAGTTGTATAAAGCGGAGTCGCCTCCCATGTCTATCTGCATGTATGTATATTGTATATGCTTAAATCTTTAAAACTACGTAATGCATTTTAATGGATTTTTTAATAAATAGGAGGGATTAAAATAAGAATGTTTTTATGTATTATATCCGATAAAAGCGAAAGCGGATCACTATTAAATATATAAATTAAGTGCATAAAAGCTGCGATAAAAATCAAGTCAAGTCGTATACCCCTCATTTTTTATAGGTCGTGATGGTACCGGACCCACGTCTCGACCGCGAGCAAACCCGCGGCGCCACCATAGTGCTCCGGTCTCTGCTGGACTTCCAACCGGAACTGTTTGGTCTGCCGCCGTTCGACGAAAAGCCTGAGAGACGTGAACTCCACTCCGCACCGAAATGATATGTTTTAGAAACGATTTATTTCAATTTTCCCCACTGAAAGTAAAAGGCCATACATAGGCCAGTCATCCCAATACATTGTCGTTCAGTGGGTCGACTTGTAATAACCTGTAGCGACATCTAGCTTCAAGAATATGAAACTTATAGTTTTTCTTTACACCAACAGATGGCGCTAAAACTGGGTGTGGCATCTGTCGTCGAAAAGCTGCATTACGAATACACAGCAAAAGCAGACAATGTTCATCCTTTTCGCTAGATGGCGGTAAAAGCAATTGATATAGCGCCATCTGGAGACGAGTAGCACAGCTAATTAGTTCTGGGTTTTATTGCTAGATGGCGGTGATTAGTGAATGTTTGTTCTTGATACTATTTTTTGAGTAATTCTAAATGAATGTTATTTTACGTATCATCAGGTAACTGTAATTTTCTTCCTAAATGACTGTGATTTAAGGAATATATAAATTAATAAAGTCATGATTTTGGACCATTATGTTTATTTAACCAAACCCATATATTACTTACAATTTTATTCTGAATTAGGTATTAGAGCTCTATGGTAAATCTACATTATATACATTATTTATACAAAGTATACAAACAAGTTTAGACTACAAATTTTACACGGGGTAACTATAAATTTATTAAAAATATATTTGACTGATAAAAACACGCATTTCAAAGCGAATTGTGACAAACTAAATTAACAGGAATTAAAATTAATAACAAAACAAAATGCTTTGTAAATGAACAAAATGACAGTTTACATTTTTATTACCTTAAAATATAGTTACATGAAATAATATCGTCAGTTGGTTTTGATATCGACACAGGTGTTTGTTATATATTAGATCAATGTACATACCTACATATGTGATAATATATTAATATTAACGTATTGTTAAATTCAATATGTCTATCAAACTCATATATTGGAAATAAATAAAAAATAGCATTCTTATAGCACAATTTCTCTTGAATTTATTAAAAGCTGGTTCTACTGCATAACTTTTTTTGACATAGCTCATTTCTGACAGCTGTCATTTTAATGTCTAAATAAATGACATTGTCAACCGTAGTACCAATAAAGCAGTAAGGCCCCGATTAATACACTTGTGATTGTTTTAGGATAATTTAAAATAATAATAATGCCTTTTTGAAACATATATGGAAGGCAGCAAAACAATTCACATTCATTTCTGATACATTGTGCTATTTTTTTAATCACAATAACATTCGACATTCGATTAAAAACTATCAATTTTTAAACCATCCACTAAATTTAGAAACAAAATATAGCAAAAATAAAATACATTTTAAAACACTCAAATTTTAAAATTCACTTCTCTAAAATGTTTAACATAATTTTTTTAATCGAATGTCATTTTACATCTAACAACTATTTATTTTTATTTCCCAACGGTTCACTTAGTTAGTACACACCATATTATTTAGTTTATTCTTATTATGGTATACTTTTCACGTGAAGCTTTGGGAAATAGAACACAAATCCTTAAAAATAAATTTCCTTTTTTCACTTTACTTATTTCTTCAGTCTCATAGGACATATATTTCAAACACAGGCACTTAGCATCCCCTATGTAATAATATTTATCGATACATCGATTATTTAACTATTGGCGCCAGAAAATTAAAATTTTGCCCACCTTAATATAAGCACGATGGTTATAACATCGCCAGTTATAACCTACGACTTACATTATTATAGGATTATTACAAAGGTAATACAGTAAATATACCAAATACTGTAGCGCTACCATGAGTTTAAAAGTTACGGACTCGATATCGCCTACGTAAATATGTCTATGAAAAATTTGAATTTTTGCGCCGGATGGTGGTAACGCTAAGAACTACAATCAGTCGTATGAAAAAGAACAACCCGATAGGTTTTTAACGTACGTAGGTTTTCGATAGTCAACTCATGGTACCGCTACTGAATCACTAATTTAACATTTGTATGGGAGTTTTTGATAGAGAATTTACTTGATCGGCAAATTGATGCTCAAATATCTCATATCGTTTCAGTATTTGGAAGATGGAGAATAAAAAAATATATGAAACTATTTTGGAGTACAGTACCAGAATTTTTAAAATGAGAAATAGGGTTTTATTTAGACAACGCAATGTATTGGTGATAGTACTTTTTTAGTGTCGCAAGATTCTAATTTTATGCATTTTACCGTAAAATCTGTTCAACATGAAATCAAAGAGCAGAAATATAACACAGATAACATTTGAAATAATACTAATTTTACGGATTAAACTCGCGTGTATTGTTATTTCAAACATTTATTTTGCAAAACAGTCTTGCCCGTGACCACGAGCGCTCTAAAGAGCTCGAAACGTCGGCTCTCTAAATAATATGTTCAGTATAACAATACACGCGAGTTTAATCCGTAAAATTAGTTTTATTTCAAATGTGTAGTGCTCGCGCAAATAATAGACTATACTATACATATTAAAAATCATCTTAAAGATGTAAAATTACTCTGTTACATTTTAAGTGCAACTCTCTTAAATTTATTTAGGAGCCCAAGTATATTTTAGGCACCTCTTACAATCTAGATGTGATAATAATAAAGAAGTTTCAAAACAAAAATAAAATCGTTAAAATCATATAACAAAAATAAATAAATCGGCAAGTTTTTGTACAAACATTTATAAAACTCAATCTTAAATCGAATAAAGTCATTAAAATAGTCCTTATATTGACATAGACATTATAAAGACTGTGTGACATGGTATATTTTTTATACGAACATATTTTTGCACATATTTTTTTTTATTTAGACAATTTCTATTTCTATCCTAAATATTTCTAAAGTCTTAATCTGTATGAAGTGCCTAAAATATTTTTTATCAGATCAGACACTTCTTTTTTATAATTTTTTTTAATTATGCCAATCAAAAAGTGAATTTAAATAACTAAATATTTTACTATAATGCCTTAAGAGAGCATAGACGGTGATGAAGGCATATCGTGATATTTTTTATCGTTTTTTTTTTTAATATATTAGAACTTAAATCGAATATTTGGAAAAATAGAATCTTTGTAGTAATAATAGATCATTCAGATTGTATTTAGCGGTTAATTCTCGAATAGGATTCGAATCTTTTGTTCCATACACGAAGGTTAAAAACGACTTCTTTGTTTGTCGATCAGTCCGTTTGTCTTTATTTCAAGATCTGCGATTGCTAGTTTGTAACTTTGGTATTATCACAAACGATTGCATATGTTGCCACTATGTCATATAAAAAAAAAACAATTATTGAATGCGGCCTCAATAGAACAGAGTTCTTTTTTTTTAAACGGTTTTATTTTTTGTATTTTTTTTCTTCATATCATTATTGGTACGGAACCCTCCCCCTTAAGCCTGACTCCAGCCGGTTTTTTCCTTCTTTTATTTTCAGTTCTGTCCCCCCCCCCATCCTCGGAGGGAGGATTTATTCGTCTGCCTTTGACTTTGACTTTGTCTACCACGAACTTTATCATGTATTCAAATCCCATTGGAGAATTATTTCCACGTATCTCGAAGCTTCAAGAGATATCCATCAAGTGGGTAAGTCTATTTCAACAGAAATACGTCAAGTGCCTGAAATAGTTTCTTTTAGATCGAGTTTAATGTCTTTAGCATTACCATTTACCATTTTCTCTTTACCAAAAACGCCTTTTAAGAGACCATTAGCCTTTCTAGTGTTCACAATTATCGTACCATTTTTGGTCACAATTTTACCTTTAATTTTGGACTTCGTTTTAATATCACATTTAGGCTCTTTGATTTCATTTTTGTTTAATTTATTTTTATTCGACTTGCATACGTTTACTTTATTTGGTGCTACGTTTTTGACTTGACCTTTACTAGTGTTGTTAGGAAAATCTCCATTGCAAACGATTTTAGAAGAATCCGATAATCCATCTTTATCAGGTATATCGGTCTCACTAACGTCATCACTTTTAGAGGCATCATTATCGTCATGATTGTTCACACTTGTATTTTCATCAGCAACACTATCTACATTACCTTCATCCGATTTCGATTCTTCCTCTTTCTTTGCCTCTTCTGCTAACCGCTCCTGTTCCCTTCTCTCTTCTTCTTCCTTCTTCTGCTTTCTCTCTGCTATTTCCTTCCTCTTCAGCTGATTCCACCACGGCATGAACCGTTGGAACATTACTCTGGACCTGTGTTGAGGTTTCAGGACCCAGGATACTGCCATGTCGACATCAGCAATCCTGGAAGGGGATAGCGCTTCGATTACAATCTAGTTTGAATCAAGAAATAAATGGCGAGCATTTGGGGAGGCCTATGTCCAGCAGTGGACGAAAGTGGGCTGATGATGATACAACCTAGTTCATCGTGGCATCATGTTTAACGCAATCTATTTTGCTTATTGTTAATTTAATACCTAATTCAGTCAATATTTGACACTGTTGATTTTTTGGATATTTTTTTAAAATACTCATAGGTTGACCTCACTCCCCGTAATGGTAATCAGTCGTGAGGTTCAAATGAGGTCGACTCACATAAGGCTGGTTAAAAGAAATGAAAATTCCACAGCATAACATAACATTGATCTGATTCTGAGATAAATTGGCATACCCAAATAAATGAAAACACACTCAGACACGGAGCGAACACCGATGTTCATCACACAAATATTTGTCCCGAGTGGGGATCGAACCCACGACTCCAAGAAACTTCACAACTTAGTTTGATTGATGTTAAGTGTGTGAAATATATTTTCAAAATAACTATCAGGGGGTGATTAGTGATCGACACTGATGCCAAAAATGCAATCAGTAAATTTTTTGTATGTCTGTCTGTCTCTATGTTCCTTACAGAAACAAAAACTACTCAACGGATTTTAACGAAACTTGGTACAATTATTCCTCATACTCCTGGGCAGGTTATAGTATACTTTTCATCACGCTACAATCAATAGGAGCAGAGTAGTGAAGGGAAATGTGGGGAAAACTGGAGTGTGTTAACATATTATTATGATGCAATTTACTCTATGGCTCGTAAAATATTATAACATGTGGATTTCCCGCAAATGTACATAAAGTATTTTGTTTATGGTTCTATTGTTTGAATTGTCAATACGTTATGTGAATACGGAACTCATCACAATAGACCAATGTCCAATGTGTGTAAAATTTACACACATTGGACATTGGTCTATTGTAATGAGTCTGTAAATTGCTTACAATCTGTTTTGTTTTCCTGTTATTGTTTCTCCCACAAAAACATACACTGGTCATCACAAAAACCGGGCCACCAACCATTTTTCATACTAACATGTCCAGTTCTGAGGCCTATAAATGTAAAAGTTTTAGTGCTATAGTAGAAATTTTAATGTAAATAGATGTCAAAAATGATCATTTTTAAAAAAATATGTTGACTATCTCCAGAAATATGCTCATTTCTTTAAAACGTAGCAAACATAGGTGTTTTTTTGCATCCCATACAAACTTGTATGAAACAAGAAAAACAACTTACATTTTCCTAATTTTAAGAAAATTAACGTATTCTGGAGTTAATTAACATAGCTTTTTTTAAAAATTACTCATTTGTGACACCTATTAACATTAAAATTAATACCATAGCACTAAGACTTTTACATTTATAGGCCTCAGAACTGAACATGTTTGTATGAAAAATGGTTGGTGACCCGATTTTTGTGATGACCAGTGTATGTAATTTGTTTTCTGAAAAATTACCTCACGATTGTTTCTGAATAATAGCATGGAGTGACTTAAACCATCTTCTCATCAGCCACTTATGTTTGTAAAGTTTTTCAAACTTACCTAACCGAACTCGCTATAGTAAACGCAGAAACCTCTAGCAATCAGGGCGATAAAACGTATAGAAGGGAAAGCTATTTTTGTTTTTTCTTAGTCTCTCCTTACTACTCGATACCGGCACGTGCCGGGTCGTTTCTCTCCCCAAGCCTACGTCCGCACTAGGGACCGCCCAATGACGCCCTGAGCCAAGGTCGAGCCCGTTAGGAGGCACCCTCAGGCAAACGACGTTTAAATTTTTTAGGGTGAGAGCCATCCGCTCCCCCGCAAGTCCGGTGATGATGTCGAGGCTACTCCAAGCCATCGTCATAGTCAGTTAGAGAAACGTTACTTTTTTTCTTTTTTTCCTAACTGACAATGTGGCTTGGAGTAGCCTCGTCATCATCACCGGACTTGCGGGGGAGCGGATGGCTCTCACCCCTACGATGATGGCTTGGAGTAGCCTCGTCATCATCACCGGACTTGCGGGAGCGGATGGCTCTCACCCCTAACTTGACAAACGATGATGGCTTGGAGTAGCCTCGTCATCATCACCGGACTTGCGGAGGAGCGGATGGCTCTCACCCCTACGATGATGGCTTGGAGTAGCCTCGTCATCGTCACCGGACTTGCGGGGGAGCGGATGGCTCTCACCCCTACGATGATGGCTTGGAGTAGCCTCGTCATCATCACCGGACTTGCGGGGGAGCGGATGGCTCTCACCCCTACGATGATGGCTTGGAGTAGCCTCGTCATCGTCACCGGACTTGCGGGGAGTGGATGGCTCTCACCCCTACGATGATGGCTTGGAGTAGCCTCGTCATCATCACCGGACTTGCGGGGAGCGGATGGCTCTCACCCCTACGATGATGGCTTGGAGTAGCCTCGTCATCGTCACCGGACTTGCGGGGGAGCGGATGGCTCTCACCCTACGATGATGGCATGGAGTAGCCTCGTCATCGTCACCGGACTTGCGGGGGAGCGGGTGGCTCTCACCCCTACGATGATGGCTTGGAGTAGCCTCGTCATCATCACCGGACTTGCGGGGAGCGGATGGCTCTCACCCCTACGATGATGGCTTGGAGTAGCCTCGTCATCGTCACCGGACTTGCGGGGAGCGGATGGCCCTCACCCCTACGATGATGGCTCGGAGTAGCCTCGTCATCGTCACCGGAATTGCGGGGGAGCGGATGACTCTCACCCCTACGATGATGGCTTGGAGTAGCCTCGTCATCGTCACCGGACTTGCGGGGGAGCGGATGGCTCTCACCCCTACGATGATGGCTTGGAGTAGCCTCGTCATCGTCACCGGACTTGCGGGGGAGCGGATGGCTCTCACCCCTACGATGATGGCTTGGAGTAGCCTCGTCATCATCACCGGACTTGCGGGGGAGCGGATGGCTCTCACCCCTAGCCTATTTCTGTCCCTTTGACACGTTTTATCGCCCTGACTGCTAGAGGTTTCTGCGTTTACTACACCCACCTCCTCTTGAATCTGTCTCGGTCAAGCGCGCACCGCTCCCAGTGACCGACTCGCGCTTGACGCGCCGCGAACGCCCAGACACGCATCACGTGGATCTCTGGAGGTTTTGATGAGAATTGCACCTGGAATTGAAGAGAGAGAAAGATTATTAACGATAAGGGTGGAAAAGAAAGTATTGTTTTTAGTTTTAAAAGTCCTCATCATCATCATTACTAAATTAGGGCGACCAGGCGTTAGTCAACCACGCTGGCCAAGTGCAGATTGACTACACACACAACCTTAGAATTTCTTCATAGGTGTGCAAAGTGCGGGTTGGTCTACTACAAAACCTTAGAATTTCTTATATTTAGAATGCAAGTAGGTTATCAAATAGTGGAAAATGAGGAAAACTTTCTTAATAATAAAGTCAACGTATAGTTTTGCGATATTTGTGTTATCTTTAGTCCGTTTGTTCAGACTTGTATTATTTTGTAAACAAATATGGCGTCTCGTGACTAGAGACTATGGATGTACCGAATGAACGAATGACGAATGTACGATTATATTCTGAATGATTTTCATAATGCCGGATATCCTAACGTGTAATTTTGTGTAATTATTGTAGATTGTGAACTAAAACGTTTTCATAGTAGGCATATCTGTTTGTTCATAAATATATATCAGTCACATTTATTTAATTTCACTGTTAATTCAAAAATAAAAACTCGTTATTAATTTTTGGCAACATTCGGCCATGTTTGTTTAATTTTGCGAGATGTGAAAAAAATACCTTTACTTCCAACTAGTTCTAAACATCAATTTTAGTCGTTAAATTTAACGTCGAAATAATTATAATTTATGAAAACATTCATTCATTGTTATAACCATTCACATCACATGCATGTCCAATTGTCCATCTCTAAGGTCCATTAGCAAAGAGTAGAGTAGTAGTTTTGAAAATTCAAGGTATCTTTGAAAATAACTCGTGATCGTAATACAAATTTAAATAAATAAATATCTGGGACATTTCCACACACGGTCATCTGGCCCCAAACTAAGCAGAGCTTGTACTATGGGCGTCAGAGACTGATATACATACATATATATTTATAAATACATACTTAAATACATAATCACACCCAGACACGGAACAAACACCAATGTTCATCACACAAATATTTGTCCCGAGAGGGAATTGAACCCATGACTCTTGAAATCGCCAGCCAGGGTCACTAACCACTGTTCCACCGAGCCAGTCAAATTTAAATAATTTAAGAGTTTAAATAGTGTAGTTGAGGCAGTTTCCGTAATATGAGTTTCTTCTATCAATACAAATGTTGATACTGCAATTAAAAATCACAAAAGATGCAATTTTGCGTAATTTTGTTCAGACAGATGACTTTGTTAATGTTTTAGGACAAGTAAAATAACATTAACAGAAACATTTTTGTCAGTCTGTTTGTTCTCAGTCTCTCCGAAACGGCTAGACCAATTTTGATGGGACTTTCACTAATATATCCAATTTTACAATAAAAATAAAAATGCATTTATTCTTTCACACGCAAGTTTACAGTTTTACACATAGTTTAAAAATTTAAATGGTAAGTATTAATAAATGTAACAATGTTGTCAGACTAACTCAATGCGTGTGAAACTGGAGCCTAAACTAGGGAGACCCTGTATTTCAAGGTATGTATATTATAGGCTATTTTAATACATCATTGCTGCCAAAACCATTACCACGCGGACGAAGTCGTGGTCGGCCGCTAGTACATAATAAATTATCTAGTCACCTATCCAAAAGACAAACAATTCAGGCTTGACCGGATACTATAACCATTCATCATAGACCACTGTTAATCTACATCGTCCGACCAATCTATTCATACTACTTTGTTTTAACTCACAACAATGACAATATTTCATTGGCTATTCAAAGTATAATGCAGCATTTGCATTTGTGCGTTTGTGAACTAAATACTCTTTGTTCTCAACTGCCTCGTTGGTCTATAGATAGCAAGCGCTGCGTAAGGACCGAGAGGTCCCCGGTTCGAGTCCGGGGTCGGGCAAAATTTGTGTGAGTTATTCTGTAATGAAATTGCTCAGCCCGGAGTTAGGAAGTTGGCGGTTGAACCCGTGCCTCGGAAAGCACGTTAAGCCGGTGGTCCTGCGCCCGATCTCTCATCGGTCATGTCGGATTGCCGTCTCACCGAATTATGAGAGTAAGGGAATAGAGAGTGCACTTGTGTTTGCGCGCACACTTGTGCACTATAATATGTCCTGCGCACTTGGCTGATCTCAATTGAGAACGGCCGCCATGGCTGAAATCGGTCGGACGCCTTACTCTTTGTTCTCAGTCAAGAAGACATGACGTGTCATTGTATTTTAAATTCGCGAGATATTATCTTTGAGATAAACAATATCTTATGGATATGACAATAAGTATGTTGTTTTGATTCCAAAATGAGGTTGTTGCACCAAATGTAAAAATATTCGGGTCGTAGTGAATTACTGGTTGTAATGGAAGCTCAGCAGAATCTATATAGGGGTGAGAGCCATCCGCTCCCCCGCAAGTCCGGTGATGATGACGAGGCTACTCCAAGCCATCATCGTAGGGGTGAGAGCCATCCGCTCCCCCGCAAGTCCGGTGATGATGACGAGGCTACTCCAAGCCATCATCGTAGGGGTGAGAGCCACCCGCTCCCCCGCAAGTCCGGTGATGATGACGAGGCTACTCCAAGCCATCATCGTAGGGGTGAGAGCCATCCGCTCCCCCGCAAGTCCGGTGATGATGACGAGGCTACTCCAAGCCATTATCGTAGGGATGAGAGCCATCCGCTCCCCGCAAGTCCGGTGATGATGACGAGGTAACCAAGCCATCATCGTAGGGGTGAGAGCCATCCGCTCCCCCGCAAGTCCGGTGATGATGACGAGGCTACTCCAAGCCATCATCGTAGGGGTGAGAGCCATCCGCTCCCCCGCAAGTCCAGTGATGATGACGAGGCTACTCCAAGCCATCATCGTAGGGGTGAGAGCCATCCGCTCCCCCGCAAGTCCGGTGATGATGACGAGGCTACTCCAAGCCATCATCGTAGGGGTGAGAGCCATCCGCTCCGCGCAAGTCCGGTGATGATGACGAGGCTACTCCAAGCCATCATCGTAAGGGTGAGAGCCATCCGCTCCCCCGCAAGTCCGGTGATGATGACGAGGCTACTCCAAGCCATCATCGTAGGGGTGGAAGCCATCCGCTCCTCCGCAAGTCCGGTGATTATGTCGAGGCTACTCCAAGCCATCATCGTAGGGGTGAGAGCCATCCGCTCCTCCGCAAGGCCGGTGATGATGACGAGGCTACTCCAAGCCATCATCGTAGGGGTGAGAGCCACCCGCTCCCCCGCAAGTCCGGTGATGATGACGAGGCTACTCCGAGCCATCATCGTAGGGGTGAGAGCCACCCGCTCCTCCGCAAGTCCGGTGATGATGACGAGGCTACTCCGAGCCATCATCGTATGTCAGTTAGGAAAAAATGGGAGCGTTTTGAAGGTTCTGTTCCCGAAGGGTAAAAGAGAGTCCTTTTTATTGAGACTTCGGTATCTGTTTGTCGCCATACTAAGTTATATTTGTTGTCACTAAATTAACTTTTTCTTTCTTTATATACCTCACGATTTAGCTGCTGAAATATTCACTAATATTGCAAAAGATATAGTATTTGTTAATTAGTAATAAAATAATAATTATTTTGTGAAAATTTAAATAATCTAGCTATCGCGTTCTTGAGATACAGCTTCATGACAGACGGACAGCGAAATTTTAGTAATAGGGTCTCGTTTTTACCCTTAGGGCATTGAACCCAAAAAAATCTATACTAATATTATAAAGCTGAAGAGTTTGTTTGTTTGTTTGTTTGTTTGAACGCGCTAATCTCAGGAACTACTGGTTTGATTTGAAAAAAATCCTTTTGCGTTGTATAGACCATTTATCGAGGAAGGCTTTAGGCTATATAACATCACGCTGCGACCAATAGGAGCAAAGATACAATGGAAAATGTGTAAAAAACGGGGGAAACGCGAACGAAGTCGCTGGCACAGCTAGTAAACAATATGATCAGTAAACATCGAATGCATTAGGAAGACCTTTGCCCAACATTAAGGCGTTACAAGTTTCATACAAAAAAAAATGTTTCATAATGCTTACATTGTATATTAACAACACTATCTCGTCAAACGCTATTTTGATAAGTGCCGCCCCAAAGTTTGTAATTTCAGTAATTGTTGTGAAATACATATGACTACTCGTATCTAACCTACACATTGAAATTTAGATGCCTTGTCAATCCTAATCGGTAGAGCCACTAAAAAGTTTTATAAAAGGCGGTCTTATCATTACTTTTTTTGTGTGCATAAAAAAAATAAGGCGTCCGAACGATTTCGATTCTCAATTGAGATCAGCTAAGTGCGCCGGACACATATTAGTGCACAGATGTGCGCAAAAACACAAGTGCACTGTCTGTTCCCTCACTCTCATAGTTCGGTGAGACGGCAATCCAACATGTGACAGGATCGAGCACAGGACCACCGGCTTAACGTGCTTTCCGAGGCACGGGCGTTCAACCGCCAACTTCCTAACTCCGGGCTGAGTAATATCATTACAGAAAAACTCACACAAATTTTGCCCGACCCGGGACTCGAACCGGGGACCTCTCGGTCCTAACGCAGCACTTGCTACCAATAGACCAACGAGGCAGTTTCCTTTTTTTACTGTGCATACAAAGTACAAGGCTTCCGACTGATTTCGCCAATGACGGCAGATCTCAATTGAGATCAGCCAAGTGCGCCGGACATATATTAGTGCACAAATGTGGATGACCGATAAAAGATTGAGCGTAGGACCACCGGCTTAACGTGCTTTCCGACGCACGGGCAGCCACCAACTTCCTCACTCCAGGCTGAGTAATTTCTTCACGGAAAAACTCACATTAACTTTGACCGACCCCGGAATCGAGCCGGGGTCCTCCCGTTCTACCAATAGAAATATGGTTCAATCCCTCTTATTTTACTATAACAGTGAAACACAGTAACTGCCTCGTTGGTCTATTGGTAGCAAGCGCTGCGTAAGGACCGAGAGGTCCCCGGTACCTTCGCTTCTTCCACATCCATCAACCTCTTCATGCATGCTCGTCGATTACGGGCACTTTTGACACTTCAAGATTTGACAATGACAAATATATAATTTTTGCAGACATTTTTTTTGACAATAACAAAAAAAAACAAACTCGTCACGCTATGTCAGTGAAATTCAGGTGATTATCTCAATCAGCAATGTCTCTCAGATAAAATATAACTTCAGACATATTTTTGTTATTATTGCAAATTAAAGTCTAAAATACAATGTAGCAGTATCTTTAAAAATACTAGCTGTGCCAGCGACTTCGTTCGCGTTTCCCCGTTTTTTACACATTTTCCATTGTTTCTTTGCTCCTTTCAATCACACCATGATGCTATATAGCCTAAAGCCTTCCTCGATAAATGGTCTATATAACGCAAACTTTTTTCAAATCGAACCAGTAGTTCCTGAGATTAGCGCGTTCAAACAAACAAACAAACAAACAAACTCTTCAGCTTTTTAATACATATTAGTATAGATATAAAAAACTTTAAACCTACTTTGTTTGTCATGTCGGATTGCCGTCTCACCGAATTATGAGAATAAGGGAATAGAGAGTGCGCTTGTGTTTGCGCGTACACTTGTGCACTATAATATGTCCTGCGCACTTGGCTGATCTCAATTGAGATCGGCCGCCATGGCTGAAATCGGTCGGACGCCTTATTTATTTTGTGATGTGAAATTGAAAATAGTGACCTCGCTTTGCTTCGGATGAATTTTACCGAAAAACCTTGCTCTTAAAAACCTCTATCTATTAAAAACCGCATCAAAATCCGTTGTGTAGTTTTTAAGATCTAAGCATAACTATAAGGCGTCCGACCGATTTCAGCCATGGCGGCCGATCTCAATTGAGATTAGCCAAGTGCGCAGGACATATTATAGTGCACAAGTGTGCGCGCAATTACAAGTGCACTCTCTATTCCTAACTCTCATAATTTGATGAGATGGCTATCCGACATGACCGATGATAGATCGGGCGCAGGACCACCGGTTTAACGTGCTTTCCGAATCACGGGCGTTCAACCGCCAACTTCCTAACTCCGGACTGAGTAATTTCATTACAGAAAAAGTCACACAAATATTGCCCGACCCCGAACTCGAACCGGGGACCTCTAGGTCCTAACGCAGAACTTGCTACCAATAGACCAATGAGACAGTTAAGCATACATAGGGACAGACAGACGCGGGAAGCGTACTTTGCTTTATACTATGTAGTGATGTAATGAAATACATACATACATACGTACATAAAATCACGCCTTTTTCCCAGAGGGGTAGGCAGAGATCACTTCCAGCGATTCACTTTTCACCTCTGTGGGAAACGTGACGTGACGGGTTGTGGACCACGTCGCCGCCATTCTGCCTTGTGCATTGTTTTAACAAGGTCATGCATTCCCACGAGTAGCAAGGATATATGACGGGGGAACGAAAAGGGGAGGAAGGATACTATCGCCTCGGATGATTTGGACTGAGTCGATAGTAGCTCGAGGAGCCGGGGTCGCTTACCCGTATACCGTTCACCAACCACCGGACAGATAGTTGTGACTGGTATCCCCTGACTGTATATGAAATACGCTACCCCGGAAACAGCCAAATGTAGCCAGATATTCCGAATTACACGTGTGACTAATAATCTTGCGTTTCTCAGGGTTTCCAATATTTATTTATAACTAGTGAGTGTTCTCGGTAAGATGTTTATTATCTTGTGACGTCACGATGAGTCAAAGCCACGTCAACAAGGACGATGACGTAATAAGTTATCTTTTTACATCATCATTACATTTGAGTTTTGTGTTTACTAACCTCGAAAGTAGGACTATGGTAATCTATAGTAATATTATAAAGCTAAGATTTTGTTTGTTTGAACGCACTCATCTCAGGAACTACTCTTAGGGGTGAGAGCCATCCGCTCCCCCGCAATTCCGGTGATGATGACGAGGCTTCTCCAAGCCATCATCGTAAGTTAGTTGGAAAAAAAACTGTGACCAGTAGGAGTAAAGTAACAATGGAAAACGTGTAAAATAACGGGGGTAAACATAGTATCATATAATATTAGGTACCATGGTGGGATAGAAAAATCATCAATGGAATATTGAAACACTGTCTCAAATAAACAAATATCACACAACATCCAACATGCCTGACTCGATAGCGCATTTGATAGAGCCCCTTTCTCGTGCATTAAGGGTCGTGGGTTCGAATCCCACAACGACAAATATTTGTGTGAGATAGGGTTTGTTCCGTGTCTGGATTTTGTTTGCATATTTAAGTATATTCATATTTTTGATACCCGTAACACGAGTATTTAAGCTACTCACCACGGGCTCAGATCAATGTATGTGATACGCGGTGTCAATGACCAATAGAAAAACAGTCTGCGTTGTCTGCTGGCCTCATAGAATTAAATTAATCTAATAAGGCCATTGCCTTCAAGATACTAGTACAGTTCTAAGTTACGGAGACCGCAATGTTACATACCGTAGTAAACATAAGGAAGTAACTCACTTCCTTGCCTTGTATTAGTTAAGTTAGAAGTAGGTTAATTGTCTGTTAAACTAAACCACTTTTTTAACTATTCGTAATACATAACATATTTGATTCAAGTAATACGTTTTAACTTATATTGTACCTCTCCGCCTTAAAGCTGCTTAATGCTTAAAACATTACTTTCCTAATGGAAAATTGGTTCAAAGTAACCGATGTCCTTTGTAAGTCCCTAGCTAGACTACTTCTGTACAAAATTTCATTCAAAGAGGTTCATCAATTGTGTCGTGAAAGCTGAACAGACAGACAGTTACTATCGCATTAATGACATTATATTATACACTAGTTGACCCGACAGACTTCGTCCTGTCAAAAAAATATGAAAAAGAAAAGGGCTGTTTTTAGGGTTTTCCCGGCAATCATTCGATTTTTTGATGATGCCGTAAGAACCATCCTTGGCCTTCAACGAACATTTTAAAAAAGAATTCGCCAAATTGGTTCAGGCGTTGTTGAGTTATGCGCTTACCAACACATTTTGCGATTCATTTTTATATTTATGATTAATTTTAGTAAGTTTTTATTTTAATTAACCCGTGACACCTTTGTCCAGCAGTGCGGTGACTCACCCCACTGCTGGACAAAGGTCTCCTCCAAACGTGACCACAGCTCAATCAAGGCTTGGGCTTGCCAATTCCTATAGCTGGACCAAATCGTCGCACCATCTCTTCTTGGGCCTTCCTCTTCGGCGAAAGCCGTCTTCCGGTACCCATTGTGTTACGATTTTGGTCCATCTGTAGTCTTTCATCCTGCACACATGCCCTACCCACTGCCACTTCAACTTCGCAGTCTTGACTTGACAGATCCAAAATGTATGACTGGACTGATAATAATTATTACAACACTAGCGGTGGGACCGACTTCGACCACGATTTCCCACGTTTTTTACACATTTTCCATCGTTTCTTTGCTCTTATAGGTAGCAGCGAGATATTATAGCCTAAAGCCTTCCTCGCTAAATGGTCTATCCAAGAACTTTTCAATTCGAACTACATAGTGGTTCCTGAGATTAGCGCGTTCAAACAAACAAACAAATTGTATATATGACAAACACTTGAAAATGTTCTATAGGCAGACTCACAAATCAGCATGTGTTAGCAAAAAAATCTATAAAGATTATGATAACGATAAGTACAAAAAACAAAGTAGAATTGAAACTATCTTACTTTCTTCTTTTATACTACGTGGAGGTCACCAGATCGATGCCCGTTACTCATTTGGAGTGAGTAATACTGCTCCGTACTTATCATACATACAATATACTATTGTACTATACTATATGTATAGTACACAAAAATACTATATTAAAAAACCGTAATCTAACAATAAAAATCATTATTTTTTAAATTTATGAACAGCATTACGTTTTGAGTTCCATAAAATACGGTTCTTTTTTAAAAATTTAACGGTATATGTTTTATATGTAGACATACCTACTTAATAGTCTAGCAGTAGCACATTATAGGCTAGATAAAAAAATATTTTCAAAATACATACTATTACATTTTCCCGAAGAAATGCTGGCAACCCTAGGGTTCACAAATATTCGCCATAGTCGTAGGACTACAGCGTAGGTATATTCGTTCATGTATCTTTCTCTACAAGACTTAATCCGATTTTTTTTTTAAATAGGCTAACAAGATGATCTCACTCCACCTGATGGTAAGCGGTAGTGAGATCCACATATGAGGTCGATATGCACAATAGGCCATATTGAGCCTGTCGCACTCACCCTGAAGGCCTGCTTAGATGCCGTTTCACGCCCCGCCTGAAGAGCCCGGGATCATAGGAGGGAGGGGAAACATGAGCTGAAAGGGCATTCCATGCCTTAATGACACGTGGCAGAAAAGAGGAACTAAACCTTAGTCCGAGCCACCAGCGCCTGCATTGTTTGTGGATGGCAGCAGCACTGTCCAGCACGTATTAAACACACAGTCGTACATATTAAAAAACTTCGCTATGACCTACTAATGCTCTTAATGCAAGACTCATACGGTTCTACAAATCAATGACTAACAGTATTTCGACTGTTGCCTTACACCATACAGTGTTCACATTTCAAGTCCTATACCTTTGCATCATCTGTAAGATTTTAGACTTTCGCGTTCCATTACACTAAAATATTAGTCTTTATGGGTCTACACGCGTTAATAGGAGTAGCAAATTACATAGCTACTTACTGCCCGACGTTTCGACTGGGTTGCACCAATCATGCATCATCTTTTAGTGTCATTTACAGGGTCGATGACACATGTGGGTAAAGCCCTGTTTCATGTGCATCTGCACTGAGTGTTCTTTTTTTCAACTTTTAGTAAAAGAAGAGAGATTTAATGTGCATCTGCACTGAGTGTTCTTTTTTTCAACTAGGATATTTAGTAAAAAATAGTAAAATTTTTTATAGCATGGGGTCACAAATTTCTAAAACTTGATTTAAATTAGTTATGACCAAAAAACTGGAACACTCAATCCAGACGTTTCAGCAAATGTGCATATTCTCGATCTCAGAAAGTACTAACTCTGAGATAATGTTTTTTATGTTAGAATTTAGTAAAGAATTTCTTAAAACTTTTAAGAAATTACCAATTCGCTAGGGTGTCAGATTGCAGATTAGTGGCGGTCTAAAAGGATCACTCAGTTCAGCACTTGTCTGAACTGAGTGATCTTCAAAATGTGCGTATAATTGGAGAATTACTTAAATGTAACAATTTTATCTTGTAGTTTGACTCTTTCGCGAATTCGTAAAATAGAAATAACGGCTCAAAAAGCTTTACCTTGAAAAATAAACAAAAGGAGATTTTTTTTGAAACGTCTGAACTGAGTGTTCCTTATATGCGGCTCTAGAGACTGATATAACCCTCTTCCATTGAAGCAGTTTAGATGAATGGTTTTTACTATTTTTTTACTAAAACATGTAATATCATCCGTCGCTATAAACTATATACCTTAAGAGAAAATCAATTTTTTGTTTTTGTAAAGGAGGTTATGTTGTAGGGTGACCACAATTTATAATGTTTAATAAAAGACCTTTAGTCATATTAGAAAATGCGTTTTATTCAAGTAGTTATATTAGATTAAATAAAAAGTAAAAATAAAATGTAAATATGTTCGTATTTCGCTTATAATGGTGTAATTGTCTTACGGGGGTGAAGAAATATTTATGTAGAAAGATGTACGGGTCGATATGTTATAACACTATAATAAGCGAAATACAAACATATTTACATTTTATTTTTACTTTTGATTTAATCTAATGTAACTACTTGAATAAAACGCATTTTCTAATTTAACTAACGGTCTTTTATTAAACATTATAAATTGTGGTCACCCTACAACATAACCTCCTTTACAAAAACAAAAAATTGATTTCTCTTAAGGTATATAGTTTATAGCGACGGATGATATTACATGTTTTAGTAAAAAATTGTAAAAACCATTCATCTAAACTGCTTCAATGGAAGAGGGTTATATCAGTCTGTAGAGCCGCATATAAGGAACACTCAGTTCAGACGTTTCAAAAATCTCCTTTGTTTTTTTTTCAAGGTAAAGCTTTTTGAGCCGTTATTTCTATTTTACGAATTCGCGAAAGAGTCAAACTACAAGATAAAATTGTTACATTTAAGTAATTCTCCAATTATACGCACATTTTGAAGATCACTCAGTTCAGACAAGTGCTGAACTGAGTGATCCTTTTAGACCGCCACTAATCTGCAATCTGACACCCTAGCGAATTGGTAATTTCTTAAAAGTTTTAAGAAATTCTTTACTAAATTCTAACATAAAACATTATCTCAGAGTTAGTACTTTCTGAGATCGAGAATATGCACATTTGCTGAAACGTCTGGATTGAGTGTTCCAGTTTTTTGGTCATAACTAATTTAAATCAAGTTTTAGAAATTTGTGACCCCATGCTATAAAATTTTACTATTTTTTACTAAATATCCTATAAATCTCTCTTCTTTTACTAAAAGTTGAAAAAAAGAACACTCAGTGCAGATGCACATCCTGTTTCTTAAGCCGAGAGTCGTGGGTTCGATTCCCAATCGGGTCTAATATTTGTGAGATGAACATCGGTGTTTGTTCCGTGCCCGGGTGTGTTGTTAAATATATCATTACATAGTATAAAGCAAGGTCGCGTCCCGCGTCTGTCTCTACGCTTAAATCTTTAAAGCTACGCAACGGATTTTGATGCGGTTTTTTTTTAATACATAGAGGGATTCAAGAGGAAGGTTTTTATATAATACTAGCTTTCCGCCCGCGACTTCGTCCACGTAGAGACGTTTAACGGGTAAAACTTTACCTCTTTATAGCGTAGTCGGGTAAAGAGTAGCCAATGTCCTTTCTCAGGCTCTGGACTATATCTGTAGGTACCAAATTTCATTTAAATCGGTTCAGTACTCTATGCGCAAAAGCGTAACAGTCAGACAGTTACTTTCGGGTTTATAATATTAGTAAGGATAGTAAGGATACCCTAAGCGAAGCGAGGTCGGGTCACTAGTTAAGTATATTTTTGTACCCACTCTTGATTCTGATATCCGCAACATAAGTGCACTGGATCAGGTCAACCGGACACATAATATATGTATTGTATACCTACTTATATTGTATAGTATATGTACGTAGAGAAAAAACAATCGTACAAATCGCTATGTGTGTGTATTGTTGTTTTTGATCGCAAGCCTGCCAGATGGGAACAAAAATTTATTCACAACAACGTTGGCAGGCCTCCAAATACTGTTCAAGGTTGTCCACAGATAATTTCCAATTTATTAGAAGATTACTCTAAACGTTTTGACGTAACGGCTTTTCTTCTACATTTTTAATTTACATAATTTTGATACAATACAAACTTACGATTTTAGACCTACGCGTTCCATTACATTAAGACTAATTAATCCTTACTAATAATATTATAAATCCGAAAGTAACTCTGTCTGTCTGTCTATTACGCTTTCACGCATAGAGGTACTGAACCGATTTAAACGAAATTTGGTACAGATATAGTCCAGAGCCTAGGAAAGGATATAGGCTACTTTTTAACCGACTGCGCTATTAGGAAGTAATGTTTTACCCGTTAAACGTCCCTACGCGGACGAAGTCGCGGGCGGAAAGCTAGTATCTATATAATAACTAATTAATATAAGGTCTACACGCGATAAGAGTAGGTGCGAATACATAGCTGGCTACTGCCCGATTTTGCCATCGACTCGATAAGAAGAATAATATTTGAAAACAGCCAATCGAGACCTAGAGAAAGGACTTATTACTATGTTAGGTTTAACCGACTGTACCATAAGAGCGTGATGATTTACGCGACAATCGACTACAAGAGGCCACAGTATCGGACTGAAACTAAACTTCCTTAAGATCAGGAAAATGTAAGTTGTTTTACTTGTTTCATACAAGTTTACATGGGATGCAAAAAACCACCTATGTTTGCTACGTTTTAAAGAAATGAGCATATTTCTGAAGACAGTTAACATATTTTTTTAAAAAATGATCATTTTTGACATCTATTTCTATTTACATTTTTATTATCATAGCACTAAAACTTTTACACTTATAGGCCTCAGAATTGGACATGTTTGTATGAAAGATGGTTGGTGGCCCGGTTTTTCTGCTGGCCAGTGCAGAATGTGTATTCTGCTGCACATATTTTTTGTACTACTAAGATAGAATCATTTTACTGCGGGAAAATAACCACTCAAATTTCACGGTGAATAATGTTCAATTAATATCAATGCATTCACTGATATTTATTGCGGCCAGGATATTATCAAATGAATGCGGTCAATCTGGTTTTGTAACGATTACAAACCAAACCTTGTTATCGACAAGTAACCAACGATATGTACATATGTTTAACTTTAAACTGTAATTGTTACACATTACAAAACTGATACTTGCCGTTCCAAGCCTCAGGCTTCAAAAGATTAGAAAATTAGTCTTTTTGGGTCTTCATACACATTCCTACTTACCAGTGCCGTAACTAGGGCAGTGCCAGCGGTGCCCAGGCACAGGGCGACCCTGGAGGGGCGCAGAAATGACCAGACCTGTATCTAGTCTTATTTATCAAGGGCACAAGGGCGTATTTTTTAAAGCTCGCACCGGGCGCATATAAGGCTAGTTCCGACACTGCTACTTACTGCCCGACGTTTCGACTGGGTTACACTTATCATGGTCGCGAGCTATTTGTAGCGCTACCATGAGTTTAAAAGTTACGGACTCGATATCGCCTACGTAAATATGTTTATGAAAAGCTTGTACAGCGCCCCTGGTGGTTACGCTAAGAACTAAAATCGGTCGTATGAAAAAACAACTCGATAGGTTTTTAACGTACGTAAGTTTTCGATAGCCAACTCATGGTACCGCTACTGATTGGTGATAGTTTGAAAATAAAAATCGACTTAGCGATACGTCACATACATTGACTGGCTCGGTGGAACAGTGGTTAGTGACCCAGGTTTACTACCTACGGTTCCGAGAGCCGTGGGTTCGATTCCTACCCGGGACAAATATTTGTGTGACGAATATCGGTATTTGTTCTGTGTCTGGGTGTGTATTAAGTATATTTAAGTATATTTATGTATCCTCTGTAAATTCTGATATCTGTAACACACAAGTGCTTAAGCTACTTACCACGGGATCAGATTAATGTACTATGTATGTGATATTGTATAAAAAAAAATGTTATGATTTCGAACTAAGTTGTTAAGCACTTGTGTTACGGATATCAGAAGCAATTGAATACACAATATACTTAAAATACATAAACAATACACCCAGACACGAAAAAAACACCAATGTTCATCACTTACATATTTTTTTTTTAAATGGGAATCGAACCCACGACTCTCACCAAGAGACGCGACAGTAACCAACGCGTCAAAGAGCCATTCAGATCATACGGTCAGAAAAACCCAGTCTATGTACATAAGTATAGTATCTATACTATTTAACTAATCATATGTAGGGCTGCCATCCGTCCGGCTTTCCCCGGATTTGTCCTAGTTTGGAAGACGTCCGGGGAGCGTCCGGCCGGGGATTAAATTGTAGTCGGGTGCAACCCGGACTACAATAAAGTCCGGGTTTTCGGTCAGATCCGTTTTTATAATTTATGTAA
This sequence comes from Maruca vitrata, assembly GCA_039566165.1. Classification (NCBI taxonomy): domain Eukaryota; kingdom Metazoa; phylum Arthropoda; class Insecta; order Lepidoptera; family Crambidae; genus Maruca; species Maruca vitrata. Next base: position 2,447,715 of record CM076937.1, on the reverse strand, counting down.
ATAAAAACTATGGATTAAGTATTTCCAAAAAGTTCAAATTCATAATGTAGTAATTTAAGTTAAAAATTTGAAGACATTTTAATGTTATTACTTTAAAAGTTGCCAAATAGTTAAGAAGTATAGCTTCATTTGATTTAAATATTGATTTAATTTAGTTACGTAGATCTATGGATGAAAACGACAAATTGTTTTTTCTTTCTTGAAATATAAAGCAATAAACATGTAAGGCACTTAAAATTAAAATTGTTCCTTAGTATAGTATAAGTTTTTACATACATACATACATACATACAATCACGCCTTCTTCCCAGAGGGGTAGGCAGAGATCACTTCCTGCCATGTGCTACGGTCCTGGCACACCACTTTCGCTTCATCCACATTCATCAACCTCTTCATGCACGCTCGTCGATTACGGGTACTTTTGATTTGACCTTTCTTTAAGATTTGACCTATTTGGTCATGAAAGGTCTTTCTTGGTCTTCCCCTGTCGACATCTCCAATTACACCCTCTCTATATATACTCTTCGTTAATCGTCTTTCACTCATCCTCTCAATATGACCAAACCATCTAAGCATACCTTTCTCAACCTTAGTCACTACATCTTCTTTCACACCACAACGTTCTCTAATTATTTCGTTTCTTATTCTATCACTCAGTTTCACTCCTAGCATACTTCTAAGTGCTCGCATCTCCACTGCATTTATCCTACTTTCGTGCTTCTTCTGCCATACCCAACTTTCGCTTCCGTACATAAGTGTCGGGATAAACACTCCTCTATGAACCGCCAGACGTGCCTTTTTGGACACCTTCTGACTGTTCACAAAGGTGTGCAGCGCTCCGTTCACCATGTTACCAGCATTCACTCTCCTTTCAATATCGCTATCACACTTGCGATCTCTTGTGAGCTTGGATCCCAAATATAAAAATTCTTTCACTTGTTCTACTTTTTTCACTTCTAATCATAACATCGCAAACTGTCATATCATCACCTTTTTCAAAAACCATGACTTTCGTCTTACTGACATTCACATTCATTTCTTTCCCGTTTAAAGATTCATATAGAACAGTCATCATATCCTGCAACTACGCAGCCGATGAAGCAAGAAGGACTTGAGCAACAGCGTAAAGGAGACACTGGACGATTGACTCATTCATTCTCAAATCTTTCTCACACTATCTCAGACTAGTCAAGCAACTATCTAAGAATAGGTTGAACAGCCATGGTGACGCTACACATCCCTGTCTAACACCTTTTTCGATGTTAAACCAATCAGTGCATGTCCCATTGATTCTGACACAAGCACTAGAGTCCTTATAAAGAGACTTCAGTGCTCGTATCAAATTACTGCCCACCCCAAACAAAGATAATGCCGACCATAACTCATGCCTCACCACTCTATCATAAGCCTTTTCCAAATCCACGAAAGCGCAATAGACTTTTTGGCTTTTAGCCAGAAATTTTTCAGCTATGCATCGCAAAGAAAAGACTTGATCCGTACATCCCATGCCCTTTCGAAATCCCCCTTGTGCATCCCAAATCTTTTCATTCGTTACTTTCACTACCCTTTCAATTAATACTTTCGCATACAATTTTCCGACAACACTTAGAAGGCTGATTCCGCGGTAATTTTTGCACTCTTGCTGCGACCCTTGTACAACGGTACAATCATGGCCTTGCACCAATCTTCTGGTACTCGGCCACTCGCCCAACAAAGGTTAAAAAGGCGGTGCAGCTGAGTAGCCACCACTCCATTTCCAGCCCTCAGCATCTCTACGGAAACCCTGTCAAATCCCGCAGCTTTACCTAGCTTCATTCTTTTCAACCCATCCAAAATCTCATCCATGCTAATACTATCATCCTCTGCACTTTCATTCTCGTTCTCTTGATGAGATACAGGCATCTGTACCCGCACCTCCTCCCTTTCGAAAAGACTTTCAAAATATTCCTTCCATCTCTTTAACACACATGCTTCTCCTTTTGCAAGACTTCCATCCATGTTTCTGATTTTAGTCAGCACCGACTCTGCTGTTTTGCCTCGGGCCGCCCGTATGGATTTCCAGAAAACTTTAATTTTTGTCCGGAAATCTTCAGAAAGTCTTCTGTCGAAATCATCTTTTCGTTCTTCTTTCTTTCTTCCCACAGTTTCTTTAACTAACTCTTTCAAACGTTTATATACCTTTCTTGCTTCACTTACATCATCATTCGTCGCTTTTTGCATTCGGTGATTAGCTTTGATTGCTAACCAGTCCTGCCAAGCCTTTTTCTTTCTATTTACAACATCTTGTACGCTTTTATCCATCCATACCTTTCTATCACTCTTTCCATTTCTCCTTTTAGATTTCCCACATACTTCTGTGGCAACATTTACCACACCCTCTTTAAATGACGTCCACAAATCATCTATCTCACATATCTCATTCAGATTTTTGAACCTTTCTTTCAACCTTTCACAATATTTTCCTTTCACTTCCTCTTCTTGTAGGTTTTCAACTTTTATTCTTTCCAGAACACTCGTTGGTTCTTTAACCCGATGCCGCCAGCCATTGAATAGACCACTCAAACGGGATACAACCAGGAAGTGATCTGTATCAATGGAGATACCACGGTACGCTCGGGTGTTTACGAGTGTCTGTCTAATCCTTTCATCAGCAATAATGAAATCAATCATACTTCTCGAACTTCCTTCTTCTCTTGTATTCATGTGGATCTTTTTGTGAGCTAACATTGTGTTCATCACGCGTAGATTCCACACCTGACATATCTCTAGCAAACATCTCGCATTATCATTAGTTCTCTCGTCACCATACGTGCCAAGGACACTTTCATACCCATCACGCTTTACTCCTACCCACGCATTAAAATCACCTAACATAATAATTCTTTCATTACTTTTACATTTTGCTAAGGTGTCTCTCACACTCTCCCAGAAATCCTGGTTATCTTTTTTGCTTTAGCGGATCCACTAGAACCTAGATCCGTCGGTGCATAGATACCAAGGATAAAGATCCGCAAAGTCCGACCTTAAGCCTAATCCAGAGAAGTCTAGGGCTCACACTTTCATACTCAACCACACATTCATCCATTCTAGCGGAAAGGAGTACACCAACTCCCTGGCAGCCTCGATTGGCACTGGGTACTCCAGACCAGTATGCAGTGTAGGGTCCTTCGTTCGTAGTGCCACAACCTTTCCGCTTGGTCTCAGTCACGCATAACACGTCCAAATGTCTTTCATCCATCATCTGGCACACTTCATCAATTTTACTATCCATTCCTCCCCTCACATTCAACGTAGCAAACCGGCTCTCAGCGGTCCACTGTTCACCTCTGCGGGAAACGTGACGTGACGGGTTGCGGACCACGTCGCCGCCATTTTGATTTTTTAAGTTTTTATAACGTTCTAAATTTTAATTAGGATTTACGTTGTTTTAATACTAAATATTGTAAATTGTATGAAAAAATAAAGAGTTAGATAATCAAGTTTTTATTTAATTTTATTAACTGAGTAACTTATATTAAGTTTGTTTATTTTTTATTTAATACCTAAGCTAAGAAGGTTGAAAAATAAAACAAAATTACTAGCTTGTCGTCGCAAGAACAATTAAACACACTATTTCATGCAACAAAAGAGGCCTAAAATTAAAGTTTTCTTCTATCAAGTACGGAGTAAAACATTATAATTTTAATCAAGATGTAAGTATTGAAATGTCCGGGGTAAAAGCTCCAAAATCCGGGAACTTACGCTTCCGGTCCTGGGGGCAGGTTTTAGAGATGGCAGCCCTAATCATATGTAAACCCGCTGCCTACGTGACGGAAAAAACTTGCGCAGGAGTTTCACGTCACTGATAAAAAGATTACCACATATGTTTAGCTATTAGATTTGCGCAAATCAGTTCACCGAGTTGAAAAGAGTGAAACAGTTCCTTTGATGCAATTGAACTATATCACCATTGACTGGCTCGGTGGAACAGTGGTTAGTGGCCCTGGCTGGTTGTTCCAAGAGTCGTGGGTTCGATTCCCACTCGGGACAAATATTTGTGTGATGAACATCGGTGTTTGTTCCGTGTCTGGGTGTGACTATGTATTTATAAATATATATGTATGTATATCAGTCTCTGACGCCCATAGTACAAGCTCTGCTTAGTTTGGGGTCAGATGACCATGTGTGGAAATGTCCCAGATATTTACCATTTAGTTCAATGTATCACTCAATAGGACTAGTCTTTATGGGTCCTACACGCGACTTAGGAGTAGCAAATACATAGCTACTTACCGCCCGACGTTTCGACTGGGTTACACCAATCATGGTCCCGATCAACCGCGAGAGACTAATTTAAAATCTGTGGGATTGACCTTGGCCATTTTATGCTGTCATATGAATAAAATTTGTCCACATATTTCTGCAAGCAACGCCTCAAATATGACTCTTTTTTGTACCCAGCTTGCCTCTATTGAATTTTGCCTATTGATTAAAACATGCGCTATAAAGTAAAGTTCATATGTACGAATCAATGTTCAAATCATCCGAGGTGATAGTATACTTCCTCCCCTTTTCCTTCCCCCGTCATATACATATCCTTGCTACTCGTGGGAACGCAATGATCTTGTTAAAACAATGCACAAGGCAGAATGGCGGCGACGTGGTCCACAACCCGTCACGTCACGTTTCCCACAGAGGTGAAAAGTGGATTGCTGGAAGTGATCTCTGCCTTTTTCCCAGAGGGGTCTCTGGGAAAAAGGCGTGATTTTATGTATGTATGTATGTCATATGAACGTTTATTCGACGCTTTACCGGTGAAGGCAAACATCGTGAGGAAACCTGCACAAGTGCACACCAAAGAAGAAATTCTTAGGTTGTGTAGTCAACCAACCCGCACTTGGCCAGCGCGGTTGACTAAGGCCTTATCGCCCTAGTTTAGGGTAGGCCCGTGCCCCAGCAGTGGGGTCGTATATGGGCTGATGATGATGATAAAGTAAAGATCAATAACCACAAAACACGAACAATCTGATACAAAAATGTATAATTACAAAAGTTAATTATTTCACACGGTTTCACAATAATAATAGAATTCGTGGTCATGTTTAGCATTCGATAAAAAAACATGAATGTAGGTTTTTAATTACCAAAATTATAATTTACATTTATATCAGTAAAAGATAACAAAATATATTATTCGAAAAACAATTAAAGGCGTATGAAAAATACCGTTATTTAAATAAAAAAATAAAAGTCAAATAATAATTAAATTTAAAATGACGTATGTTGTAGGTATACCTAATTCATTATCACAAGTAATGTTTATTCAAATACGGTTAATGAACCACTGATAAAGTACTTTTAAGGTAAAATTTAAAGTTTATTGTCAAGGTCAGATTATGTACGAACCGTACCTTAAATTTTGTCACTAGATTTTTAACTAGTTTTAGTTTGTCGACTAGATTTGTAGTTCCCTGAGTCACTCACTCACTCAGTCTTTCTTGTCCAATGCAGTTCACTGTGTCATTCACTCTCAATTCAGTGATAGAGTAAAAGGAATGGAAATAGATAACACTTATGAGCTAGACACAGAGAGATAAGTTATTAACGCCAAAAAAATGCGACTGATTGCGAATAAATAAATATGTATTATTGTATCCATAAAATACTTTAATTTTACTCAAGGTTAACAGTCTAAGCCTATGAAAATCAATTTGTAAGAAAATTTATAAATACATATTAGTTAAACTACAAAAGATCTAATAGGACTAAGACGAATTAATCACTCATTACGACTGAGTTGATTGAATCGAAGATAATATATTGAACATAAATGAGATAGTGAGTTAAAAGAACTACAGAAGTCATTGAACGGAGCCATGAAAAGAATTAGTAAAAAAAAAACTTTTCGCAATTGAACTATATTGCATAGCTTTTATCGCGAGCTTTGAGCGCGGCGCCCGAACCAAGAAATTCCGTAACGAAAAAAACCTCACAATTGTCTAACGTCGTTTCAGTTCGGTAGACTTCGGCACGGTGTTTGTGTGCGTGCGGTTAGATGTACGACTCTACGAAACGCGCACGAATCGAGAGGAGCTGCTCCGAAATCGGACGATGCTATGCAATAGCTATACCGCGGCAGTCCCCGTGTGCCACAAGTCTTTTTTCACCAATTATTTTCAGGGCTTCGTACCCAAAAGGCAGAATTATAAATTACTAAGACTAAGGCTATTCATCCGTCCGTTTGTCACCTTACAGTTAAAATGCTAAAAATTATGTATTTCTGTTGCAGCTGTAAAGTATAATATAAAAAAGAATCGCAAAATGTGTTGGTAAGCGCATAACTCAACAACGCCTGAACCAATTTGGCCAATTCTTTTTTTTTAATGTTTGTTGAAGTCCAAGGATGGTTCTTACGGCGGAAAACATCGAATAATTGCCGGGAAGACCCTAAAAACAGCTCTTTTCTTTCTCACATACAAACGTTTTCTAACTAAAAAAAAGGTAGGAACAAAACACTGCCACATTACAATTTTTTTTGACAGGACGAAGTCTGTCGGGTCAGCTAGTTAAAAATTAAATTAAACGAATATTTAAGGGGCTCCCATACAAAAAAAAAGATATTTTTTAAGACCTTGCACTTGGCCGGTGTTTTCATGCGCCTGAAATATTTAAAATTACATACTTACATTTAAAACTGTGTACACAATGCAAAATATTAGCATGTTTTTAAAATAATTATTATATACAGCATTCCAGTGAGAGAGACAACAAAGCAAATAATTATAATTACCATGTTTACAATAATAATCGTAAACATCATTTGTTTACTTTATCAACAAACGTCAACAATGCCGTTTAAACAGACTCCTTAGATTCAATACAGAACTAATTATCTCATTAGTCAATTAAGGTCATGAAAAAATAAACAATTATTAGATTCGACCATAACATACATAGAACCACGCGTTTCCCCAGAGGGGTAGGCAGAGATCACTTCCTGCCATGTGCTACGGTCCTGGCACACCACTTTCGCTTCTTCCACATCCATCAACCTCTAATGTATGCTCGTCGAATACTAGTACTCTCGATTTGACCTTTCTTCAAGATCCGTACTAATATTATAAATCCGAAAGTAACTCTGTCTGTCTGTCTGGTTTTCACGCATAGAGTACTGAACCGATTTAAATGAAATTTGGTACAGATATAGTCCAGAGCCTGAGAAAGGCCAAATAAATAAATAATAAACAAAGGTAATAATAAATAAATAAATAATAATAACTACTTTTAACCAACTGCGCTATAAAGAAGTAATGTTTTACCCGTTAAACGTCTCTACGCGGACGAAGTCGCGGGTGGAAAGCTAGTAGTACACCAATTGTGCTTCGAAACTCATAACCGAAATTGCTCATACTTTGTGTGAACAGTAGCGGTACCATGAGTTGGCTATCGAAAACTTACGTACGTTAAAAACCTATCGAGTTGTTTTTTTCATACGACCGATTTTAGTTCTTAGCGTAACCACCAGTGGCGCTGTACAAGTTTTTCATAGACATATTTACGTAGGCGATATCGAGTCCGTAACTTTTAAACTCATGGTAGCGCTACAGGTCACTCTTATCTCCATCTATCAATAAACAAACACAAATAGGTATTTCAAGTGATCCATTGAAGTGGATTGCACAATCATTCAAGACAAGCATCACTTGAATTTGAGACGTCTTTGTTATGATGACTGATTACTTTATCTGTGGGTTTTCTGGAAGAGATCGCTAATAACGATAAGACAGGCCAATTCATACTTTTTTCTGTTTCTAATGGCGTCTCTGTATTTTTTAGGCTATCGTGCCTATCGGGACAAAATGGGACCAATAAAGACTCCACTGATTTAAACACCTAAAAATGGACAAACGTTCCACATACATTGTTGAATTTGCATGGTTCAGAAATTTAAATTTGGTACACTTCATTATGGTGATTCATCATCATCATCAGCCCATATACGTCCCCACTGCTGGGGCACGGGCCTACCCTAAACCAGGGCGATAAGGCCTTAGTCAACCACGCTGGCCAAGTGCCGGTTCTTCGTAGGTTTCCTCACGATGTTTTCCTTCACTATTAAGGCGTCGATTAATGGTACATATGAATTTAAAATTTGAAAAACACAGTAGTAGTATGTGGCGGGTTGGTCCTAAGAAAGGGCCTATTTTTTAACCGCCTTCACAATAACTTCCGGCGAAAGGAATGGAACACATTTTTTTTGGAATATACTGATAATTCACATTTCTACGGACCTGTCCTATTTGTGGAACATAGATGCTTCCATCACGAGACGATTAATATTCAAGTCTAATCTTCAAAGGTCGCGCGTCTGTAATGCTCGAGACAGGTTTAGGGGACATAATCATATTAACCTTGCTTATAGACACACGTGAACTCATAAGTAGGCTTATGTTGAATGTGCCTAGATTAAGATAGTAACACTATCTATTTATTTATTTATTACTACTAGTACACGCATGCTTAATTACAATATATCCTAGAGTCTAGAAGAAGTTATTTAAAACCTTTCATAAGTTTTGAACCATAAATCGAGTGAAGTGTGGTGGAAATATCCATATTATAATAAAAACTCTGAACTAGGGGAGATCCCTCTGCCCGATAATGGGTTATCGTCTTCGTTGTTAGTGTTTATTCAAGTGACTTTTTTTGAATGGGCCAAGGTGCCATTTCTTAAGACATTTGTAACCAAATCTAGGCTGCACTTTTTAAGTTATCTACCCCGTTATACTCTATCGGAAACGGATTTAAATTCGGGAACTCTGTCTCCTTCATAACCCAAATGACCGACAGAGACAAACAATAATTAGATTGCCGTCTAATTGGTATGAGGAAAAGAGTGCACTTAATGTTTTGACACGCTATCCTCACATGGTTAGAAACCGTGGCCGATTTGAAAGGTCAGGACATTATTATTACAAATGTGTAGTGATTATAATAATCCGCATAGCTCATTCAATGTCATATGGAATAGATTACAAGAATTCGCTAACGGAAGATGCCAAAATACACATATCATTTGATATAGTACAAAAGTGTAGCAGTATCTATGGAAAAGGTCGTATTGAGGATTTATGGCAAGATCCGAGATTATAAAGTTCGATCCAGAGCCAATAGATGGCGCTTAAAGAGGCTCTCCATACTAGTATCAATATAAGTATGCAAAACCTGCATCTCACTATCAAAATTATTACTGCCACCGAAGAATATGCAACATATTAACCCATTTACGCCCAAATCAAACCCAGTGGTAAATATACATGTAAAGAAACAAATTGAAGTTTAATTTTCCTCTGGAGCCTAAGTTACGAGTTAGAGTCTTATATACATATTTTTTTATTGTGAATAGCTGGAAACAAGCATAAAGAACACGAAAATATGAAAAAATAAAAATATATGTATATTATATATCTAAAAAAAGCCGTCCTCAAATGGGGCCAATGGGCGCATGTAGTTTTTTATGGTACACCACACATCGCAGCTGTTAAGACAGCTTTTAGATACAGTATTCTACACCATCATTCAGCAAATTTTGGTTATGCAATGATTTTGGGAGTTTTTGAACCCTAAATAAAGATGGGCAATATAGTGTCTAAACTGGATTCTATCTTATCTACCTTTTTATCATGGGCCAGGAAAGAACACCTCATTTATTGGAAACTGTTTAATTCAGCATGTTTCCCAGAGAGGACCACCAGAATTGGATCCCATAGTGCACACTCAAGCCAACGAACAAAAAAATATTTTGTTGACAGACTTAACTGTTTCAAATCTGTATTCCGAAGGCAGTACATGATATCCAGTCAAGATAAGAATGTTTTCATTTCTTCAATAGACAACTAGAAGTCGGTTATACATAAGTAATAGTGAAGAATCATAGTCATCTTCATCGTAGGTTCTTATGTTGGTTCACAGTTTCACCAAACATGGTTTGTCGATTGACGACTGAAGATTGTCTCTTGGATGCTGGAGGCTCCTCATTACGGTCACTCCAATTTCATCTCTTCGAATAATCAATTATATGTTACCCGGCAGGTACCTTTCAGGGCATGTTACATCTTTGGATGTTGTCATCATGCCCTTCTTCCTCCTCGATAAAGTCCCTTGGTACAGGAAGCTGCATCACTAAATCTACCTCCGTTTCATAATTTTCTTCACCAAACTCAGCCTCCACAGCTTCTTGAATCTCGTGGTATGCATTGACAACGCCGAATGTCGTTCACGTCTTTTTTTACATGAAATTCACTTTTTTTTAAATACGAAAATATTAGGTCTTATGTGCCCATTGGCCCCAATTGGGGACACCGTTATAAATAGTATTATGCATAATATATGAAGAATATAATATAAACTAATATTTATAAACGAAAAAACTGTCATCGTAAGTTAAATAAATAAATTATAAAATATATAGTTTTGCTGATAACTCCAAAAAATTAAGTCCCACAAAACAGTTAAAAAAATCACAATAATATGCTTGTGAACGATAAGTAATATTTTTTAATATTAAAGTGCACTATTATACTGTACAAATTAGCTTTGTTAAATACTAAAAAAAAATTAATTTTAAATTAAAAATCATTTATATGGCGTCCTCATTTGGGGCCGGAGGGCGTAAATGGGTTAAGATGCTACATCGGATCATAGTACCTGAGGACGATCGCCCTCTTTAAATATAAATTATAAATATTGCACAACATCACATACATTGATCTGATCCCGTGGTAAGTAGCTTAAGCACTTATGTTACAGATATCAGAATCAACAGTGGATACACAAATATACTTTAATTTATTTAATAATACACCCAGGCACGGAACAAACACCAATATTGGTCACACAAATATTTGTCCCGAGTGGGAATCGAACCCACGACTCTTGGAACCGTAGGTAGTAAACCTGGGTCACTAACCACCGTTCCAACGAGTCAGTCAGATTCAACAAACCCAGATAAAAACCCATTGATAAATCTCTGTGGCGAGGTAGTGTAGAGACAACACAAATGTGTAACATTCACACAAACTATACTTAGACGACGCTACAATCTCAACTATTCGGAAACAATTCACCATCTCCGGAAGCCATTATCCCATGACGTCACATCGATTACGTCACCAAATATTCTGGCGCATCGAACCGAGAAAGAGCGCGAGGCATCGCCATTACAAGTGTTAGGCTAATATATGATTGATCTGCCAATGGGGAAGCTGCCAAATAAAACATGAGACTATGTAGGGAACCGCGAATCTCTGATAATGGTGCCACTCGCTACAATGGGCGTATCTGAGGACTGGTTTAGTGGGGGGTCATATGTTAAACAAAACGAGTATTCTTAGGGGTTTTTGTAATTGTCAATTTTGTCTAAAAAAAAAACAAGACCACCAAAAATATTCGGTCAAAGAGGCTAATAGATATATTGGACCGTTTTAATAGCAAAATTGGGAATTTTAGGGGGTTTTGACACAAATTTAGGGTTAGATATTTTTGAGAGTTGGCAACACTGTATAAACTTTCCACAACGCTGTTGCCGCAGCAGTGGTCTCCTCTTTCACGTCCCCCTTTCCCTCTAATATCGATGATCCGGGGGAGGGGTGAAATGGCATTTAAGCGGGCTTTCAGGGTGAGTGCGACAGGCTCAATATGGTATATTGTGCCTGTCGACCTCATATTTGGATCTCACTACCGCTTACCATCAGGTGGAGTAAGGTCATCTTGTTAGCTTATTATAAAACAAAAAACTTTAAATACAATTACATAAGTCTAATTGTTGCCTTCACCTGATTAGATTCTGGGTCGCGAAACTTACAACTCCTACGTGAGAGCCAGTGAGTGATGACAAGGCTACTCCAAGCCTACATCATCGTAGTCAGACAGTTTGGAAAAATACGACTCCTAGGGAGTCAAGGGCAACCGAATCGAACAGACAGAAAATACTACATCTTCTTAGTCATCATCAGCCCAATGTAGTGTGAGAAGTCGTCGCACACTACGTTTGCCGAGACGCGGTCTCCACTCTAGAACTCGTCTACCCCAGCGGTTGTCGGTTCTACGGCTGATGTGGCCAGCCCACTGCCATCTTGCTGATGCGATGACCTATGTCGATGACTTTGGTTTTCTGACGGATCGCCTCATTCCTGTTTCGATGCCTCAAGTGAAACATCGAGCATAGCTCTTTCCATAGCCCGCTGAGCAGCTTTGAACTTGTGGACCAGCCGTGCCGTGTCCACGTTTCGGCTACAAATATAATAAATTGGTCTATATGAGACGTATTTAGTGGCGCTTACTTTAAGAACAAAGCATTATATCATTCGCAATTACGTCTAATCTATTACCGATTTGTACTTACCATTCATAGCCATTCTTTGAAAGCGTCGAGACAAATCACAATTTGATGTTACCGCTCAACGAGACCTGGCATTCAGCCAAATCAAGCATGAAAGGGCTTCAAGAAAAGTATGGAAGGAATCATCATACGGGCCATTGATTTTGATCTGATTTTAGCAATAGATGTAATTTGATATGATACATGATACTGAATATCTCACAACATCGCATTACATTGATCTGATGCAGAGTTAAGTAGCTCAAGCACTTGTGTTACGGATATCAGAATCAACACAAATGTACTTAGATAAATAACACACCCAGACACGAAAGAATCTCTGTTGATCATGACAAACATGTTGGCTCCAGGTGGGGATCGATCCTGACTTCTGGCGTAAGAGACAGAGCCACTATTGAACGAGCCAGTAAAATGCTGTTAATGTGAAGGTATTTTTATTGGAACTTTTTATATGCAAACTATTGAGACGTCACAAATAGCTGTTAAATCCAGTTAGACACAAGTTGCTCAATGTCTTCAAGTAATTTACGAGTTTAGGTGTGGATTATACGGGCTTTTCAGGCTGCATACCATGACCCTGAAGTAAGAGGCCTTAGAGGCATCATCATCAGATCTTGGACCGCGAAATAAATGTCAATTACTTACCTAATACGATTAATTACAATGATAAGGATCTGGCCAGTACTTCTATCTTTTACTAGTGGGGGATGGTGCTTGAACTACTTGCAGATCATTGGTCTATAGGCTACTATTGAAGTGTGGTGATCCACACTTCCTGCATTGCCCTTTACAGTCATCCATCTTGCCCCTGCATGACTAAAGTCCGTCTCAATCACTCGTCACTTCAACTAGAGCAATGGCGCAAATTTTGCAATCATGATGATGATGATGGATAAATTCTTGTCAGCTTTGTTGTTTCGAATTTTCCAATGCACACTCAGGAATTTATGATAATTTATAATATTCAGATACCTATACAAAAAGCTATCACAGATAAGATATGATGCACGATGATAAATAATACCCAATTAATAATAACGTAGTCCAGAGATTTCGGTAGTTAATCTCGATTAATATAACAAATTGCGCAAGACATAAATACACATAGTTGCGCAAAAACAGGGGCACAAGCTTTCTTCACTCTCAAGAGATGGGAAATGTAACATGACCAGATAGCAGAAATGCCATCTTTACTTATTTACAGCTGAATACACATACACCACATTTTCAATAATCACACAAAAGTAGATAATGTGTGACTCATTAACTTGCTTTGTGAGAGACAAACAAAAGTATACATTCATACATGTTACATACATAAAATCAGGGCCGTCTTTACCAGGGGGTGCAAGGGGTGCGATGCACACGGGCGCAGGGCGCCCGGGGCCGCCTGCCGGGGTTAAAATTGGAAAAAAATGTCATGAACAAAATTTTATTACGCTTTTTATGTGAGAGCCCATCCGATCACTAAAAAAAAAAGATTGCAGCCTGAGTCCCGCACCCCGGCGCAGAATAGACTTAAGACGGCCCTGCATAAAATCACTCCTTTTTCTCAAAGGGTTAGGCAGAGATCACAAAAGTATACCTAGCCGCTATAGTCCTAACAGCAAATACCTAAGTGTATTTTTTGTGTTTTTAATTCTACTTATTAACAGGCAGAACTGACACCAGAGTCCGGATCTCTAGAGTTACTGGCATGACTATACCATATGAGGCCAGTAGTAAATTCCATTGTCATTGATGAGGATCAGAAAAAATCATCAAGTAACTTCACTGTGCCACTATTTACAGGTTCCATAAAACAAAGATCAAAATACAATAAAAATTACTCTACCAACTAGATTACACCCTTCTATTCTATTCTACAGTCTCTGACGCCCATAGTACAAGGGTCTGCTTAGTTTGGGGTCAGATGACCATGTGTGGAAATGTACCAGATATTAATCTATAATATACATATGAATCGCAAAATGTGTTGGTAAGCGCATAACTCAATAACGCCTGAACCAATTTGGCCAATTCTTTTTTTTAAATGTTTGTTGAAGTCCAAGGATGGTTCTTGAAAGAAAAAAACAAATAATTGCCGGGAAAACCCTAAAAACAGCCCTTTTCTTTTTCATATTTTTTTGACAGGACGAAGTCTGTCGGGTCAGCTAGTTTATAATAAAAGGATGATGATGATGACATTAGAATTAAACTTCTCTGCCATGTACCTAGAATTAACACCAGTACACAAAAAATAGATAAGTTAAACATTATAATCATTAACATACCTTCTTAGGTGGCTGGTCCTTCCGTAGCTGTTTCTTGGCCTCCGTCAGCAGTAGTCCAGTGTCCTTCACTTCACACACTTCACCGTCATCCACAATGTCCTCACTTGGTATCTCCTCGCACACCGAGCTCACCGCACAGTCAACTTCATCCACACACTTCTCCTCGTACAAACTTGTATTGGTCAAATCACTGATAGTCCTCGATAGACTGGGAGCTAACTTAGAAACGCAGCCGGAGTCACTCACATCCGAATCCGAGTCTGTGTACTCACTGTCTTCGTCTGAATCTTCTCCAAAGACATCGTGGGATGTGTAACAGCTGTCCGGGGAGTCTTCAAATACTATGAACGAGTCCTCCGAGTCGCAGTCCGATGGCAGCCTCATCCTGGATTCAGGTTTGGGACTATCGTTGAAAACGATCTGGAATGAGTCTTCGCTGTCCGTTGCAGATGTTGAATGGAACTTGCCAGAGATTTCGTCAAAGTATTCCTTGCCTTTAGGGCTTGGTGGTGTGTTCGCAGCAGTGTCAGATAATCTCTTACAGTTTCTTGCTGTTTTAGGAAGCCGTTCAGCAATGTGTCTATCGAGTGAGTTCATAGATGGTGAGTTATCAACACTGGACAAGTCTTCCGAGTTGATTTCGTGGGCAAACACCATATCATCGGTGATAAACTTCCTCAATCTTGTCTTTCTTCGTTTATCTGTCCTTCTGCAAGGATTTTTGAAGCGTTTATCTTGTGATTGTTCAGTGTGTACAGTTTTCGATTGTTTTTGTACATTATCGTTGGTCGGAACTTCCAATTCTGGGGCAGAATTGGCTGACGTGACTGTCGCTTTGGCATTCTTCTTGCGTCTTTCTAGCAACAAAGCTTTGAGTTGCGACAGTTTGTCTTCGCAAGACGACACAAGTTCATCGTTTCCGTTCTCTACGGGTGCAGCATTTGTTGTATTTGAAACATTGCAAATGTTCTCTTTGTCATCTTTCTTTGTCTCAAGATTCGTAACAGACTTCTGGTTTGCTATGACTATGGAATTTTCTACAATTTTACAATTAGTTTCACTTTTTACAGAATCACAATCATTTTTTACAGATTCACAGATTAAATTATCACTTTTTACAGCTGTACAATTTACATTACTACTATCTTCTAAGACTGGCAGTGTTCCGACGATCTCAGTAGTCTCAGGCAGAAGACCAACCTTGGTTATCATTCTTGGAGAGTCGGTTTGAAGCAGGTCTTCTCGGTGTAACTGATACGGACTGAAGTATTCTACGAAGGTGTCATTGGACAAACTTACAAAGTCTTCCGGAGTGAATGCATCCTCGAAACTTTCTTCTACTGACCCGGGCTCCACGAAGACTTTATGTGGTCGTCTGGATCTGTATTTCTGTGGTGGTGTGTCAACAGACTTTGTGGACAGTAAAAGGCGGACCTTGTTGACTTTATCCTCGCATTGTGCCGCGGCCGATTTGCAATCTTTATTCATGTCTGAATTCAATTCAGTTTGAACGTTACTGATCAAACCGTGAGCCCGCTGGTTTTTATTTTGATCCTCACTATTGGAAGCCTGCCAAGCCGCCGGCGACCTCTGGTGATCGACATTGGACTCGTCAAAACAATCGTAGTATTTTGGCGGGGACCTGGGGCGCCAGTGGAACATGCCTCCAGTAATCACGTTCATGACTCCAGAGAAAAAGTTGGTAATACCTGAAAAAGGCGCCATTTGGGGCTGTTCCGGTGGACTGGCGGGAATTTCGACTTGGTCGTAGTGACTGTCAACTGTTTCTTCGTTCAAAAAGGTCTTGTTTATCCTTTGTTCGTCCAATGTTATGATTGAATCCGCCAGATTTTTCTTCAGGGGGTCGGGAAGGAGGTGCAAATTGTTCAGAAGATCTTCGCCGAAAGAGTGCTTCATCACTTTCTTCTGGTGGGCGTCTGTGTAGAAGCTATCTACGGAGTAATTTCTTGGATCGAACATCATGTTTTTTTTGTTGCGCCAGTCCTTCAAAGAATACATTTTACCACTACACGACTACTGTAAAGTCTAGAGGATGCTAAGCCATTACCACTCACGCGGACATTGTTTCGACACAAACACTTAGAATATAGTTATCAGGAAAAGGCTTGTTGTGAGCCACACTGCACCACTTTATAGGTAAGGAAAAGTCCTCAAGCAGATACCACTGACGATCCTTTGTGAAATCACTTCTTCTTGCGCTAACTTCTGTGTCGCACGCAATTCTGTCGCAAACAAATGTAGAAACACTTGCAGATTTGTTTACATCGAAATTAAACACGTTATTGAGCTCCATTGTAACGAAAAATGCAGAAAAATACACCTTTACAATTCAGCCATTTTGTGGAAATATGCGTCAACAGATTAAAAATGTGTCTGGGTAGGTATTAGTGATGTATGTTACTGATATTGCAATCGATGATCAAAAGTTTGAATGTTCAATTACTTAAATTATATTGATCTTTCTTAAAACATTTAATCAAACAATTACATTAAGATATTGTTTATAAAATCAAAAAAATATTTTACAGGAAAAGGTACAGTTAAAAAAAAAGTGTAAAACAGTTTCTCAAATGTATTTTAACGTAAATTAATAAACACTAAGTATAATGTATAGGTATTGGATAATTTAAAAGCACTACGTAATGAATACCTAAAGACATCATGAAGTTTAAGCTTTGACAAGAACAAAATTTAAAAGAAATCATTTTCGTATTGCAGAGAAAAAGAAGCAATATTAACTTTGGGTATGATTTATGATGTCACCAATTTCATTTGTTTTATGTTTCCTAAAAATAGAGTCTGTACATATAATATATAGCTCATTTGTCACCAAACAAATTAAAACCAATTCCACGATAAATCACTTCAAATCGTCCAGATATAACATCTAGTACAAATGTTTTCGCATGCAATTAATAGGTTTGTCCTAATGAATATTAAAATTTAACTGAACTTATTTAAAATGATCACCAATTATAGCAGCATAGCAATAGGTATTTGATGCAAATCTTTCAAAGATGGAATATCTTTGAAAGATTTGCATCAATAAAATGAAGTCGTTTTTGAAGCTATATTAATACCGTATCTGAAAAACTCACTAGGCCACTCACAAAACATTTTTTTAAACAGGCAGAGTAGAACTTTCAGGTAAATTTATTTTGGTGACTGATTTTGGTTGGTATACTTTTGGCTTCACTATTGTGATAAAGTTTCCTTATACAGCAAAAAAATACATTCAAGTAATATTCATTTATTAAATAATATAAACAATGGAACCATTTTGCTTAAAAATGCAGTGACTATTGAATTGTTTGGGTCCCAAACTTTGGGAGATCATATCAAATAAATCGAATAAATCAATTGATTTCAATCGAATGTTTCATTGGTTCATCACTATAGAAGTATATTCAAGGACTTCCCGACTTTCTGATGCAATAACAAGTACGTTTTCCATGACTCATCTTGTCCGGAATATTTTGAAGTTTATGTAAATAATTGCACGATCGAATCCTAATATACCGTTCTGCTCTTTGATCTAATTATGATCATAACGAAATAATATTTAATAGTAACAATAAGGTGAATAAAAACATATAGAAGTCTCGTAAATAAAACTTCTATATAGCGCAGGTTCTTATTGCATACGAAAACGCACCTATAAAAAAAAGCGCCTGTCATAGTGACATTTACAAGACTGTGTTCTTTTGCACTAACTTTTTTCTATATTGTCACTTTTGTTCGTAATCAATTTGATGTAATAATAAAGTATCGAGAATATTTACAATTATTGTGAAAGTATAAAAGTCGTTTTTCAATATAAAGAGCCAGCAAATAAAAGTTGCTAAAATTTCACGAAATAACAAATTGTTTTACTTAGTTAATGTAGGTTAATCCTCAATTTATTTGGAATGATTCTTTATGGAGGCAATGCATAAATTTATATCAGTACATTTACGGTGAAATTTCTTAGTCTTTCCAATAGTTCATCGATCGCTTGTCGGTAAGTGTTTTTATATTTACACAGAGTTTTTACATATACCATTTTCAGCGATCATTCGTAAATATATACATCTTTAATTTAAAATGTTTCTTCCATCACAATTGTACTATAATTTTATGATCTCATGAAATACTTTATGATAAGATCTTTTGATTTGAAAATATTTTTTGTTGTTTTTATATTTCTTTATCAAAAGGGTTAAAAACGGGACTCTGTTACTGAGACTTAGCTGTCTGTCACCAGGCAGGCTTTATCTCAAACAATTAAATTTTCACAAATGTATATAATAATACTTCTGTTTAAGTAAATAAATTTTCAAGGAAGGTTTCCGTTACAATAATCATGATGTTATTAAGTATGCACCTCACACAAAATAGGCGCTTTGATGTCGAGTTGCGGATATCAGCCCCTTGCACCATTACCACCAAGTATGCACCTGCTAGGAATAGTGTCAAGCTCACCTTGATGCTAAACATAACAAGGTCAAAGCCCATGGCACCGCAGCTATTACCTACCACTAGGGTTGCCAGACCGCCGGGAAATCCAGGATTGTCCCGGAATTTTGCCTCTTGTCCCGTGTCCAGTAATTAGCGCTTATTGTCCCAGATTTCGGAAACTTTTTTTTAGTTTGAAATAAGTCTTTATGGGTCTTCACGCGATATTAGGAGTAGCAAAATTACATAGCTACTTACTGCCCGACGTTTCGACTGGTTCGTTTGTTCGTTTTTTTTAGTTTATTTTCAATTTTTCATTTAGTAGGTATTCATTGTCTACCAAAGTTTAAAATTGGTAATTTAAGCGAAGTGTTCTTAATTTTCCTTATTAGTTTAACGTTTGATTAACTACCACAGTATTTTATCTTATAATTATAACTATAGTTAATTATGTACTTAGTATAGACATTTAAGATATTTTCTATTACAACCACGAGCCAACATTGTTTTAGTAGAATTGTCCCGGATTTGATAAGTTACCATCTGGCAACTCTACCTACCACACAGTAAACAGCAACCTAACATACCACGGGATCAGATTAATGTATGTGATGTTGTGTAATATTTTATTTTAACATGGCCACATTATGCACGGGAGTATGCTGCGAAGATTGGCTATGTAAGTCATCATCACGCCGATCAGTACAGACTCAATTAGGAGTCGAAGTGGTAGCCATGGCTGAAATCGGTCAGAAGCAATCAATAAGAATAAGACTAAGAAATAATTTGTTGGATAAAATCAGTTTTACATAAAGCATTAACTTTGGGTCCGACACCAGGAAAAATCTGTATTGTGGGCACCCAAAATAATAAACAGGAAGGCGACAGATCGGATATATATCAAGTAAAACTAAGTTGACAAATTAAACTTATGTTAATCAATGTAATGGTTCCTCTTTGTACAAGTCACTTACTTGCCTGGTCTCTTATATTGACAGAACCCACAGCGATGGGCTCGGAGCAGTCTTCCGTTCCCCAGAAGAAGCAAGCGCAGCGGGCGCCGCCGGTCCGTCGTGGGCACACCATAGCTGTGGCCAATGTACCAGGTAGTTTATTTTGTTTGTTATAGATTTATATAGCCCATTATATAGCCTGTATTTGTGTATGTTTTTCTCTAAAGAAATTACTCTGCTCGGAGTTAAAAATTTGGTGGTTGCACGCCCGTGACTCGGAAAGCATGTTAAGCCGGTGGTCCTGCGACCAACCGCCCGGTCATGTCGGATAGCTGTCTCACCGAGAGAGTAAGGGAACAGAGAGTGCACTTGTGTTTGCGTACACACTTGCACAACAATATGTCCTATGTTTGGCTGATGCATTGAGATCGGCTACCATGGCCGAAATTGGTACACCTCATACAATCCTATTAGCCGGTGCGGCAGTTGGATTTATTCTATTTTTAATATTATGTGTTCATTTAAACTTTCATTTATTTGCTACTCATGGGAACGCAATGACGACGACGTGGTCCAGAACCAGTCACGTCACGTTTCCCACAGAGGTGAAAAGTGGATTGCTGGACACTTCCAGCAATCCCTATCCCTAGAGATCACGATCTCTGCCTACCCCTCTGGGAAAAAGGCGTGGTTGTATGTATGTATGTATGTATATTTAAAACAGTATTACTTCTTTCTTCCAGAAGCGAGACGAAGCGCCGACCCTACGGCTAGCGGTAACAACTCGCCGGGAGCCAGCGTTTGCTCTGACTCGGAGCTGCCATACATATCATACACAGTGGACAGACCTATAGGAGGTAATAAATAATGAACATTTCAAATATTGATCACTGTTGATCCTGATTTCCGTAACACAAGTGCTTAAGCTACTTACCACGGGATCAGATCAATGTATGTGATGTTGTGAAATATTTATAAATATTTATTTAATCATGCGGTTCACGTTTAAACATTTCACAATATCAGATCCTGTGGTAGCGCTTGTGTAACATACATATATCAGAATCAATGAAAGTGAATACACAAATATATTTAATAACACACCCAGACACGGAACAAGCACCGATGTTCGTCACACAAATATTTGTCCTGGGTGGGAATCGAACCCAGGACTCTTGGAATCATAGGAAGTTATTCTAGAACCACTGTTCTACCGAGCCAGCCAATGTAGAAGTATTTAATGGATTTTTACCTCTATTGTAGGCTGGGCTTAATTGGTAATGAGAACTGGAGAGAAAGATTAACAAGTTAAATGTGGCTTTGTCCAATTATACACCGTGAAATTTTAGTGGTTGTTTTCCCGTGGCAGAACGATTTGCCTTTAGTAATACGATCGAATCATGCAAATTATACGTTAAAAAAAAAAGATTTTTTTCGAATTTTCAAAATAATAATTTTCTAACTCGAAAACTAAAGAAGCTATCGGTATTTATTTTTTAAGATGTGACGTATTCAGGTACTGCTTGCCATCATGAAATCGATTCTTAAAGCTAAAGAAGTTTTTCGCCCTAAGTAATAAAGTGGTTTGAACGTACTTTAAAGTTTCGGTTAAACCTTTCGTAAAACCGGCATTTATTCATTTTATCAAATAAATTAAGGTAAAAAAATCTTTAAAAACAAGCTTTTATTTAAATGCGCTAAAAAGAAAAAAATAAACTTTTACACTATAACTTTACTGTCAACTTATAACATTTCAAATTCAACATATTTGACACAATTTATATGTTTTAAAAGCTTGTCGCGAGATTTAAGTACTCGTATTTACTTTCTTAGTTTAAAATTTTTAATAGGCAGGTATTTTAAAACTTGCTTTTAAAATTACGAGTAGGTACTTAAATCTCGCGACAAGCTTTTAAAACATATAAATTGTGTCAAATATGTTGAATTTGAAATGTTATAAGTTGACAGTAAAGTTATAGTGTAAAAGTTTATTTTTTTCTTTTTAGCGCATTTAAATAAAAGCTTGTTTTTAAAGATTTTTTTACCTTAATTTATTTTATACTTTTTTTTCATCTAAGTACTCATCTAGGCGAATCAAACGAGCCCAAACTCGATTTGGTTGTGTCGTTTAAGTACTGAGTTCCTTTGGCTGTCTTCCGGCTCCATCATCAGACCTTGGTTACTACCTAGCGCCAAAGTACTCATCTAGTCGAATGAAATGAGCCCAAACTCGATGTGGTTATGTTATTTAATTACTGAGTTGCTATGGCTATCTTCCGACTTCATCATCAGATCAGCTCCATGTCATAATAATATTGCATTGTCATCGGATATACACGTGCACGCAAAATTTCAGCTCAATCGGTTGAGGGCAAGTGCCTTAAAATTGAGTTATAAAATTCCACCCGAACACACAAACATACATACATTGCAAGTTAAATAAAAGCTTGTAATAACTGCACAAATCTATTGTGCTACTAAGGTAGAATCAATTTGCTGCGGGAAAACAACCACTCAAATTTCACGGTGTATAAGAATTGAAGAAATGCTACAAGGATGTGTGTGACCTACAAAATTCTGGACTCTCACCATTATTGTCTTTCTATATTTTTTGTTTTGATACTTGACTTGTCCATCTAACTTTAAATGTCTATTGGTGTCTTAATTGCAATAATCGGAGATAGGCAGGCTAGTACAGGCATGCTTCGATTCTGTTTAATGTATTTTTTTTCTTTAGTTTATAATTATATGTATTTTATTTTTAATTTATTTTTTCTGTATGTCTTTTTGTTCTATATAAATGTTCTTGCTTGTGTCTTTTGTTTCTCTTAGACGACTTAGCGCTTTTAGCTGCGCCTATACGAGTATTATGTTACGAATGTTACGTTGTGTACACATATTTTTGGAGTTACAGCCTACCATTATTGTTTGTGATTGTTTGCATACATTTAAGAATCAGTATTATTAATATTGTCAATCGGGACGTCCCCCCAAATTGGGACGTCTGGAAACGCTGCTATGTGGTGATGATAACATGGGCACAAAAAATACGGTACATCATGTCTCCTCTCCCCCCAGACTCCCCGAAGGCGTCAGCGAAGTCCCGTCCGGACAAGAAGCCGGCGCCCCGTAGGGCTCCGCCCGCGCCGCGCCGGCGCCGCGCAAGGGACATCGTGGTCGTCACTCCGGCCGGAGCCGCCGAGATCGACACCGACATTCGGAGGCTGCAGGTACGAGAGGGCTTTGAACCTATAGACCAGCAGGCCAAGGTCACTCCAGCAGGAGCCACAGAGCTAGACACAGACATACGGAGGCTGCAGGTACGAGAGGGCTTTGAACCTATAGACCAGCAGGCCAAGGTCACTCCAGCAGGAGCCACAGAGCTAGACACAGACATACGGAGGCTGCAGGTACGAGAGGGCTTTGAACCTATAGACCAGCAGGCCAAGGTCACTTCCAGCAGGAGCCACAGAGCTAGACACAGACATACGGAGGCTGCAGGTACGAGAGGGCTTTGAACCCTATAGACCAGCAGGCCAAGGTCACTCCAGCAGGAGCCACAGAGCTAGACACAGACATACGGGAGGCTGCAGGTACGAGAGGGCTTTGAACCTATAGACCAGCAGGCCAAGGTCACTCCAGCAGGAGCCACAGAGCTAGACACAGACATACGGAGGCTGCAGGTACGAGAGGGCTTTGAACCCATAGACCAGCAGGCCAAGGTCACTCCAGCAGGAGCCACAGAGCTAGACACAGACATACGGAGGCTGCAGGTACGAGAGGGCTTTGAACCTATAGACCAGCAGGCCAAGGTCACTCCAGCAGGAGCCACAGAGCTAGACACAGACATACGGAGGCTGCAGGTACGAGAGGGCTTTGAACCTATAGACCAGCAGGCCAAGGTCACTCCAGCAGGAGCCACAGAGCTAGACACAGACATACGGAGGCTGCAGGTACGAGAGGGCTTTGAACCTATAGACCAGCAGGCCAAGGTCACTCCAGCAGGAGCCACAGAGCTAGACACAGACATACGGAGGCTGCAGGTACGAGAGGGCTTTGAACCTATAGACCAGCAGGCCAAGGTCACTTCCAGCAGGAGCCACAGAGCTAGACACAGACATACGGAGGCTGCAGGTACGAGAGGGCTTTGAACCTATAGACCAGCAGGCCAAGGTCACTTCCAGCAGGAGCCACAGAGCTAGACACAGACATACGGAGGCTGCAGGTACGAGAGGGCTTTGAACCTATAGACCAGCAGGCCAAGGTCACTTCCAGCAGGAGCCACAGAGCTAGACACAGACATACGGAGGCTGCAGGTACGAGAGGGCTTTGAACCTATAGACCAGCAGGCCAAGGTCACTCCAGCAGGAGCCACAGAGCTAGACACAGACATACGGAGGCTGCAGGTACGAGAGGGCTTTGAACCTATAGACCAGCAGGCCAAGGTCACTTCCAGCAGGAGCCACAGAGCTAGACACAGACATACGGAGGCTGCAGGTACGAGAGGGCTTTGAACCTATAGACCAGCAGGCCAAGGTCACTCCAGCAGGAGCCACAGAGCTAGACACAGACATACGGAGGCTGCAGGTACGAGAGGGCTTTGAACCTATAGACCAGCAGGCCAAGGTCACTCCAGCAGGAGCCACAGAGCTAGACACAGACATACGGAGGCTGCAGGTACCAAAAACTAGGGCTCCATCCATCCATCAACTACAAAAAGCGTCGATGGCTAGTGGTCAACCATTAATGAGACACAACAAAAGGATGTTTTAACGGCGAGTGGTTAAAGTCGATGCTTGCCACAGTGTTTTTTAAATTAATATGTTCGTTTATCACTGAGCCAGTCGAATCATGATCAATTTATTGTCCGACCGTAACTAGTTTTCCGGCCGAAACCAAAACCGAATGGAGAGAATTTCGGTTTCGGCCAAAATTGGCCGAAACTTTTGCCGAAACCGAAACTGATTTTGGAAGTGGTCGTACCGAAACCGAATGTTCGGCCGTGGCTTCAGTTTCGGCCCAGACCTAAACCGAAACCGAAACTTACGTGGTCACATTAAAATTGCTTAAAATACTGAATTTTGATGCATTTTACCCATTCGTCTGCATTGGGGGTTTTTTTTCTGACTGCCTTTTTTCACTTTTAATTACATTGTTAAAATTATAGTAGCGCTCCTAAATTTTAATGAAAATATAAATAACCTTCCTCGATAATGAACTATCTAAAACTGGGTAAAATTATTTGAGTAGAGCACCGCGGGCAGCAAGTGTTTGACACTAGTAATAAATAATAATCTTTACGTCGTACGATTGATTACCACGAATAATCTAGCGCAAAGGCGCATAACAATTTAACCACGCAAGGCCCGATGTCCTCACACGAGACAAACAAATGAATTTTCTATTGTGTCTGGTTTTCAGGGCCTTACGACTTTAAAACGTCGTAAACTATTACCGAACAGTGGGGCTACCATGAGTTTAAAACTTACGCGCTCGATATCGACTACGTAAATATGTCTATGAAAAACATGTACAGCGCCGGCTGGTGGTTACGCGAAGAACTACAATCGGTCGTATGAAAAAAACAACTCGATAGGTTTTTAACGTACGTAAGTTTACGATAGCCAACTCATGGTAGGCCCTCAGAGCCGCCAGCGTCCGGCAAAGCATTACAGCGAGAAACGAGGTTAAGCGAGCATGTACGACCACTTCCTAAATCAGTTTCAATTTCGGCAAAAGTTTCGGCTATTTTTGGCACCGAATCTCTTGTTGAAACTTGATTTTTGGCCGAAACCGTAACCGAACCTTCGGTCCGACACTAATGATCATAAATACCATTAGTATCAGCCTTACTAACTACATAGTATTTCTCGTGTATGTTCCAGGAGATCCCAACATTCCTGCCGATCATGCGAGGAACACTTGGGCTGCCCGGCGCGAGAGACCCTGAAGTGTTAGAAGGTATGTCTATGTTTATTATGCTGGTAGTGTTGTAAGTACCAATAGACTGTGGCGACATCCGATTAAGAACTTCGCAATACTACCAACAGATGGCGCTTACACACCATCTCCACAAGAGTGTGCCTAAAGTATGAATCCTACATCACACTTTAAAGTTATTCGGGCCACTAAGTATATATAGGGGAAAAATCAAGATGGTAATTGGACCATGGTCCCCGGGCACGATCACCTAGCGCGGCGGAAGATCTTCCCTTTTAGGATCACTTCTATAAGACCATCTGCCTCGTTGGTCTATTGGTAGCAAGCGCTGTATAAGGACCGAGAGGTCCCCGGTCCGAATCCGGGGTCGGGCAAAAATTTGTGTGAGTTTTACTGTAATGAAATTACTCAGCCCGGAGTTAGGAAGTTGGCGGTTGAACGCCCGTGCCTCGGAAAGCACGTTAAGCCGGTGGTCCTGCGCCCGATCTCTCATAAGTCATGTCGGATTGGCGTCTCACCGAATTATGAGAGTGAGGGAATAGAGAGTGCACTTGTGTTTGCGCGTACACTTGTGCACTATAATATGTCCTGCGCACTTGGCTGATCTCAATTGAGATCGGCCGCCATGGCTGAAATCGGTCGCATGGAGTGAAGGCTCTGCTAGGTACCACGGCACCACCAATAGGCGATGAGGTATGCCGCGGAGTTTAGTGGGTACACCCCTGGGCATCGCACCTTAGCCCAGGAGCAGCTGTCGGTCTCTTCCATCTCAGTACCGGCAGCCGGGAGTCCCACACACCACCTTGGGTGAACCCCTGCCCAAGGTGAGGGTGCATCAAGCATTCTCCGCATAATCACGAAAACTTAAGAAGCGATAGTTCTTATTATTAGATGTGACGTAATCAGGTACTGCTTGCCGAATGGAATCGACGGTTAAAGCTAAAGAAGCTCTATGACCTAAGTAAAGCGGCTTGAGTTTCGTTTAGCGCTTTCGTGAAACTGGTATTTATTGATTAATACATCAACCATTAAAACTCTACATTAGTTCGATTACTGATCTTTAATAATAAAAAACATGTTTATGTTTAAATGACGAAAAAGCTAATAAACAACCATTTTCTCGGGACACCTAATTTTGCATTGCGACACATTTCTTGCCGAGTTGTGTTATGTGTATGTGTATTAAAGATATAAATTTAATTTTTTACAGCTTGCACTAGTTGTTTTACACTTGTTGTTTGAAAATGGGAAAAATTCTGCACTGTGCATTCCAATTACTGATATATTGGCATTAAAAGTAAAGTTTAATTAATTAAAAAAAAATCTGCCAATTGTATGTGGTCAATAAAGCTTCTTTTATTATTTATATTGTACTAGTGACCCGCCCTCGCTTCGCTTCGGGTAAATTTTACATACCTACAAACCTTCCTTAAGAATCACTCTATCTATTTAAAAAAAACCGCATCAAAGTCCGTTGCGTGGTTTTAAAGATCCAAGCGTACATACGGACATACAGCGAAAGCGACTTTGTTTTATACTATGTATTGATATTGTATCATGTCTCCAGGGCTAGACTACCGCGGCTGGGTGCGTCTCTCGGCGCGGCTGCAGGCGCACCTCGCCGCGTGCGCGCAGCCCCGCGCCGCCGACCAGCTCGCGCGCGCCGCCGCCGTCAAACAGGTAACGCGCAGCGGGGACTGACGAACTGGTAACAGACGTAGAGAACTGATGAACAGGTAACAGACGTAGAGAACTGATGAACAGGTAACAGACATAGAAAACTGATGAACAGGTAACACACAGCGGGAACTGACGAGCTGGTAACAGACGTAGAGAACTGACGAACAGGTAACACACATGGGTGACTGACAAACAGGTAACAGACGTAGAGAACTGATGAACAGGTAACAGACATAGATGACTGTCAAACTGGTAACAGACGTAGAGAACTGATGAACAGGTAACAGACGTAGAGAACTGATGAACAGGTAACAGACATAGATGACTGACAAACTGGTAACAGACGTAGAGGACTGATGGACAGGTAACACATATGGGTGACTGACAAACTGGTAACAGACGTAGAGAACTGACGAACAGGTAACACACATGGGTGACTGACAAACAGGTAACAGACGTAGAGAACTGATGAACAGGTAACACACATAGAGAACTGACAAAAAGGTAACAGAACAGACGTAGATGACTGACAAACTGGTAACAGACGTAGATGACTGACAAACTGGTAACAGACGTAGAGAACTGATAAACAGGTAACACACATGGGTGACTGACAAACAGGTAACAGACACAGAGAACTGACGAACAGGTAACACACATAGAGAACTGACAAACAGGTAACAGACGTAGAGAACTGATGAACAGGTAACAGAGGTAGAGAACTGATGAACAGGTAACAGAGGTAGAGAACTGATGAACAGGTAACAGACACAGAGAACTGATGAACAGGTAACAGATGTAGAGAACTGATGAACAGGTAACAGACACAGAGAACTGATGAACAGGTAACAGATGTAGAGAACTGATGAACAGGTAACAGACGTAGAGAACTGATGAACAGGTAACTCACATGGGGACTGACAAACTGGTAACAGACGTAGAGAACTGATGAACAGGTAACACACATAGATAACTGTCAAACTGGTAACAGACGTAGAGAACTGACGAACAGGTAACTCACATGGAGACTGACAAACAGGTAACAGACATAGAGAACTGACGAACAGGTAACACACATGGGTGACTGACAAACAGGTAACACACAGCGGGAACTGACGAACTGGTAACAGACGTAGAGAACTGACGAACAGGTAACAGACGTAGAGAACTGACGAACAGGTAACACACATGGGTGACTGACAAACAGGTAACAGACACAGAGAACTGACAAACAGGTAACACACAGCGGGAACTGACGAACTGGTAACAGACGTAGAGAACTGACGAACAGGTAACACACATATGGGTGACTGACAAACAGGTAACAGACGTAGAGAACAGATGAACAGGTAACACACATGGGTGACTGACAAACAGGTAACAGACGTAGAGAACAGATGAACAGGTAACACACATGGGTGACTGACAAACAAGTAACAGACGTAGAGAACAGATGAACAGGTAACACACATGGGTGACTGACAAACAGGTAACAGACGTAGAGAACAGATGAACAGGTAACACACATGGGTGACTGACAAACAGGTCTGATGAACAGGTAACTCACATGGGGACTGACAAACAGGTAACAGGCATAGATAACTAACATAGATAACTGGCAGACAGACAGGAATAATGGTGCCCATTATGAACACTTACTGTAAAAAAAATAATTAACAAAAATTATGTAAATTTTATTTGTTTGATTTTCACCCCTTTAATTTTCAATTCTGTAAAACTACTGCTTCTAATGTAAATTTAAAATTTTTAAGTGCTAAAGCTTGCACTAGCTGTAATAATATTTAGAAAAACGGAAAAAATTCAACTGCCTCACCGCGGCCCGGGGATTCGAACACCCGTTCTTCCGGGAATCGCGCCCAGACGTGCATTACCATCACACCAGACCAGCAGCTATTAATTGAAGCCGTCGAATTTTTCCCGTATATGACCTGTTAGCCACAGGTGGCGCCATCTACTATCAGTGATACACACTGACAGCCGTAGACATCTCGTTACAGAAATGTAAACTACAGAAAATGATGACACACTGGCAATTAATGTAAATTTAAAATTTTTAAGTGCTAAAGCTTGCACTAGCTGTAATAATTTTAAATTTACATTAATTGCCAGTGTGTCATCATTTTCTGTAGTTTACATTTCTGTAACGAGATGTCTACGGCTGTCAGTGTGTATCACTGATAGTAGATGGCGCCACCTGTGGCTAACAGGTCATATACGGGAAAAATTCGACGGCTTCAATTAATAGCTGCTGGTCTGGTGTGATGGTAATGCACGTCTGGGCGCGATTCCCGGAAGGACGGGTGTTCGAATCCCCGGGCCGCGGTGAGGCAGTTGAATTTTTTCCGTTTTTCTAAATATTATTACAGCTAGTGCAAGCTTTAGCACTTAAAAATTTTAAATTTACATTAATTGCCAGTGTGTCATCATTTTCTGTAGTTTACATTTCTGTAACGAGATGTCTACGGCTGTCAGTGTGTATCACTGATAGTAGATGGCGCCACCTGTGGCTAACAGGTCATATACGGGAAAAATTCGACGGCTTCAATTAATAGCTGCTGGTCTGGTGTGATGGTAATGCACGTCTGGGCGCGATTCCCGTAAGGACGGGTGTTCGAATCCCCGGGCCGCGGTGAGGCAGTTGAATTTTTTCCGTTTTTCTAAATATTACTGCTTCTAATGTTACTAACATAGCATAAATTTGCTGAAACATATCGTTTTATTTTAAAATTAAAGTTTTACATGAAAAATAAAAACACTGATTTATGGCACCTGTGCCATTCGCGTTCATTTTTCGTTCTGATGCTCTGGCAGTAGCGGTATGAAATTTTCAGGGTATACTATCCATAGATGTAGGTAGTTTTTAAAAGAAGTTCTAGAAAAAAAACAAAGGCACTTTTTTTTCACTGGAGGCTTTAAAAGTTGGTAGACACAATTCGATTCGTAAAACTTTTGTGAAGAATTATTTTTTTACTCCAATATGATAGAGTTATGACTCAAATCGGTATCGTTATTATGAAGACCCACTATTGAACTATTTCTAGAAAAAAAATCATGCAAGCAGGTCCAGTAGTTAAGCTACAGTGAAGACTTTTATACTGCATTCCGGCGTCTTACAAAAATTTCACAAAAATCTCAATAACTTTGGAACTATTGAAAATCGCTGAACATACATGGGGGTTATATCGATAGGTATTGAAGTCCCCCATCGATTGACTTACGATGATCCACCCCCCCTGTTACACCCTGTATACCTACATTTCAATTATTACCATAGCACTAAAACTTTTACATTTATAGGCTAGAACTAGACATGTTTGTATGAAAAATGGTTGGTGGGCCGGTTTTTATTAAGATTAAATAATACATCCTCCCTTTGTTATTCCCAGATGGACACAGAAGTGTCCAAACTGTACTCCCAAATGGTAGACAAGCAGCGAGCGAATGCCCGACACGCTGAACGGCTCGCGCGAGTGCACGAGGTCGCGCACCAGCTGTCGCGGTGCAACTCGCTGCTGAACCAGGTTAGTGCACAGTTGGGTGTGTGCACTTAGATTTTATGTGCACTACATTTTAAGGTTATACTGGATGATATGGGAGTGAAAGGAGTAGACACAGAGCTGACGAATGATAGGCCCGAGTGGAAGAAATACACATGTTGCGCCGACCACACTTAGCGTGGGACAAGGGCAGGAGAATGATGATGATGATGACTGGATATCAGGAAGCAAAAGAAGGACACCAGCTGTCGTGGTGCAACTCGCTGCTCAATCAAGTTAGTGCACAGTTGGGGTTGTGCACTTAGATTTTTTTTTAAATCCTTTGTAAATAAAAACTAAGTTAGCCTCACTGCACCTGAGACTACTGCGGTAGTGAGATCCACATATGAGGTCGACAGACACAATAGACCATATTTAGTCTGTCGCAATAACCCTGAAGGCCTGCTTAAATGCCGTTTCACGGCATTCCCCGCCTGAAGAGCCCGGGATCATAGGAGGGAGGGAAAACATGAGCTGGAAGATGTGTTTGTTAAGCTACATGGTTAGAGTGCATTAAGGCATGATTTGAGAGGTATGCACTACATTTGTAAGTTACTGGACAACAAGAAGTAAAAAAGGGCACTAGCTGTCCCTGTGCAACTCGCTGCTCAACCAGGTCAGTGCACAGGGAAGGGGGAGGGGTGCACTTAGTTTTTGATTATTTGTAGTTTTAGTGCTATTAAATGCTCTAAAGTAAATTTAATATTTAAACAAGAAATCCTTACACAAGTGTCTTTCGATTATAAATACATTTTTTTATAACATAGCTGACCCGACAGACCTCGTCCTGTTAAAAAAAATGTGAAAATGAAAAGGGCTGTTTTTAGGGTTTTCCCGGCAATTATTCGATCATTTCTCGCCGTAAACGTAAACGTACGTAAACGTAACCAAGGATGGTTACGTTTACGTACTCGGACTTCAACGAACATTTAAAAAAAAAATTGGCCAAATTGGTTCAGGCGTTGTTGAGTTATGCGCTTACCAACACATTTTGCGATTCATTTTTATATTATAGATTAAGAAGTCAGTCCTAGACATTAGAAAGTTAGTGCACGACATTGAGAGACATTTTTAGAGGATGGTAAATCAGATCTGGAGTACGTTTGGAAGTTCGTGCACATGACTTGGAAGTGAGGGCACACTCTTAGGAATATAGTGCACAATGTTAGAATGTATCACATGGTCTGGGAGTGTGATTGTCATTAAAATTTCGACGTGAAGAAGTTACCGTATGAGGTTAGGAAGTTAGTGCACTTACAAAGTTACTTCACTACTTTTAGAAATAAGTGCACACCACAGATTTACTAAATAGCTATTCGATAGATCTAAACATTACTTCCAGCTTAATATAGCAGTAAAAACAAAAAAAAAGGAACTAAAACTGCAAAAGAATCTTAATTTTATTGACTTTATTGTGTTCATAATGACTGGCTCAGTCGAACAGTGGTTAGTGACCCAGGTTCACTACCTACGTTTTCAAGAGTCGTAGGTTCGATTCCCACCCGGGAACAAATATTTGTGTGACAAAGATCGGTGTTTGTTTCGTGTCTGGATGTATTATTAAATGTATTTAAGTATATTTGTGTATCTGTTATAGGCAATGTGTATAATCCGGTATTGTATGGATTACCTAGGTATTCTATACAATGCCTAAAACGTTCAGGCAATGTGTATAATACGATTAATTTCACACATTGCCTAGGTATTGTATAAAATGCCCGAAGTGCATCAGGTAATGTGTATAATGAAGAACCACGGGTAGGTCCTTAAACATTTTTATTTATTTATTATTCAGACAGAGTTAATCAACCTTAACCTCGGTATATTTTGAATAATATGTAATTGCTTTGCGTAGAGGGGTTAGGTAGCATTGGTTTTGAGTCCGTCCATTAACCCATAAATGGTCCATATGCCCATCTGTCACCAGGCTTTAACTCAAGAACAGTGATATCTAGATATGTAGTTGCAATTTGTTGATCATATACATACACTAGCTGTGCCCGTGACTTCGTTTACGTGAACTACAGATATTACATAGAAAAGGGTTTTTCCCAATTACTCCTATTACCGTGAGAATTTTTCAATATCGCGTTGCAAGTAAGCTTTTCGTTTATTAAGGTACTTGCATGCCAAATTTCAATCATCTTTATTTCGCGGTTTAGATTTTTTCATACAGTTTTTTCCTGCTAACTCCCGTTCCCGTAAGAATTTTTCAATATCCTATTCCAACTAAGCTTTAAGTTTACTATGGTACTTGCATGCCAAATTTAAAGCATCTAACTTAAGTGGTTTAAGAATTTCGGGAATTGATTTCTTAGTGCACCTCTACGGTACCTCAGCTACGTTATTTTCAAATTTCAAGTGCCTACGTTAAGCCGTTTAGGCTGTGCGTCGATATGTCAGTCAGTCAGTTTCTCCTTTTATATATTTAGATGTTACCGGACAAACCCGATTTCAGGACAAACTCGTTTGGCCTTGGATAAACTATGTAGTACTTGCGAGCTCAGGACTTCCTGGCACCCTAGACTGAGTTAAAAAAAGAGTCCAATATGTGTTAATCTAGTTTGTCCTAAAACTCCTATATGACAAACGCTCAATACGCAAAAAACACCGCATACCAACCGATAAAATGCAATATGTTTAATCAGCGCTATCTGCTTGTGACAGTTAAAATTAGGATAAGCTCTCAAAAGATCAGTAGGTACCTATATAACTAACCAAATTATGGAGAAGACAAATCGATTAAATACATTGCCTAAGCTTCAACCGGCATTCTATACAATGCCTAGGTATTCTATACATTTCCTAGGTAAAGTGTGAAATACTTCAAACATTGAGTATCATTTCATACATTGCCTAAGCAACCTCGGCGTTCTATACATTTCCTAGGCATTGTATAGAATGCCTGCATTATACACATTGCCTATAACATATCCACTGTTGATTCTGATATCCGTAAAACGAGTTCTTAAGCTACTTACCACGGGATCAGATCAATGTATGTGATGTTGTGTAATATTTATTTATTTAATTCCATTATTCTTCTTTCAGACTCTCCAAGACATAGAAGAGTTGAATCTTCTCCTTCCAGAAGATAAAAGGCTGGAGCCTTTCACGTGGTCCGATGAGCGGTGAACTCAAACCATAAAGTTTTGAGACCAAGATATAACTATGTGGCACCCAGTTGGTATATCGAATCATGGAGCTATTATACACCGTGACATTTGAGTGGTTGTTTTCCCGTGGCAGAACGATTTGCCTTTAGTAATACTATCGAATCATGCAAATTATTCTTCGAAAAAAATTTTGTTTTTCAAATTTACAAAGTAATAATTTTCTAACTCGAAAACGAGAGAAGCTGAGTATCGTTCTTTTATAAGATGTGACGCAATCAGGTACTGTTTGCCGCATGAAATCGATGCTTAAAGCTAAAGAAGCTCTACGCCCTAAGTAATAAAGCGATTCGAACGTGCTTTCGAGTTTCGGTTAAACCTTTCGTAAAACCGGCATTTATTGATTTCAATAAAAAAGAACTGCACAAATCGATTGTGTTACTAAGATGGAATCATTTTACTGCGGGAAAACAACCACTGAAATTTCACAGTGTAGAGAAGAGAGGTAAAACTACTGCGCACATTGACTCTAAGCTATTGCCGATCTAAAAATTGCCGTTTCAAATTGTATGTTAGTTTAAGCCTTCATATTGCATTACCCGACAAGGGTAAGTAAGTATTAAAGATCCTGTTTTAACAATAACACCTGTAACAACACTTAAATTGCAATAAAATCTTTGACTTTGACTCGATAATTTGACTATGGATTGTTGTAAGTTGACTTCCGAAACATCTACACTATTTTACACCGTGAAATAATAGTGGTTGTTTTCTCGAAGCTGAATGATTTAAATTTAGTACTATTGAATCATGTAAGTTATTTCTTGAAAAAAAAAAGAATATTCTTTTACGAGATGTGACGTAATCAGGCTTGCCGCACGATTAGGGCACAATTGATGATTAAAGCTGAAGTATTTTACGCCCTAAGTAATAAAGCGGTTCGAGCGTGATTTCGAGTTTCGTTTATCCCTTTCGTGAAACTGGTATTTATAGATTTGAATTTGAAAACTACACAAATTGTTTGACTACTAAGATAGAATTTTTTTACGACGGAAAGACAACCACCAAAATTTCACGGCGTATAATATGGATAGCTGAACTTATTGAATCGAATAAAAGAAAACTGCACAAATGTATTATACTACTAAGATGGAATCATTTTACGGCGGGAACACAACCACCAAAATTTAACGGTGTATATAGATAGCTGAACTTGCTAATATAGGATCAGTATACTGAAATACTATCCTCGACTAGGTATCGTTGTAGACCTAGAAATGGGGTCTAACTGCTACGTACGTTGTATACATACATAAAATAAAAGCTTGTAATCATGCCTTTCCCCAGAGGGGTAGGCAGAAATCACTTCCAGCGATCCACTTTTCACCTCTGTTTGAATCGTGACGTGACGGGTTGTGGACCACGTCGCCGCCATTCTGCCTTGTGCATTGTTTTAACAAGGTCATTGCGTTCCCACGAGTAGCAAGGAAAAATTGAGAGGCGAATGAAAAGGGGAGGAAGGATACTATCGCCTCGGATGATAAACTGCTACGTGATTGGTGAATATTCCAATCATTGAACCAATCAATCTGCACTTGGACCTCACGTCTACGTACATGATTGGTTATTTTTGACGTGACATTGACAGACATGTCAATATTCACCAATCATGCTGCAGTTGGACCTCACGCCTACGTATTGCCATCTAGTGATTTTCTCATACGCGTTAACCCTCTTACTTTTAGTGCTTGCTCCATGAATATATAGCTTAAGACCACTTTTGTAGTAGTTACCTTTATTTATTTAGCGAATACTTTACTCTGTAAAATGGAGATTGATGACACAATTTTTGATGAAGCTATATAATATTGGTATGTTTCAGTTATTTAGAATACTAATGTGTCTGCGAAATTATTATATAAATAAATAGGTATGTACTGCGTTTTGTATTATGACGTCGAAGTTATTTATATTATGTACTAGCTTTCCGCCCGCGACTTTGTCCGCGTAGTTTAACGGGTAAAACATTACTTCCTTATAGCGCAGTCGGTTAAAAAGTAACCTATAACCTTTCCTAGGCTCTGGACTATATCTGTACCAAATTTCATTTAAATCGGTCCAGTACTCTATGCGTGAAAGCGTAACAGACGGACAGAGTTACTTTCGGATTTATAATATTAATATAGTAAGGATGAAAATTGGCATTAAAGCAGTAGAAGTGTTGATGACTGATCTGGTAGCGAATGCTACCGGACCCAACCGTGTTTCAATCTATACTAAGTAGGCCTTCAGTGCGACAGGCTCAATATGGTCTATTGTGCCTGTCGACCTCATATGTGGACCTCATTATCGCTTGCCATCAGGTGGAGTGAGGTCATACTGAACGTCGATTATAAAAAAAATGTCAAGTGCTATATACAAAACAAAAAAACGTTTATTATTTTCTTGATCGAGTCTCCATGGCAAAAAATTTTCGCTTAAATTGATTGTTCTTCAAATTGTATCCTGTAGCGCTACCATGAGTTTAAAAGTTACGCACTCGATATCGCCTACGTAAATATGTCTATGAAAAACTTGTACAGCGCCCCTGGTGGTTACGCTAAGAACTAAAATCGGTCGTATGAAAAAAACGACTCGATAGGTTTTTAACGTACGTAAGTTTTCGATAGCCAACTCATGGTACCGCTACTGGAAGTATGTAATATGTTACAATTTTGTGAAATCGTGTAAGATATAGATATATATAAAAAAAATGTATCGCTTCCAATACTCAGTTGGATACTTTGATGTATGTTCAACGAATGTGTAATTTATAAATAAATAAATTATTAACAAGATTTCATTTTATTTACTCCCGCCGCAAAGAAGATGTATGTTTTAGTATGTGTCTGTCTGTCCGTGGTAAGTATCGTAGTAAACGGAGGGACCGATTTGGTTGCGGTTTTTTATCTCTACCTACCTATAATCTAGTTTGTTTAGACTGAATTTTACTGAAAGTAAGATTAAATTATATTAATCACCAATGCGAATTCTTCCATCACCTTTTACCCGTTAGCCACGGGTGGCGCCACCACCGGTAGTGATCAAACACTATCGGTCCGCAAACATTTCTTTTCAAATTTTAAATTTACATTGAGATTAATAGCATTAAAAACAACAAATAAAAAAAAAAGAAATAATATTAATTCAGTTTTTCAATCAAATAAGTAGACAGTGTTAAGACTATGATTGGACTAGTTTACTTTTTAACCTATTTCGCTATTATCCGCTCCCCCGAAGTCCAGTGATGATGACTACTCCAAGCCATCATCGTAGGAGTGAGAGCCATCCGCTCCCCCGCAAGTTCGGTGATGATGACGAGGCTACTCCAACCCATCATCGTATGTCAGTCAGGAAAAAAAAGCGCTAAACGACTTTTAGTCACAGTCGTTTTCACGTGTACCTAGCACCGAGTTTCGGGCGAAACTTGTCCCGATTGGGAATCGAACCCACGACTCTCAGGGCAAGAGTAAGGGGCACAATCCAATGCGCATTTGAGCCAGTCGATAATTATTACCGTTTCAAGAGAGCCCTTTCTCCGAAAACCATAACCGCAATATTGGCCGAAATGAAGCAATTTCCTTCACTTTACGTCACTTACAAGTTTTTATGTGTCACTGAGCCTTTCACAGTGAGGCCTTGAGAATTTACTTTTCAGAAATAAAAGTTAATCTCACGAGGAGAGTTGCCAAAACTTGCCTTACTTTAAAATTTGCATAATCAGGGATATCGATTGTGAATCGAGCGAATTGTAGAGGTCTATTGGTAACAAGCGCTGCGTAACCGAGAGTTCCCCGGGGGCAAAATCAAAATCTTAGCTTAGGCGGCTTAGACAAAGTAACAAATCAAATCGATAACGAAGTTCGAAAAGAATAATAGAAATACATGGGATTGACATTAGACGCGATTAATCACGTGATCAATCTAATGTCAATCTCATACATTTTATTCTTGTTGAACTTCGTTATCGTTTTGATATTGTTACTTTTTCTACGGCACCCGGTTCGAGACCGGATCGGGCCAAAGTTTGTGTTAGTATTTATTGCAGGAAGTTGGCGGCACACCTGTGCCTCAGGAAGCACGTTAAGCTATGCGGGAAACTATGCTTTACGAGCGGTTTCGCCCTATGTCCGATTCGAATCGGTTCTGCTACTACCACAGATTATAAAAGTTCTGCAACTATTCCGGACCGTAGTTTTACGGAGATGAATTGAATTCAAACAGTATATAGAGCAATACCGTAAACTTCATATCACTCCATCCTTACTAATATTATAAATCCGAAAGTAACTCTGTCTGTCTGTCTGTCTATCTGTCTGTATGTCTGTCTGTCCGTCTGTCTGTCTGTCTGTATGTCTGTCTGTCTGTTCGTCTGTCTGTCTGTCTGTCTGTCTGTCTGTCTGTCTGCCCGTTTTTACGCATAGAGTACTGAACCGATTAAAATGATACAGATATAGTCCAGAGCCTGAGAAAGGACATAGGCTACTTTTTAACCGACTGCGCTATAAAGAAGTAATGTTTTACTCGTTAAACGTCTTTACGCGGACGAAGTCGCAGGCGGAAAGCTAGTAAGTATAATATAAACCTCACATCTTACTAATAATGAATAAATAAATTTTACTGCACAACACACACATCAATCAGACCCCGTGGTAACTAAATAAATAAATAAAAATAATTTATTTCGGATTTTTTGTGTCCATAGAATGATTAGTGTGTTAGGTAGTTAAGCAGTACTAGAGACACTAAAGTACTAGTTACTAAAGCACTTGTGTTACGGATATCAGAATCAACAGTGGATAGGTACCAATATAAGTACTTAAATATATTTAATAACACACCCAGACACGGAACAAACACCGATGTACGTCACACAAATATTTGGGAATCGAACCCACGACTCCCGCTCGGTGAAACCGCTGTACCAACGAGCCAGTCAGAAACAGCCACTATGAGTTACCATGAGTTTAAAACTTACGCACTCGATATCGCCTACGTAAATATGTCTATGTAAAACTTGTACAGCGCCGCGAAGAACTAAAATCGGCCGTATGAAATAACAACCCAATAGGTTTTTAACGTAAGTAGGTAAGTTTTCGATAGCCAACTCATGGTAGGCCCTCTGTGGGGCTACCATGAGTTTAAAACTTACGCGCTCGATATCGCCTACGTAAATATGTCTATGAAAAACTTGTACAGCGCCGCTGGTGGTTACGCGAAGAACTAAAATCGGCCGTATGAAATAACAACCCGATAGGTTTTTAACGTAAGTAAGTTTTCGATAGCCAACTCATGGTAGGCCCTCTGGATAGTACAGTATACGTTGTCGGTGTCGTTAAAGTACCTATTACTTTACGTTAATAATAATAATCACGTTAAACGAGTCTACTTCGAAAGCGTTTTCCACATTTGCGAACTGCGATGGTGCGTTAAACAGCCTTGACGCGAATCATTGGTCAACTGTTGACCAACAACATAATACGCGCTGCCAC
Organism: Maruca vitrata; assembly: GCA_039566165.1. Taxonomy (NCBI): domain Eukaryota; kingdom Metazoa; phylum Arthropoda; class Insecta; order Lepidoptera; family Crambidae; genus Maruca; species Maruca vitrata. The sequence continues at coordinate 2,407,834 of CM076937.1, read as the reverse complement.
ATGTTTCAAAATGGTAATTTCAATGTCAAATATCATTTGATAATCTCGTTCTTAGAGTTCCCTACGAGAAAGGTTTTTTTGCCCTAACTGACATAGGATGATGGCTTGGAGTAGCATCGTCGTCATCACCGGCCTTGCGGGGGAGCGGATGGCTCTCACCCATACGATAATGGGTTGGAATAGCCTTGTCATCATCACCGGACTTGCGGGGGAGCGGATGGTTTTCACCCCTACTGTTATTTCTGTATCAAAATAACGTATCTATGGTCTAATTGTACAGCATCTGTATCAATGTATGATGGACAATAAAGTTGTTCATTCGTTCTCTCTCACTAAAAACGCTAGCTGTTTGATTAATACCTACGATAATGGCTTGGAGTAGCCTCGTAATCACCACCGGACTTGCGGGGGAGCGGATGGCTCTCACCCCTACGATGATGGCTTGGAGTAGCATCGTCGTCATCACCGTATTTGCGGGGGAGCGGATGGCTCTCACCCCTACGATAATGGCTTGGAGTAGCCTCGTCATCATCACCGGACTTGCGGGGGGGCGGATGGCTCTCACCCCTACGATGATGGCTTGGAGTAGCCTTGTCATCATCACCGGACTTGCGGGGGAGCGGATGGCTCTCACACCTGGCCAGCGTGGTTGACTCGCGGCCTGCGAGCCCTAGTTTAGGGAAGGCCCGTCCATCAACAGTGGGGACGGATATGGGTGGATGATGACAATATCCTTTCCTATCATCCTATATCCTATTTTGTAGACCTTGAATGGATGTAAGTAGTAGTTTCTAATATTATTTTTCTCCTAAGTGAATAGTTTGTACGGAACTCTTCGTATGCGAGGCCGACTCGCACTTGGCCGATTTTTTTATTAATAACCATTGAGAATTATGCATAAACTTGCACTTCTCAAGAATGCGAAACTCCACGTGTACCTATTAGGATGAAATTATGTTAATGAAATAGTTTTATCATTTTAGGGTCACAAATACTTCAGTCGATCTCAATGGACATAAGTCAATTGAATATTTATCTACACGCGTTATTAGGAGTAGCAAATACATAGCTACTTACTGCCCGACGTTTCGACTGGGTTTATTTATTTATTTATTTATTTATTTATTTTAAGGCACACCAACAACATATATATTACACATTCACAACACAATAACATACTATAACATATCAGATATATACATCAATAAGAGGTGAGCACAACATTTTTAATATATATATTACATTAATAACAAGAATAGAATATAAAACGAAAAAACACTAATTAAATAAACGGGATTAGAAAAGCAATTTTAAACATGTTGAAGCACTTGCAGTGCCGGGTTACACAAATACATAAGTCAATTGCACAGGATACAATTAAAGCGCACTAGTGTTTGTGCAAAAGCAAGTGCACTCTTGGTTCCTTCACTCTCATACATACTTTGTTGAGAAAACAATCCAACAATAACATTTTTGATATCGTCAGTAATCATACATACATACATAAAATCATGCCTTTTTCCCTGAGGGGTAGGCAGAGATCACTTCCAGCGATCCATTTTTCACCTCTGTGGGAAACGTTACGTGACGGGTTGTGGACCACGTCGCCGCCATTCTGCCTTGTGCATTGTTTTAACAAGGTCATTGCGTTCCCACGAGTAGCAAGGATATATGACGGGGGAAGGAAAAGGGGAGGAAGGATACTATCGCCTCGGCTGATTTGGACTGAGTCGATAGAAGCTCGAGGAGCCGGGGTCGCTTACCCGTATACCGTTTACCAACTACCAGACAGATAGTTGTGACTGGTATCCCCTGTCAGTAATCATCATCATCATCAGTCCATATACGTACCCAATGATGGGACACGGGCCTATCCTAGGCTAGGGCGCCGCGCTGGCCAAGTATTATCTTTAGAGAAAAACTAACATCATGCCTCGACCGGAATTCGAACCCTGGTCCTCTCAATCCTTACCAACAACAGCCACCAATACACCAAAGACTGGCTCGGTGGAGCAGTAGTTAGTGACCCTGTCTGGCGTTTCCAAGAGTCGTTGTTTCGATTCCCACCCGGGACAAATGTTTGTGTGACGAACATCGGTGTTTCTTCCGTGTCTGGGTGTGATTATAAAATAAATAAATAAATATTATAAAACAGCACATACATTGATCTGATCCCGTGGTAAATAAGTAGCACTTGTGTTACGGAAATCAGGATCAACAGTGGATACACAAATAAACTTAAATATATTTAATAATACACCCTGACACGGAAAAAACACCGATGTTCGTCACACAAATATTTGTCCCGAGTGGGAATCGGACCCACGACTCTTGGAACCGTAGGTTTTGAACCTGAGTCACTAACCACTGTTCCACCGAGCCAGTCTCAGACAGAATATGTCTCAGACACTAGCAAAAGTTTCTTAGTTTGGGGTCAGAAGTCCATGAGTGGATAGTGTCCCAATAAAAAAAAAAACAAAACAAAACACCATACATTAACTGCCACCGAGCCAGTGAATTGATTTTTTTTCGTTTAGCATGTAATCAACAAGTAAATAACTCAACAAAGGCTTAGTAATTTGTCTTACATACGTCATACAAGTAATGGTACGGCAAAAACAGGTTTCTTAGCAATTACCTATTACATTATATGACCTTAGTATCCGCTATGCATAAACAGTTAAATAAATAAATACGTATAATAAAGGCATCTCTTATTTTCCTAACTGACTACGATGTTGACTTGGAGTATAGCCTTGTCATCATCATCGGACTTGGGGAGCGGTGGTAATGGAAATGTCGACAGGGGAAAACCAAGAAAAACCTTCCATGACCAAATAGGTCACATCTTGAAGAAAGGTCAAATTAGAAGTACCCGTAATCGACGAGCGTGCATGAAGAGGTTGATGGATGTGGAAGAAGTGAAAGTGGTGTGCCAGGACCGTAGCACATGGCAGGAAGAGATCTCTGCCTACCCCTCTGGGGAAAAGGCGTGACTGTAAGAAAATTAAAAATGTCAAACTGTCGCAAATCAACAGAGTAAATGAATTATGAATATTAATGACACATAAAGAAAAAAAAAATAAAGAAAATGCTAGCTATTGATGTCAACGACCAGGTCAGATTGCCTGTCTGTCGACGAATCGATTATATACTATCACAACTTAACTGCCTCGTTGGTCTATTGGTAGCAAGTGCTGCGTTAGGACCGAGAGGTCCCCGGTTCGAGTCCGGGGTCGGGCAAAATTTGTGTGGGTTTTTCTGTAATGAAATTACTCAGCCCGGAATTAGGAAGTTGGCGGTTGAACGCTCGTGCCTCGGAAAGCACGTTAAGCCGGTGGTCCTGCGCCCGATCTCTCATCGGTCATGTCGGATTGCCGTCTCACCGAATTATGAGAGTAAGGGAACAGAGAGTGAACTTGTGTTTGCGCGCACACTTGTGCCCTATAATATGTCCTGCGCACTTGGCTGATCTCAATTGAGATCGGCCGCCATGGCTGTAATCGGTCGGACGCATTATATTGAACAAACAAACAAATATTTAATCACTCTATCTTTCAAATGGGTACCGCATTAAAAACCGTCGTGTAGTTTTAAAGATCTATGCAATCTAAGCATACATAGGGGCAGAGAGATCATGTTATCCTCAAGTTATGGAGCCATCGAAGGAAAAGTATGTACATACGGTAATTTTTAAGTACATGTATTGAAACCATACAAACATTTGACGTAACCCAATTACGTGCTATTTGTCCACAAAAAATCGTAATGAGAGAAACTTAAAGTACCTACCAACTTCATCTTGATTTTAAGCTAATTTAGTTCTTATGTACTTCGTTTTAAATGGTAAGGACTCAGGCTATAAGGCTGCGGTCTTGATGTAAGCGATAATATATTAGGTATGTTTTTGCCTTAAGCCCTTTTGTAGATTATTATTATTGAAGTTTTATACTGTCGTAACGCACATTAGAAAACTGAACCAGTCCGGGATGTTTACCTTGTTGTTTTGTTTTAATGAGCTCCCGATATTTCGGCACTGTTGCAAGCGCCATGATCACGGGTGAACTGAGAGCCTACCATGAGTTGGTTATCGAAAACTTACGTACGTTAAAAACCTATCGAGTTGTTTTTTTCATACGGCCGATTTTAGTTCTTCGCGTAACCACCAGCGGCGCTGTACAAGTTTTTCATAGACATATTTACGTAGGCGATATCGAGTGCGTAAGTTTTAAACTCATGGTAGCCACACTCACCACGGGTCAGGTCACCCATGGTCGGGAGCTCATTAAAACAAAACAATATGGTAAATATCCCGGACAGTTTCAGTTTTCTGATATTGAAGTTGTTCAAGCTGAACTGCTAATTACTTTAAAAGAAAGTTAATAAAACGCTACGATAATTTGCAATTAACTGACTTTATTTTTCTTAATTCACAATTATTACACTTACTTACTCATCATTAGCTATACAGCCTAATATGCTTAACTATAAATCCCATTAGATGGTGCTACTAATCATAAACAGGACCGTTATTTTGTTATAATTATTTAACATAAGGTGTTTGATAGATTTCGGTCATTTTACTAATCAGGACCTATTAGTGCAAAAGTGTAAGCTAATATTTGACTGGCTCGGTGGAACAGTGGTTACTGACTCATGTTCACTTACGACGGTTCCAAAAGTCGATTCCCTCCTGATACAAGTTTTTGTATGACGAACATCGGTGTTTGTTCCGTGTCTGGGTGTATTTAATATATTTAAGTGCTTAAGCTTCCTCCGAGATCAGATCAAACGTTTCTGTGGCTTTTTCGTGACATGGCGATAGCTGAATTATTTGAAATTTATATACATATAGTAAGAATATATTTCTATTTAAACGTTAAAACTCCTAAACAGACTTTCAATTTCAGTGTCGCTCAAACTTTAATTGCCTCCATATTTGTGCCCAGTAGGAATCGAACCCACGACACTTCGCGCAAAAGAGGAGCACTATCTAATGCGTTAACTTAATTAATATTTCAAATCGAAAGTAGAGCAATTTTCGAAATTTAAATCGTCGCTTAAACGGCCAAACATTTGTTAGTCTTTTCATTATTCGGGAAACTTTAACTTTGAACTTAAGTATTTATTACTAGCGAAGTCCTTGTATTAGCTTTGGCTATATTATACATAAAAGCTTCCCTCTGTAGATATAAAAACACTCCACATATTTTAAGAAATCGAATCAAAATTCGTTGCGTAGTTTTACAGATTTAAGCATACATAGGGACAGATACAATCGGCGCTACTTTGTTGTATGTTTTCTTACTTATCTTGGTATATAACTCATACATATAAATGTAAATATTCCTTACTTAAAATACTATATAGAACTACAACTCAAGCTATGTTTTTCCAATAATATTTATCTCATTTCCGCTGTCATCCGGCCACAACTCTGATTTCTCAACCACCATTGCGACATACACCTAGAGACGGCGGGCACGGCGAACGCTCAGTCTTGTCCTTACATTTATTGTGAGCTAACGCTATTTACCGCCATTATATACCTTTGGTAAGTACATATATCCTTCTATACTAACCTGAGAACTTTTTTCACTTTAGTATTTCATTTAATAATAAGAGAAATAAGAGTAATGTTACGGGAAGACTTGCCGTGATCACGAGTCCTGTAGAGAGCGAGAAAGGTCTAGTCTCAAAGTAATTATGTTTTAATGTAAATTAATTGTAAGTTCACGCAAATATACCAACATTGTATATTTTTGGTAAGTACAAATACTACTACAATAGTGTATGCTAATATCTGATAATAAACTAAAGATTATGTTACTTTTAAAGTGATTACCTTTGGCCCTTTTTACTGATTAGTGAAACAAATGACTTGAAAAACCACACAAATAAAAAAGAAAGCTAAAGTTTTAATGATTGCACTTCAAATGTTTACGATCGCCCTAATTAGGGCGATTTTGAGTCTTTACAATGCGCGCGTTTTAAAATATCTGCCTTTTGTTTAAGTATCATTTCTAAGGACTCTTTTCTCTCTCCTTAGAACTGTATTTACTGGAGAAATCAGAGTAATTATTAGGGAAGTTTTTCCGTGACAACGAGCCCTGGAAGGAGCTCGAAACATCGTGTCACTTAATAATTATTTTTTTATTTAAAAAAATCTACAGTTCTTAATCCATAAAGTAAAGGTAAATTACCATTTCTGACAGCCAATTGATTAGGTATGTTTAGAGCAGTAATATACGCTAGTATAATGCGTATAATGAGTGACTTACAGCGTGTACTACGTATAGTGTTCGTGCAAATAATAGACAATACTATCCTCCTTAGAACTTTATTTACTAACCAGATAAGAATACAGGCACCATAAACTTAGGGGTGAGAGCCATCCGCTCCCCCGCAAGTCCGGTGATGATGACGAGGCTACTCCAAGCCATCATCGTAGGGGTGAGAGCCATCCGCTCCCCCGCAAGTCCGGTGATGATGACGAGGCTACTCCAAGCCATCATCGTAGGGGTGAGAGCCATCCGCTCCCCCGCAAGTCCGGTGGTGATGACGAGGCTACTCCAAGCCATCATCGTAGGGGTGAGAGCCATCCGCTCCCCCGCAAGTCCGGTGGTGATGACGAGGCTACTCCAAGCCATCATCGTAGGGGTGAGAGCTATCCGCTCCCCCGCAATTCCGGTGATGATGACGAGGCTACTCCAAGCCATCATCGTAGGGGTGAGAGCCATCGGCTCCCCTGTAAGTCCGGTGATGATGACGAGGCTACTCCATGCCATCATCGTAGGGGTGAGAGCCATCCGCTCCCCCGCAAGTCCGGTGATGATGACGAGGCTACTCCAAGCCATCATCGTAGGGGTGAGAGCCATCCGCTCCCCCGCAAGTCCGGTGGTGATGACGAGGCTACTCCAACCCATCATCGTAGGGGTGAGAGCCATCCGCTCCACGCAAGTCCGGTGATGATGACGAGGCTACTCCAAGCCATCATCGTAGGGCCAAGAGCCATCCGCTCCCCCGCAAGTCCGGTGGTGATGACGAGGCTACTCCAACCCATCATCGTAGGGGTGAGAGCCATCCGCTCCACGCAAGTCCGGTGATGATGACGAGGCTACTCCAAGCCATCATCGTAGGGGCAAGAGCCATCCGCTCCCCCGCAAGTCCGGTGATGATGACGAGGCTACTCCAAGCCATCATCGTAAGTCATTTAGGAACAAAAAGGCACCTTAAACCTGGAGGCATTATTGCCAATGCATTTGATCTTTAGGGAGTAGGTGTATAGAGGTAGGGGAAACACAAAAGATCCCTGAGGTTCGAAGTGAATCGTTAAAACGGTTACCGCAACAAGATAAGATAAGATAATATAGGAACAAGAGATTCAAAGTGAGCTTACTTTTTTATTGAATTAAAATCTATGCTCTGTTACTTTTAAATCCATCATCGTCATCATCATCATCAGCCCATTTCAGTCCACTGCTGGACATAGGTCTCTCCAAATGCACGCCACTTCTCTCTCTCCATCATCATCAGCCCATATACGTCCCCACTGCTGGGGCACGGGCCTACCCTAAACAAGGTCGATAAGGCCTTAGCCTTAAGCCTCAAATCCATAAAAGGGTCAAAAAAACATATTTGAATTCGAATCCTTTTCCGGTATGAAATGTTTTAGACTCGAAAAGACCACCCCTTAGCATAAATCTATTAGAACATAGAGCTAAGACCTAGCTGAGGATGCGAAGGAATATGTTCAATAATACTCTAGGTACTAATGCATGTTTTAAAATTATAATCGTGTTCAAATCCGTTGCGTAGTTTTATGAATCGAAGC